>CAMZMU010000053.1:22102320-22607703 GCA_947311845.1 Poa pratensis | reverse complement strand
CACCAGACTAACAGATGGAAGTTTCTTCAGCACAGCCCTGAGGACAAGAACATCATGCCAACAACACATATGATTTGGGGGTTCCTGACATCTCACGAAGGGTACTTGCGCTTTGCGTTCTGCATATAAAACACAAGAAACATTAGTTCACATTGCTAGCAGCAGTTTGTGTCCATATGATGACGAATTTGAATAGATTTTTTGTCAATACCCGAAACCTTGGCTGCTTATATGCAGCGAGTTCCTTTTCTCAAAATTCTCGGCATCGCCAAGCTCAATCATGGCCTTGTTTACTGCATTGGACAGATCTTTGTCTTCATTGGCGTCAAAATAGCAACCTCGGTCACGTGCATTGCTGACTATCTTCTGCCAAACAGACTTGCTGTTGGACAAAGTCATTCTGTTTCCTACTATCCATAAACAGTGCCTGCCAACAACAAACAAATAAGTTACTCTTTCATTTAACCTAGGTTGACTGTTACTAGAACAAAAGAAAGTTTTGTGACATAAAGCGATACTACCAGATTCATATTTTAAAATACTTCTAATAATTACAGTTTGATAATCAACACCATGTTATCAAAGAATTCTGGAATGGAGCAACCAAGAAACTTACTTAGCCATTGTCAGAGCTACATTGGTCCTCTTCATGTCTCTGAGAAATCCAACAGAACCAGCTCTGTTGCTCCTCACTGTTGATATAATAATGATATCTTCCTCTGCCCCTTGGAAACCATCCACGGATTTCACTTTCACAGAAAAACCGTCATGCATATTGCATGATTTCCTATTTTATCATGGATTGCTCTAACTTGAGCATTATATGGGGACACAATACCAACAGAGATCTTGATTCCTGTAGAGACTGACTGCAGTAAGAGAAAGGAGAAGAGTTAATTTTACATGCAGTGAGGCAAAAAAATATAATACAGCCTTATCAAATAACTTTTTCACTCCTATATTTTTTAATGGAGGTTATTACAAAAAAAATGTAGTACTACGACTAAAGAGGTAATAAAATGTGGTTACCTTTGTACAACCTCTGTACTATTCGCGAAATTGCAGCAACTTCAATTGTGTTTTTGAGGCTACGGCCGTGCTTCTCAGTTGTTTCATGTCCTCCATCCACATTTATGAATGAGTACGACCCAAAGATTTTGCTTGCTAAAAACCTCTTTTCATAGCTCTTAGTAGTAACATTGGGACCATCAGATATCTTGCCACCGTAAAATGTAACAACCGGAAATTTGCTTATTTTTGGATGCATCCTGTATTGCACATTGAGAAGGTGCTTACTAGCTATAGCCCAGCATACTGAACCTTTCAAAAAGACTTCACCCGAAGTTAGCATTTTCAGATATCTACAGGACCACATTACACGTCAGTTCATCGCTTACAAAAGGAAAAACTGAAAGAAAAGAATAGTCAACGCATGTAGCTTACTTTGCTTTTCACCAGAGCAGGTAACTGATATTCGTCTCCGATAAAAACAGCCTGCCTTATGCCAGGCAGCCGCAAGGGAATTAAGGTCTCACACTCTTTGAGCTGTGCAGCTTCGTCAACAATCAGCAACTCCAGAAGATTCGACTTTTCAGGCTTCTTGAGCAATTCGCCAATATCAGAAGTAGATTTGTCCATTAGCACACTGTAAAACCTGTAAGATCTGGAAACAGTACATAGAATGCATTTCGTTCTCTGCAGCAGATACAGTTGAATTTGCTTCATGCTGTCATAATTTGGAAGCTCAAAGTTTTTGCAAAGATATCTTAACTCTTGCACGCACAGAGATCTGGCCATCTTGAACTTGGATTTTTGCATGTATTAGTCCGCACAATGGCTAGCTGCTCAGGCCAGGAACTGCAGTCCTCATCTACCTTGCCCTCAAGAAGTTCATCTGACCATATATCATCACTATCCCTGTCACAATTTATCAAAGCATGCAGAATTTTGATCAATTCAAGCACTTCCAGCATATACTGAAAGTTCTGCCCTGTTTCTGAATTTTTTGGATGATCATCGTATAGTATATCAATGCAACAACACAAATCCGCTGAAAGTTAATTGTAGTTATCTTTCAAATAATCCTTGAACGGTAGTAATCTAAATGCTTCCATCATAGCTTCAAAGTTATGACATCCTTCCTTATGGCACTCTTCTTCATCTTTTTCAGGTCTGTTATGGATTGTCTTGCGGAATATCGAGAGTGGTGCTACAAGATGATCTTTGGAATTGGGATTAGAACGTAAAGGATAACGTGGGGGCAAAATTTTCTTGTCCTTACCCCGGAGGGGTTTTTCTCCACCCTTTTCAGGTACTTCTCTTTCCCTCTCCGTTTCCTTAATATTTTTTGGATTACCAAGGGAGGTGCTACAAGATGATATTTTCCTGTGAAATATCGAGAGAGGTGCTACAAGATGATCTTTGGAGTTGGCATTGGAACGTAAAGGATAACGTGGGAGAAGAATTTCCATGTCCTTACGCCGGAGGACTTTGCCTTCATCCTTTTCAGGTACTTTCTTTTCCCTCTTCATTTCCTTCATAATTTTTCCAATGTGCAATTTGTACTTGATAACAGAATTCTCAAGAAGATCTGCTAGTGAGCACAAGCAATGCCTCCAACCAGTGTGTGGTACGAAACAAGGCAACAACCTCTCCGCACGCGCGTCAAGGAATACCATGGAAAGATCATGCTTATCATCTATCTTCATCCTATCTTTGTTTCCAAACAGGACAATGTCATTCAGAAAGCAGACACTGCCATCTGAAGATTCTCCAACAAGCCTCACAATTCGAGATGCAACTTCCATTACGGCAGTATTGGTTGGTGCACAGGTAAGTGTCTTCAAGCCCTTGATGAGCATTGCCCACAGGATGGTGCTAATGGTTTTTGTTTTACCTGTCCCAGGGGGACCCATATTAGTTTTAGGGAAGGAGAGTTGTTCTCCATTCCTGAGACACAGTCTGCTACTGCATTCAGCTGTGAATCATTTAAGTTGAACTTCTCAAGGCCAAGACCATCAGTTGATCTACGAGCGAAGCATTGACATATCTGGGAGCATGACGAACTATCATCCACTACCTTCATGGGGAAATGGGCAAGTAAATCAATTATGTAGAGTAATGTCCATATAAACCGTTCATAGTAAGAGAACATAAGGGAGTTATCTAATTCCACTTTCAGAATGATATGATTAATACTACTGACAGACTCAATATGATGTAAAGAGGAAATATTAGCAAAAGTAATGTTAACGCAGAGGAAATCTTGCATGGAGAGCGACAGGTTGCCAGAAGGAGCTAAACTTATTTTTGCATGTAAACAACTGCCATACCGTGCGCTTGTATTGCCAAACCAGATCGATGATGCCCGCACTATCACTGTTGTTCTGATGTTCTGCTTCCATACGAAGGAACTTCAATATACGGTTGTATGTCTTCATATTTATGAGAAACGCGGCAAATGATGGCCTTGTTGGTATTTTCGTTTCTGGATCTACTTCAACAGGAATACCAGATAAAAACCAAACAATACAACAGTTGCGTGGGGAATCTTTATCTCCTTTGTCTTCACATTTCAGAACTAAACCTAAAACATAGGATGCCTTATTTTGTCTTAAATCAGACACATGCTGCGGTTTCCGCAAGGACACAACTATTATGTCACCCTCTTTGGGATGGTATGTCTCCCTCGACTTCTGATCCTTTGATGGCTCGGAAAGCTCAAAACAGAATATTGATTTCTCATCATGAAGCTTCTCCACCGAGATTATTTGTATAAAGTTTGTGTGAGCATAGCCATCCAATGATGAAAAGACATCAGCATGTACTTCTTCAATCAGAGGGCATATGAATGAGTTCAAATAAGTGTATAATAATGTGAACGTATGTGGTATGCTCTTGACCTGTGATGAATGTCCACACAACTTGATTAGTTCTCATTGGAGTAAAATTTAAGCTGTCCATGATTTGTGTGAGAAGAAAAATGCAATACACATTTCCGAAGGGTTGGTCCAGCAGAGATACAAATGATATACACCCTCCGTCCCCAAATAGGTGGCGTATAATTGAATAAAAAAGTCAACATTTTTTAAGTTTGACCGAAAATATATACAAAATATGAAGATCTATAATGCCAAATCGATTTCAGTAGATTCACTATAAGATATATCTTCACAATGTATTTACGAAATGTTATAATTGTTGATATTTTCTTCTATATGTTTTCAGTCAAACTTACGAATTGTTGACTTTTTTTACTCCATTTATAAGCCACCTATTTGGGGACGGAGGGAGTATACACTATACTGGCATCCAATAACTGCAGCATACTAAAAACATAGCTATGTTAAGAAATCATGATTCGGCACTAGACTAATATACTAAGTGCACAAAGATGTTGAAATGAGCAATCATACTAAGTGCACAAAGATGTTGAAATGAGCAATCATACTAAGTGCGCAAAGAATATACTGGATACTGCAGCTATGTTATAGGCACGAAGATTTTACCGAATAAAATGAGATTCGGTTGAAAATTGTTCTTATTTAAGGGAGCTTTTCTGCTTGGCAAAACAACGAACACCTAGCATACAAGCTCCGGTCCCCACCCAGAATGCACAGCTGCGTTGAAAGTAGAGATGAAATAGGCTAGTGGGCGAAGGCGGAAGGAAGCTAGCGACGATAGAAGTCGACGGTCGGAGGTGGGGTCACTCCTATTCTGTTCGGGCAGGGTAGCAAAGCAGCCTCCATTGGAGAAGCTCGACTCATCATTTACCGTTTTTTTAGAACTAACTCATCATTCACCAGGGCAACGACAGAACAGGAGAAGGGAGAGCGTTAAATGGGACTTGACCAGCGGCTAGAGCCTAGATGGGCATTACCCACAACTTGGGCCGAGCAGTTCTGTAAGGCCTTGCCTTATTAATAGGACCTTGTACAGAAGAACATTTTAATCAACAACTCCTACATTCTCCTCTAAAATCCCTAAAACAATTGTCCTCTAAGACATCTGCTATATTATGTTGTGATCATTAAACCAAAATCAAATGTGTTCTGTTCCCTTCCTAATAGAAAAAATTCCATAATGCAGTTTTTTAGAGAATCACACTTATAGTTCAACCATTAAATTCACAGTGATTTTTCCCATAAATCAGCTAGTATTATATATTGAAAACATTGCGGGGAATTCCATAGTATAATTATCCATACAAATTCTATGCTCCTGTAAGAATCTTTGGATTGTCCATCTAAGAACTCACCAAGATACATTTATCAGAGACTCAAAGTTCTTGTATTTACACTGCATTCATTCAGTTCAGCTTTTAAAACAGCAGGAGAGGATGGCTTACAAGATCCATCGAAGCCCGAAAGACGGAAACAACGACTAAGTGTTGGATCATACGGAATAGTTTGGATTCAAAACATACAAAAGAACAAGTGTGGGAGCAGCTTACAAGAAAACAAGGTCGCAAGACTCGCAACTCACCTGCTGCCTGAGAGCATCTCCAAGCGGAGCCCCAAATCCACCCCAAACGTCCGGGCGGACAGCCCGGACGGGGTTTGGCCCAAAAACCGCAACCCAACGACGGCCCCTATAGCGGCCCCAAACGACCGGACGGTCCGGCACACCCCAAACCCAGCACAAAACTGGGGCGGGTTTGGGGGCGCCCGGATGCGTCCGCGCCCTCACTCGCTGACAGTGGGACCCTCCCTTGACCGGCCTACCGGAGCCTACCGGAGGGGAGGATCTAGCCTTTGACCGGCGCCGGCATTCATGGCGGAGCGGCCAGGGGCAGCGGCCAACCCCCAACTACCCGCATTCATGGCGGTCCGGACACCACTATATCTATCGGCGATGCCGGAACCCTAATCCACATCCACATCCGCCGCCGGAACCCTAGTTCATCCACATCCACCATGCCTCGCCACCTCCCCACCATCTTCGCCAGGATGACGGCGGAAAAGCTGAGGCAGCAGGCCCAAATCCGAGCTCAGGCTGAGGCGGATGCGGCGGCGGAGGCGGATTCGGAGTCGTCGGCCGTCGGATAATTCATGGTCTCCGACGACGCCGAGATCGTCGACATCACCGGCTCGGAGTTCATCCAGGCTGCGGATGAGAGGATGCGCGTCCGCGCGGAGGCGGAGCACGAAGCCCGACGCGCGGCGGCGGAGGCGGCGGTCGAACGGCAGGCGGCGGCCTGCGCGGCCGAAGCGCTTCACAGCCGGGCGGAGGCGGCGGCCGAAGCGCATCGCGCCCGGGTACGCGCTGCGACGGAGCGGTGGAGAGCTCAGGCGGAGGCGGAAGAGGGCCGGATCCGCGAGGAGGCGCTGCGCAACGACGATGCGGCGGAGCACCGTGCGGCGGAGGCGCAGCTGAAGGCAGAGGCGGCGGACCGCCTCTTCATGAGGCAGATGAGGAACCGCTCCGGGTTCCTCGACAAGCAGTTTGAGGCGGAGGCGGCGATTCGTGAAGGCCGCCCTTACGCCGGGGCCTCCTCCTCTTCGTTCGGGTTCTTCTCCGACTCCGAGCAGGGTTCTTGCCCGGCTCCGGCCGGCAGTGCGGGACGGGGCGGCTCCGCCGGCGCAGCGGCAACGGTCATCGTCCTCTCCGATGACGAGTAGGGAGATTCTAGCGTAGCAAGGCGGATGCAATGCAAGTTTCCATTCTAGTGTAGCAAATGCGGACGTGTTGCATGCCTTTGTAGTAATATGTCAACTAGAAAAGAGGAGTGTGGTTGTAGGAGCATGTTTTTAGGGGTTGTCCGGTCACCCTCCGCGGACGTGTCCGGATGCGTCCGGGCGCAGTATGTGGTCCGATTTTGGGGGGTATGGTTGGAGATGCTCTGAGGAGGTCCCAGTTGAAGATATCCTGGACGGACCAAGATAGTATCTTGTGCTCAAGGTAGCCAAGAGAAAACCTGTTGGCCATCTTGTTGTCTTTCTTCAGTGCAGCACGGTAGCTGAGCACGGCCTCCCTCTTCCTTGGAGCCTCCATCTCGGACTCCATGTCCTCCGCACTATGGAACCCCTCGTCGCTGTCACTCATGGAGTCATGGTGACGGTGCTCTGTGTCTACTGCTTTCTCTCCTCGGACCCCTTGGTAGCTCCGTTGGAATTCCAGAGCTTAAGTAGGAGTAAGTATCGGCCGTTGGAGTTCCCGAGATGAAGTAAATACAGATGGGAGAGTGGCCGTGTGCGTGTGAACTGTCTCTTCCAAATGGAAGCATGCGCCTGGTTAGTAAAAGTAGTACACAACATTTTCTCGATATGACGCGATGCTGCGACGTTTCACTGCTCATCACAAGGCCTTGGAACCAAACGCAAAGATTTCCAGAGTAACTCTAGCTAGCTGACTCTACGAAAGCACTCAAACCGTAAAACAGGCAAGTTTAGAGACCGGAGTGGTAAAAAGCAACTCTAGTTCTCTACTAAACTCACTAAACCGCCTCTAAAACTTTTTACGGTGCACTGTATAATCCCACTTTGGTCTGTAAATATAGCGGTCGATAGGGAACTATACAGCGCACTCTATCAACACCACTGCGTAGTGGCATGGGCGGCGGCATGGCACTCTATTCTGCCGGATTGGCATTTGGCAGTGCCGAGCACAGACATTGATCTGATGGCCGGAACGGTGGACTAGCCGATGGACTGAGATCCGGTGCCCCAGTCAAGGCAGGGCACAGCGTGCCCTGAGTCCCAGGATCGACCATCCGCTCCTCATCCTACGGCCTGCAGCGAGTCAACGCAAAATAGGACTTGGGCGCTCGATCCATCCCCTTCCTCTGTCCGTTCCACGCACGCGACGCAGGTAAACCGCGGGAAACGAATTGCACAGCGGAAGGACTCGCGCGCGGGAACTGCTAGCTGTGCCGCCGTCGCCGCCCTGGGGAAGGGCGCCATGGGATCTCCGGCGGCGGCCACTGGATAAACGGCGCCGGCAATCCCCTCCGCCCCCACGGCTTCTCATCCCCGCCCGCTCCGACGAGCTCCGACGAGCCCTCAGCTCCGACAACCGCGTCCGCCCTCCCGCGACCTCCCGCCACGCCTCCTCTACGAGGTTCTCCCCTGCGACTCCATATCTAGTTATCCCCTGAAACTGAAATTAGTACTCAGATTAATGCATGACAATGGAGGCAATATAGGCTAAAGAAACACACAACCAGAAATTTTTCCAGCACTATTTTCAGTATTGAAGTAACAATCCAATGATATAGCTAATTTTCAGTACTAATTTCAGTTTCAGGGGATAACTAGATATGGAGTCGCAGGGGAGAACCTTGGAATGACACCTAGCTCCTACTCAAATATGCCTTCCGCATATAAGAACAGGGAATTTCTTTTAGCTCTCACTCAAATATGCCATTCACATATAAGATCAAGAAAAGTTACTTAGCTCCCACTCACTTCTTTGTAAATGCAGGTTTCTTCAACTATTTTGGATGACTCCAAAATTTTTTGATCACATTATCGAAGTGAAGATTCCAGCTCCGATATGCTTGCTTTAGCCCATGAATGGACAACTGAAGTTTGCATACATGTTTAGCATCCTTAGGATCAACAAACCATCTTATTGTACTAATTTGTCGGGGATGTAGCCCCGGGTACCCCAAAGTTGTTGGTTCTACGGAGGTGGTAGAGTAAACAACAAAGAAATAATAATAGTTATAAGATAAAGAGAAGGGAGAAAAAACCGTCCTGGGCCAATTCTGGCACTGCCCAAACCGACACATGCCAATCCGGCTGGGCCGAGGTCCCTCAAACTCGGCCGGGCCGAAGCTGCTACATCTCGGTGGGCCGAGACTGCTCCAGCTCGGTGGACCGAGGCTGTTCCAGCTCGGATGGGCCAAGATCCTGTTATCCCGGGTGGGCTGAGTTCTAAGCATACAGTATTGGGCCGGGATTCTTCTGTCTCGGATCAGGCCGAGGTTCGACAGCCTCGGGCAGGCCAAGGTCGCTCGCCTCGAGCAGGCCAGGACTTCCTCGTGGCGGGCCAAGCCTTCCTCGGCTGGACCGAGATAGCTCCAGCCTCGGACGGACCACCGTCTCCTCACCCCAGAGCAGGCCACCGCCTCGGATGGGCCGAGGCCACTCCTTACCTCAGCGAGCCGAAGTGCGTAGCCTCGGCAAGCCGAGCTCCAGCCTCGGCGGGCCGTTGGCCCAGCCTCGGTTGGACTGGCATCGTGCCTAGCTTGGCAGACCATCGACGCAAGGGCTGGATCGCTCCCAGGCAGGAGTATCCTTTGACCAACATCTCCAGGCCGGCACCACTCCACCAACCGAGTCATCGCCCAGGCCACTCCATCAACCAGCGCCGCGACCACCCGATTCCTTCGGTCAGGTTCGACCGAGATGTGCTAACCTCGGCTGGATAGAGACATCTCCCGCATCCCGCGTATCAGTACCTCGGTTGCTCTTTGGGCCGAGGTATCTCCATACCTCGGCAGCAACCTCTGGGAGCGCTACCTCTACGCCGACATCCCCAGCACCTCCTCGACAAGTACAAGATACCCTGCTATCCCCAGAATATCCGGAGACAGGAGCTAGAAGACAAGGACAAGGGACGTGGCTACAGTGCCAGCGATGTGACGAGAGTACAACTGATGACGCTTGTACAGTGGTGACAAGACCCCAGTGGTCATATCATGTGCAGTGTCTAGTGGGCCACCCCTTGTCCCCTGGGCTCTCTCTATATAAAGAGCACCAGGGGAGCGCTCACTGGGACGACGCCCCTGCGCGGGCTCGCTCCCTTCTTCTCCCCCCGCTCACATGGAGCTCCTCCTAGCTAAGACCTCTGAGAGGCAATCTTCACCTAGCTCGTGAAGCATTTGTACCATCCATATACAGAGAGGAGAATACACCGATAGGCTAGATGATGCAGTAGGGGTTTTATCTCCTCACGAGAGCCCCGAAGCAGGGTAAATCCTTGTGTTCGTTTGTTCTTCCGTGTGCGCTGTTCAGCGCGCTATCCCTCCCCGAATCCTCTAGCGTCCATCGGCCCCAAACTTAAGCCTACCCCTAGGCATCTGTTGTTTCATACGACGACAGTTGGCGCCCACCGTGGGGCCCTCAGTGGCGCTTGCTGGATCAAATTCGGACGGGACCTTCTTCATCAACACGGGGACTCGACATCGCCATTGTCCCCGCGCTCTAGCTTGCCGCAGTGAGCAGAGGCTAGCGCTGTCTTTAGCCTCGGACATCATCGGCAGATCCCGGGTGAGAAAAGTGACTCGGGGACTCGACTCCGACATCATTCCCGAGTTGACTTGGTCAAATCCAGGTTGACATAGCCAAAACCGACATAGGAATAGCCAAAACCGACATATCCATGTCCTGGAAACACTGTTCATCCGGCATATCTAGGAAATCCGACATATCCATGTCCTGGAACACTGTTCATCGGCATATCCTGGAAATCCGACATATCCATGTCCTGGAAACACTGTTCATCCGACATATCCTGGAAATCCGACATATCCATGTCCTGGCAACACTGTTCATCCGACATATCCATGTCCTGGCAACACTGTTCATCCGACACTGTTCGTCCGACATGTCCATGTCCTGGCGACACTGTCCATCCGAGGTGTCCTGGAAATCCGAGGTATCCTGAAAATCCGAGGTATCCTGAAATCCGACATATGCTGATATGCTGGAAATCTGAGTTGTGCTGGAAATCCGACATATGGTGATATGCTGGTAAATCCGACATATGCTGGTATGCTGGAAATCCGACATATGCTGATATGCTGGAAATCCGAGATAAGGCTTGGAAATCCGAGATAAGGTTGGGAAATCCGAGTTATGGCTTGGAAATCCGAGTTGAGGCTTAGAAATCTGAATTAAGCTTGGAAAATCAGAGATAAACTTGGAGGATCCGACATAAGATTGGAATCCGACATATATTGGTCAAATCCGACATAAAAGTGGCTCAAACCGAGATATTGGTGGCTCACGCCAGCATATTGATATCCATGCCAGCAGCAGCGTCTTCCTCGACTTCTCCAACAACATTGCCTCGTAAGTATCACTTATATGTCCGCATCCCGCTTTTAGGTCATCTCAAACTGTACTCGGGGACTGCCCCCTGTTTTCTGCTTTGCTTTGTTGTTTTCCCCGGGGTCAAGATGTCTTGACCCGGGGACTGGACAGCCAGTAAAGTTTTGTTTGGTCTCGTAGATAAGAAAAGTGACTCGGGGACTCGGTTGAGTTCGAGTCTGTGTCCTGGTGCGTAGTTTTGCTGCTAGACTTATTTTTGTCTGTTGATTAGAGTTGTTGTTCCCGTTAAATATTCATTATATATGCTTGAACTAACATTGAAAGGTGGTATCGGTTTTACCGAGAGGATATTCATTACCAAGAGCATGGTTATATTGATTATCTCGGAGTACCCAAAATATCATGGCATCATTCATATCCCCGATCGCCGTTTATTTCGGTTTGCAGTTATATCTCAACATCACCTCATATCTCAAATCGCCGTTTATTTCGGTTTGCCAAGATATCACGGCATCTATCTCATATCATCTAGTGTCTAATAATTGCTATCTTTACCGACTTAATCAAGTATCATGATTCTTCAGTTATCCGAGCTTGTCAGAGTATCATAGCATCATTATCTCGGCACAATGAATCAAAAGGTATCTGATCTCACTGAGTGTTACGTGTTGAGAAGTGTCTCAACTCGTCATTTGACAAAGTGCCCATGAGGGCAGAATGTCAGATTTAGCCCATGCAGGCTATATATGTTGGATCAGCTAAGGCTGCCAGCATATTTGTGCGGTAAAAGCCCAAGGTGGCTAAAAACCGACATATGAGATATGTCCGTGCAGACATATGCCTTCGGTAATGCCCAGAGTGGCTGAAAACCGACATATGAGAGACATATGAGATATGTCCGAGCTGGCGACATGCGCCTTTGGTAATGCCTAGAGAGGCCGAGATACCGAGACATATGAGATATGCCTAGAGAGGCCGAGATACCGAGACATATGAGATATGCCCAGAGAGGCTGAGATACCGACATATGAGATATGTCCGTGCAGACATATGCTCCGAGACATATGAGATATGTCCGTACAGACATATGCCTTCGGTAATGCCCAGAGTGGCTGAAAACCGACATATAAGAGACACATGAGATATGCTGGTGACTTGCGCCTTCGGTAATGCCCATGATGGCTACGAACCGACATATAATGATGCCCATGCTGGCAAGATACTTCTTATATGGAGATTTTGGTATTGGATATTTGTTTTTGTAAGTCTGCGCGCGACTCTGTGAGTCCCCCGCAGCCTCGGGGACTAATGTCGGGGATGTAACCCCGGGTACCCCAAAGTTGTTGGTTCTACGGAGGTGGTAGAGTAAACAACAGAGAAATAATAATAGTTATAAGATAAAGAGAAGTGAGGAAAAACCGTCCTGGGCCAATTCTGGCACTGCCCAAACCGACACATCCAATCCGGCTGGGCCGAGGTCCCTCAAACTCGGCCGGGCCGAAGCTGCTACATCTCGGTGGGCTGAGACTGCTCCAGCTCGGTGGACCGAGGCTGTTCCAGCTCGGATGGGCCAAGATCCTGTTATCCCGGATGGGCTGAGTTCTAAGCATACAGTATTGGGTCGGGATTCTTCTGTCTCGGATCAGGCCGAGGTTCGACAGCCTCGGGCAGGCCAAGGTCGCTCGCCTCAAGCAGGCCGGGACTTCCTCGTGGCGGGCCAAGCCTTCCTCAGCTGGACCGAGATAGCTCCAGCCTCGGACGGACCACCGTCTACTCACCCCGGAGCAGGCCACCGCCTCGGATGGGCCGAGGCCACTCCTTACCTCAGCGGGCCGAAGTACGTAGCCTCGGCAGGCCGAGCTCCAGCCTCGGCGGGCCGTTGGCCCAGCCTCGGTTGGACTGGCATCGTGCCTAGCTTGGCAGGCCATCGACGCAAGGGCTGGATCGCTCCCAGGCAGGAGTATCCTTTGACCAACATCTCCAGGCCGGCACCACTCCACCAACCGAGTCATCGCCCAGGCCACTCCATCAACCAGCGCCGCGACCTCCCGATTCCTTTGGTCAGGTTCGATCGAGATGTGCTAACCTCGGCTGGATCGAGACATCTCCGGCATCCCGCGTATCAGTACCTCGGTTGCTCTTTGGGCCGAGGTATCTCCATACCTCGGCAGCAACCTCTGGGAGCGCTACCTCTACGCCGACATCCCCAGCACCTCCTCGACAAGTACAAGATACCCCTGCCATCCCCAGAATATCCGGAAGACAGGAGCTAGAAGACAAGGACAAGGGACGTGGCTACAGTGCCAGCGATGTGACGAGAGTACAACTGATGACGCTTGTACAGTGGTGACAAGACCCCAGTGGTCATATCATGTGCAGTGTCTAGTGGGCCACCCCTTATCCCCTGGGCTCTCTCTATATAAAGAGCACCAGGGGAGCGCTCACTGGGACGACGCCCCTGCGCGGGCTCGCTCGATCCCTTCTTCTCCCCCCGCTCACATGGAGCTCCTCCTAGCTAAGACCTCTGAGAGGCAATCTTCACCCAGCTCGTGGAGCGTTTGTACCAGCCATATACAGAGAGGAGAATACACCGATAGGCTAGATGCTGCAGTAGGGGTTTTATCTCCTCACGAGAGCCCCGAAGCAGGGTAAATCCTTGTGTTTGTTTGTTCTTCCGTGTGCGCTATTCAGCGCGCTATCCCTCCCCGAATCCTCTAGCGTCCATCGGCCCCAAACTTAAGCCTACCCCTAGGCATCTGTTGTTTCATACGACGACATGATTACAACTCTTTCTTAATGTTATCATTAAGAAACATGGTTTCCTTATCCATCTATCAATTTCTCAATTTGAAATTATAGTAATTGCTAAACGACCCTAAATAGACTTAGGCTTCGCCACTTGAGACAGAATCTCGTTGTGGTCAACCTTTTGAATCTGTCGAAACTGTTTTGCGACAAATCGATCCTTATCAGTGTCTATTTTCTCATAAAATTCCATATTCTTTTAACGGTCTGGATGCCATCAAGAAGATCTTCCCAAGTCATTACTTGGTAATTGTACATGGATTTTATCTCGGATCATATATGGCTCATAGCCATTTCCCGGACTTAGGTCTACCATCGCTTCTTCGTAGTTCGTAGGTTTGTCATGTTCCATTAACATGACCTTCATAACAAGATTGTCGTACCACACAGTGCGGAACACATTCTCGTATGCTTACGATCTTTAGTACGAGCTTAGAGCATCATGATCTTTATCATAAGCTTCATTCCAGTTGCGGAGGACGATACCGGAATTGTTTCCGTTGCGCCACTCGATGTCCGGACAGTGAGTTCATTAACTCCGTCTTGCTCTACTTTTCTTCCCACTTATACCCTTGGCAAGAAACTATTTCTTGAGCAAGGTACGTTCCAGCAAAAAAAATTGCCTTTGTCGTGAGAAATGTATCCAACTGATATCTTAGATACACTACAAAGATGAATTTATCTGTTTTAGGTTTGATCACATCAACACAGTAAAATACCGAAACGACAATCTAGGCCAAAAGCCATGCCATAACATATATGGTATTGCCTCCACGGATTTAGATGGTTTCCCTATTATCTAACGTGAATGTTTTGTTTCTACCATATGACCTCAATGATCACAATAATTCGATAAGAGATTTTATTGACCACACAATATCCAACAGAGTGTAATTACGACGTCCAAACACGCCATAACACTATGGTGTTGATACGTCTCCAACGTATCCATAATTTCTGATGTTCCATGCTTATATTATACCATTTGCTACATGTTTTATATACACTTTATATCATATTATGACATTTATTGGATTAACCTACTAATAGTTGCCAAAGTGCAAAATCTTCTTGTTTTCCTATTTGTTGTGTAGAAATTATCAAAAATACAAAAGGAAACCATATTGGAGTCGAATTGGGACTTTCCAGAAATCTGTCTGGAAACGTTTTTCAAAGATGGTCACGTTACGGGCCCAAGACGGCGTCAAACGGAAGTCTCCCCGAAAAGGAAGTTGCAAGAAATTTCGCGAGAATCGATCTAGAGTTAAAATTCACCCAATTCCGAGTCCGGACGGCCGAGATATTCCCGATTTACTGCAGCCCTAGATGGGATGACGGAAATCCGAGAGTCTATATAAGGGAGGAAACCCTAGGTCGTGGGAAGAGCCCCATACCACGAATTTTCCTCCTCCCCAGCAGCCATCTTGGGGAGGAGAACCTCCTCAACTCCATCTCCATCACCAAGGGCAGCCGCCGCCTCCACGGGCCGCCGCCGCCGCGCCGTGGCTGCTGCGGGCTTCCGTCTCCTCTCCGGGCTGCACCTCTTCATCAACCTCTCCATCAAGTGTGCTCACCATGACCATGCGTGAGTAGTCTCCCCCGAGGCTGAGGGCTCTACCGGTAGCTATGTGGTTCATCTCTCTCTCCCATGGTGTGATCTTTATGTGATCATGAGCTTTGTAATCTAGTTGAATAAGTAGATGTTACTCTTTATCTATTATGCACTCTATAGGTTACTTTAATATGAACTCCGGTACTCTCCACGGTGTAAAGGTGACAGTGTGTGCACCGTGTGTGACTCCTTTATGACGTTGTGGCGCTTGTTTACTCCGGCTTGAGGTGTGCTTTTGTAGCCCTACACAATGAACCTTGGGTGATTCACTTAAGGGAAACTTGCTGCTGTTCTACAAACCTCTGCTCTTGGAGGCCCAACACTGTCTACAAGAATAGAAGCGTGCGTAGACATCGGGTGTTCCATGCGACGTAATTTGTGGAACTCTTCTCACAAGTCTTCTAATGATCTGCCAAACTTATAACTCAAAACTTTGTTTCCTTGATCAGTTATCATAGGAAATTGTTTTTCTTGTTAAGTTTATTTTCCTACTTCACTCCGAACTTGTTTGAACTTGATCAAACTTTCCGGACCAGCGTTTCTTAAGTAGATATCCATATATCTACTCAGAACATTTGCTGTAACACCCCACATTTTGGAACTAAGAAAAACTTAGTTATAAGAGACCCAAAATTCAGAGCCAACAAAAACTTTTTGAAGTACTTCACTAATGATGGTGTTTTCATTCCCATTGCTCTATTTGACCTTATTTGCTTTATTGTTTGAGCTACCTACCACTGAAATACCAACCTATGAACCCAACCTAGATAAATTATCTTTAATCTTGGTGATCATGTCATGACAAGAAAAATAATCCATGTGTCTTCTCCAATCTTATTTTGGCCAAACTCTTTTTCAATGATGCTTTGATTTTCTCAACTACCCAAATGCCTAGGATTTAAGAAAATAAAGTATTTCCAAAAATTACATGTTTATAAACTATGGAGGTCTATATAATATCTCCTGCCTATTTTCAACTTTGTTATTTTGCAAGTATCAACATCTCTTATTTTAAAACTCCTATTTTCAACACCCTTTGGAACTAATGCAAGTGGGAAGTATATTACCACATATATATTCTCTATATCAAAACCTTTTGAAAATTATAAAGTCATGAGTTGAGCATCTCTTAGCATCATATTGTCATGATTATGTGCGATCATGATATCACACAAATATATGAAGAGTCTTGTATATTGTTGATTGCTTTTGGTTTGTGTTTGATCATCATCTCACCAACTCTTTGAGTGGTTTTGATATTTGCTTGAGTTATTGAGTTGCATGTTTGTTGTGGCCCGTTGAATGGATTGACTTCTGTTGACTTGCTTGTGCGAATTATTATTGTAGCCTTGGCAATGTGAGTCCACACATCCAAGATCATCCTTCTTTTCATTACTTGTGTACTCTTATCTTTGGCTTAAAAACTACTTCTATTTATTTTGGAACCAAAGCCCTATTCCTTTTGTTTATCTTGAAATGTTAAATATTTTCAAAATGGGATTTTATCAAAGACAACTTTGTTGATCTATATTATGTACCCTATCACTCACTTAACTGAATAAAGTATTTATCTTGGTTAGTTGTTTTGTTTTCAACTATTTTCAAAAAGGATATTAATGGTTATTAAATTATTTTGTGAACAAAAGTATTTCCTAAATCTTGAGAAAAATCCCTGACATGGTCATGTGTGACCTAAATGAGCATCAATACCACCTTTCATAATTCAAAATCTTGAAGAACCTTGACCAACACATCTATGAGCCTATCTTCTTTTCTGTTAAATGATTGCATCTTTAGAACCTCACCTTTATCTTTATTGTGTTCATTTTGGAAAAACACCCACATGGTTCTCTTCTACTCTATCTTGTCTATCTAACAAAACAAAGCTTGATTTATTTGGAGTTTTTTTGCTAAGTTATCCATGATGCTTTTGTGTGCTAGTCAAAGCAGTGACCATAACTCTATTATTGTTTAGCCTTTTGGCCTTTTTGTTTTAACACTCAAACTTAATCCTTTTGGAAATGCACCACAACCACATCCATCCCTGACATCTTGTCTCTCGCCTAAATTTTGTTGGAGCTCTTATTGGTCTAAAACTTTCTTATTCCGTGATGGTTTCGATGCCACCATAATAACAGTTTTCTGAAACTGTTATTTTGTTCTCTTTTTGTGTTCTTGCAAAACCATCCCAACTTCCTTTTTCATAAGTGTATGTGTGACCATTGTGTTAACCATAGATAGTACTTCACCACCGCACTGGTTTGAACCTTGATTAGGCAGTTGGGCACCTTGTTCTTGAGCTGTTTTGAGGCCATCAGGATAATCAGAGGATTAAGTCACTAGACCCTCCTCTGCCCAAAATCTCGAAACAAATCCTGCACCACCCCTCCCACCAATGCTTGGACGAGTATAGGAGCCCTACCCCTCCCCCTGGCCCCACCCATCAGCGTCTATTGCTAGCCCTAGCACCCTCTCTCCTCCTTGGAAACCGATGGAAGACAAGCAGAGGGCCATCCAGTCGTTTTCCCTGCCCCTGCCGACCACGGCCACCACTTGACACTCCCCACCGTCCCCCTTGCCCAACCCCTGCGCCCCTCTCCCTCTCTCTTCTCCCTTATGGCTTAAAAGCCCTCCGACGAGGGGTACACTCATCAAATCCCATGGTTAAGAACCTAGGGTTAAGATTATGGGGAGAGAACGTGGTAGTACTGGTAGTTTCGTCGGCTGACAAGCAGAGGCAAAGATTTACCCAGGTTCAGGCCCCTCGGGTGGAGGTAAAGACCCTACTTCCTGCTTGTCTGTTATTGATCGCGTGAGATTATGAGGTTACAAGGTGGCTCCGGCGAGATGTCGATCTCGCTAGAGCTTTGGGGGTTTGAGTATGGCTTGTCCTAGATCGGCACCCCTCCCAGCCTTTAAATAGGCTGGGTCTCGGGAGTTCGTAACCGACCTAGTTTACACGTAAGGAAAATCTAAACCGACTATGCCTATGTCTAATCTTGGAGGGTACTCCATCTTCTTGGGCCTCTTGTCTTGGGCTTCGAGTAGGCTCTTCGCTATTGGTCTTTAGTCGTCACGTGCACCAGGTACCCTCACGGTAGGGTACCCGGGATGTATACCCTTGTCACCCTCCACGGCCACCTCCTTGGGTAAACAAGCACACCCCACCCCAGCCATTCACTCCACCTCCGTTCTGCTCCAATCCAACCCCTCTCTCACTCCCCGAGCTTGCGCTCGAGCTCATCCCCTCTGCTACTGAGGAGAACGAGATTTTCTCTCGGTGACCGGCAGTGAAGAACGGCTCCTGCCGGCGCCTAGGCCCTCCTTTCTTCGCCATTTTTGTCTCCTTGAGCTCGCCCTGGATAGATCTACCTCACCCGCCCCCTGTTTCCGTCCTCTCCGACGGCATGCAAATGCCCTAGGTGAGCGAATCATCCGCGCCCATCCCCTAGGGTTTCGTCCCGTGCCTGCGAGTGTCGCGAGCAAGACGACGACGGGGAGCCATTGATCTCCAGATCGACGCTCCCGTTTGAATCCTGCTGGATCTAATCACGGCCGTCGATCTCCCGATCGACGGCGACTTACCTGTTCGCCTCCCGCGCGCGCCTGGGCGCGAATCTGGGCCGAATCCGGCACTGTGCGGCCTAGGTCCGTTTAGATCTGGCCCGTTTAGTTATTTTTCTTGTTAATTCATTTTCTGTTTTGTAAAACCCTGTTAGATCTGTTTTAGGATTTAATTCACCATTTAATCTGTGAGTATGCAAATTAGTTGATTTAAATTTTGTAGTGTTCATGGGCGTTTTCTTAATCATACATCACTGGTTGATTGCCAAAATATGCCTTTAAGTGTTGTCTAGATTAAATCTTGTAAAAAGTTCCTTTTTCGCCAAATACTTAATATCTAGAGTTTTATATATCCAAATATTGCAAACTAAAATTCTTTGGATAGCCTGAGATGTTACCTACCCATGTGTTGTAGTTTTGCATGCAATTGTTGTGTAGAACAAAAGTTTTGTTCTTTTTACTAAAAGCACCAGAGAGCAATTTGGTGAATTTTGTCGATTTTTGTGAGAGTATTTTTGGAGGAAATCCATTTTTGCTAGGTTCCTAGTGTTGCACTTTATCATTCCCTAGCTTTGTAAAATGTTTGTAATTGCAGAAAATATTTGGTGGGTTATTGCTTGCTTGTAGTATTTTCTGCTCCAGGGAAATGTTTATTATTTACATTTAATTAAAACTCTTGTGTGCCCTGTTATGTTAGCGTGAGTGTGATGTTAGTCTTCTGTTATTTTATTTTGTTTTGTTGGTGCTAGTAGCATGTGCTGTTTTTCCCTTTTGGCTAATCACTTGTTTGTTAATAATTAAGCTCTTAGTGAATGATGTTTAGTGATTGTTTTAGAGTTAATTTATGGCTTAGTTATTTTGGTTGCAGTAAGACTTGTTGACTTGTCCTAAGATTGTTGCTTAGTTAGTTTTTATGCTAATATTAGTTTCCTTGTTGTAGCTTATAGCTTGTGTGTTTGACTTGTTGGAATATGTCTGACTAGACGGTAGTTTAACCATGTTAGTGAGAGTAGTGTCTCCCTGTTTTGAGGAGCGCGTTTAGTTTGTTTTCTTTATAGATTAGTGATCTTCTGGTTGTTTGTTTCTTGTTTGCGCAACCTCGTGAACTTGGCTTGTGTATTGAGTGTTGTTTCTTTGTCCTTTTTGCGACGCTAGAGTAACGCTATCGGAGTGGTCATTGAAGAGGATTTATTGAAGAAGGATGAGATTTCATTTATATTGATCTAAGAGGAGAAGTCCAGGCACATATTGCTGAACCAGGCAAGCCATTCTAAAAGCTTGATGTTTATAATACTTATCATTATCTATCATGCATGTTTTTACTTTAATGCTTTTCAAAAAGTAAAACCTATTTTTGATGTGGTTATTGTACGATATTATAATACTACTTTATATACTACATAAAGCCCTAATTTGGCATAGTGCCAAACCCCTAGCCAAATCCTTTATACACCACCACCTATACTAGCCACCTACAAAGTCCCTAGTTGGACACTCTAAAATGTTGTTTTTGGAAAAACAAAGGCTTTGTGAAAATCCCCTTGGAAAGGTGGGACCTTGTCCATGGGAGGTTGCAGAAGAGAAATGTTTTCAAAGGTGTTTTTCTAAAAACGACACATAACCTAGTCTTCGCTGGAAAACCTTACAGTACAGCCATGTTACCCCCACATGGGACAGGGCTTGACCGGAAGCTTGTCTGTATTAATACGAAGCTACCTCAATTTGCTATAGGGGTGGCCATGGCCCCTGAACTGATTGCTGCCTAAGAGAGAGGGGCATTCAAAGTGTAGATTAAGTTTTTTTTGAAGCTTTAACTACTGCAGGGGAGCCCCCCACAGCCTTTTATTCATCCCCACAAAGTAACAAGTACATATTTACAGAGAGCAAAAACTGTACAAACAGAAAATAGAACTAAACTAAACTATACAAGACTATTAAGCCATGATTCTAAGAGAGGAAGAACCTTAGCCTTTACTCTGTACTTAAGCAGAGAGGCGTCATGTACAAACCCAGCCTTCCAGCCCCTGAAGGTGGGTCTAATATCCTTGAAGATCCAAGCATTACGCTGTTTCCATATGTTCCAGCAGGCTAAAATCAAAACTTCTGTGAAACAAGGTCCAGAAAAATTCTTTTTTGCATGTTGTAGACAGGCTGCATGTGTGTCATCAATCCACTCTATCTGTAAATAATTCCAGATCCTAGAGCTGTACATGCACTTGAAGAACAGATGGCTCCAGTCCTCAAGGCAGTGTGCATTACAGAGCACACAGTCATTATTGTCAGTCACCTTCCATTGCCTCCTCAACATCATATCCTTTGTGTTAAGTCTGTCATGTAACAGTAACCATGCAAAGACTTTGTGTTTCGACATGCACTTCGATTTCCATATAGACTCAGAAGGCCCATGCTTTGGAAGTGAGGAGAAATGAAGGTTGTAGTAACTTTTGGGGGAGTATACTCCTTTACTGAAGTTATATATCCACTTGTCATCCCCCTGCTGAAGTTCAACTCCCTCCAGCATAGTATGAAGGGAATTGTACTCCTGGAAGGCCTCCATAGACAGAGGCAGCTGAAATCCATCAGACAATTGCTCAAGGGCAATGAAATCCTTCACTGAGGCTAGCTTATCCTTGGCAAAGGAGAAAAGCCTAGGGAATTTTCCTGCCAGGGGCACACCATGCCAAGCATCCTCCCAGAATAGAGCAGAGGTGCCACTGCTGACCTGGCAATGTGAGATCGACCTCCAGGTATCCGAGAGATTTAGAATAGCTCTCCACCAGAAAGATCCACTGAGAACAACAGCATGTGGTACAGTCTCGAAATAGTAAGAATCCCTAATGAGTTTAACCCATGGCAAATCAGCATTGTTATAGAACTTATCAAGATGTTTCAGAAGCAGAGCTCGATTTTGGACATGTAGGTTTATAATTCCCAGCCCTCCTTTCTCCTTTGGTCTACAAACCATGTCCCAAGCTGCCAAGGAATTAACTCTTTCTTTGTTCTTGTCTTTTCTCCATAAACATCTTCTCCTGGCTCTGTCGATTATTTCAATAATCCCCTTAGGTATCACTAGAATCAGCATAAAATATGTGGGCAGGGAGGAAAGCACAGAATTGACCAGCACTAGGCTGTCTCCATATGAAAGAAAAGACACAGTAGCAGACAATCTTCTTTCAATTCTATCCACCAGAGGGGCCAGGTCTCTGATTGTGGGTCTAGTAGTTCCCATGGGTAGACCCAGATATGTAAAAGGCATTGCAGCAATTTGGCAACCCATAATCCCTGCAAGGCCAGCAGCTTCCTCTGCATCCAAATTAATAGGGATCATAGAGGATTTATGATAATTCACTTTTAGGCCAGTAAACCCAGCATATTGATCAAGCAACTTCTTGAAAACTTTTAACTGTTCCGGGTCAGCAGGCAAGATAATCAGAGTGTCATCTGCATATTGTACAATTGGGTATTTATCTCCTACTGGAATTGGGAGCTGCAGAAGGCCCTCAGCTAAAGCCAAATTGACAATGCTCTGCAGCAGATCCCTCCCAGAACATAAAGAAGAGGTGATAAAGGATCTCCCTGTCTCACTCCTCTTTTACAATGAAATTGTCTACCAGGCAACCCATTTAACAGCACAGAAGAGGTTCCTGAGGATAAGATCTCCTTAACCCACTGGATGATCATGGGAGGAAATCCTTTACATTTCAGAATTTTCAGTATAGCATCATGTTCAATAGTATCAAAGGCCTTCTCAAAATCAATTTTGAACAAGACAATTTTCCTCTTGGATTGCTTACACTGATGGATGTACTCAAAGCACCAGGCTAGGCAGTCCTGGATTGTTCTGCTCTTGATGAACCCGTACTGGTTCTCATGAATACATTTAGTGATAATGTCCTGCACTCTATTTGCTATTATTTTTGTCAGAAACTTGAGGCAGGTGTTTGTCAGCGAAATGGGCCTAAAGTCATTGACAGATTCAGGAGACTGCTTCTTTGGAACCAGTGTGATAAAGGAACCATTAATGTTCTGTAAAGAGGCATGCCCATTAGAGAAATCTGCACACATTTTGTAGAAGTCTCCTTTTATAATTGGCCAGCAGTGTTTAATAAAAAGTCCAGTAAACCCATCAGGTCCAGGAGCTTTATCCGGCTTCAAGAATTTCACAACATTTTCAATTTCATCAGGGGAAAAGGGGTTTCCCAGATTATGGAGGCCATCCACTGGTGAGATAATATTTTCCAGGCAAAAGGGGGTTACAGTTGTATTAGACACTCCCATCCTGTTCTTGTAACACTGCCAGAAGGCAAAAGCCTTTTCGTCATGCTCCGTCATAATGGAGCCATCCTGGTCCATAATAGAAGAAATTGTATTCTGCCTGTATCTCTCAGTTGCTCTGGCATGGAAATATTTGGTGTTTTCTCCACTTAATTGTACCCATCTCACAGTGCATCTTTGTTTCCAGTAATCAGATTGTATGCCAAGCAATTTTTTATGATGCACTTTCACAATATTCCTGAAGTTAAATTCAGGATTACTCAGACCTCTGTCGTCTTCTAGCTGATCAAAAAATAAAATGACCAAATTACACTTCTCAATAAGTGTTTTGATGTGTGAGAGGGATTTGCCCCATTTCTTCAGAACTGGCCTGAGCAGTTTCAGCTTAGCAGATATGATACCCACACTGCTTTTTGCCCTCACTGGCTGATTCCAAACCTTACTGACAAGCTCCAGAAAACCTGGTTGTTTTGTCCAATGATTTTCAAAACGAAAAATCTTTGCTTTTGGTATCACTGTGGATATTCTGACCAGAAGGGGGACATGATCAGAGGTGGGCCTGGCCATAGGGGAAACTGTTGTATTTGGGTACTTTAGAGTCCAAGCACATGAAGTGAAGAACCAATCCAGCTGTTCCAACAGAGGCTGTTCCTGCATATTTGACCAGGTATATGTCCTTCCTTTTACAGGAATTTCCTGAAGCCCCAGGTGGCTAATGATGTCATTAAAAAGAAAAATGTCATTCATATTAGCTCCAGGCTTGTTTCTATTTTCCACAGATCTGATGAAATTAAAATCCCCCAAAATCATCCAGATATCATTACTAGGGATAGAAAGATTATAGAGCCAAGTGACAAAATTATCTCTTTCCACACCAGCACATGGGCCATAGACATTTACCAAGTTCCAGGATTCAGAATTATGTGTGGAAGTAAATTTCATTCTTATTGCAGATCTGTGAATTTCCAGAAGTTCTCCTTTAAAGATAGCACTATTCCATAGAATAATTAATCCCCCAGAAGCACCCACAGAAGGGGAGAAAACAAATTGATCAAATCTCTTAGGGCAAAAACTTCTGATGAAGGAATGATCAAAATTTTCACACTTAGTTTCCTGTAAGCAGACAATGGCAGCATTGCTTTCATCAATTTTAGCATACACATGGGTTCTTTTTTCTTTATCATTAAGACCTCTGACATTCCAATCAAAGATCAACCAGGCAAGGAAAGTATTAGATGTACTATCCATTAAAACCCATATAATAAGTTGCAAAGCAGTTGTCCAACATAATTGGACAGCACACAAATAACATAACTGTGACCAAGTCTGATAGAACAGGAAACATAAAAGCCCAAGAGGAGGCAACAAAAGACCAGCCCATATAACAAAGGGCCACAGCAGATTTAGATAACAGGTAACTTTCCAAAAGCATCCATCCCACGCCCCAGAACCCAGTACTGCAATGGGCCTTATTAATCATCGGAAGGAATTGGGCTTGTGGGCTTGGAGGGAGCAGCATTAAGCCTCTCCTCTGTCAACTCTGCATCTGGAATTTCAAGCAGCTTTCCCGCCTTCTGGAGGACTGAAATTGGTGTCTCAACTGGTGCAGAGGTACTAGCAGAGCTTCCCTCCTGCTCTCTAGGTTTAGCTGATCTTGGCTTCTTCCTCTGTTCTGGCTTGTCCTGCATTGGCACCAGCTTGAACCCCATCTTCTTGACTGCACTTCTGGTGGAGTGCCTGACTTCTGTGATCACCAAAGCAGATCCTTTAGGGGCTCTACCCCTTTTCTTGTTCATCTTCTCACTGAAACCACCTGGGCCGCCGAGCTAGGCTCAGATAGATGTGTTTCTCCTCCCAGGACATCATCTTTCCAAGGCAGAGCAGGATTTCTCTCCTGGTTTGCAAACATGATGGAGAACTGATGTTTAGCATAGTATTCCATCCAGGCAGTGATGGGGTTGGGCAATAGCAGTTTAAAATCATGCTCCTCTTGCTGTACATCAGGGATAATTGTTGGGATAAAAGGTACTAGGGCCAGTTGGTTGTCCACCTCCATGTGTTCAGGGGCAACATTCTCATCATGCTCAACAGCAATGATCTGAACCACTGGATTAACTTGTGCATCTTGCTCTTGGGCTGCATCTGGTGCCTCTGGCTCCTCTGGCTCAGCTTGAGCTGCAACACCATTTGGCTGCACATTGACAAAATGTACTGGCCCTGCAGCTTGCACAAATTGCACAGAATCAACAGAACCATCTGACAGTTGTATGGTGATAGAGGACTGAGCCTGGTTTTCATTTTCTTGCGGCTGTGGGGGGACTGGGGGTACATGCTGCTCCCAGTTTTCCTGGCCAACATTATCACCAGCAGCTTCCTCATGCCATTGTCCCCAAACAGGAGCTCCATCATCCACATTAGGGGGAACCCAATTAGCTTCATGGTTCCCAGAGGCTATGTCATGGACAGGGTGTGGATTGCCATCCTCAGGAGGTGGTGATTCATCACCTGGGAGCACATCTGCCTGCTCACTGTTCAGGATATAAACAGGAACTGTCCAAGAGACCACCACACCACCAAACCTCTGAGTTTCACGCACCACAATGGAGCGAGGAATGTCCCGGGCACCACCATAATAACATCTGATCAGAGTACGAACAGGCGAAGGGTCTTCTCTGTGCCAGTTCCTAAATTTGCCAAATTGGCTAACTGTCTCACGCAGAAATTCATCATTGCGGTAATCAAAGGGCAGGTTAAGCAGCATAATCCAACCCAGGCGAGTGTAGGTGGTGGCTCTAAAATTATCTCCTTCATCATGACGAGCAAAAGACAGAACACGGCCATTGCCAAAGGGGACAGCATTGGTGTTGACTAGCAAATCACGAGTAATCTGGTCTGGCATACGAATAACCCCAATACCAACTGCGCTTTCAGAGAAGTTCAATACCTCCCAATGGTGATGCTGCCAGATGTAGTCGATGATTTCCTCAAGAAGATCGTTGATTTCTGCTCCCGGAGGTCCGGGCTCAAGCTGGATGATGGCCCAGGACTCGTTCCGCCTAATCGGCGCCGCAGTAGCCGTGACGTACATCCTCGCCGGCCGCTCATCATCTCCCCACGGCTGATCAACGAACATCCCCGTCGGTGTGAACCGCGTAGGGTCGACAGGGAAGTTCGCCATTGTCGCCGATGTCACCGATGTCGCCGCTTCCGACGCTGTCGCCTCGCAGGGGATTGGAAGTGTTGCGGGAGACGAGGGTTTGGGGTTAATAACAGGGGAAGCAAGAGATTTAGCAGAGTCCTCGACGGTCACGGCCGATAAGACAGGTCCTG
The DNA here is from genome assembly GCA_947311845.1 of Poa pratensis. Lineage (NCBI taxonomy): Eukaryota > Viridiplantae > Streptophyta > Magnoliopsida > Poales > Poaceae > Poa > Poa pratensis. Next base: position 22,581,120 of record CAMZMU010000053.1, on the reverse strand, counting down.
GCGTCTTCGCAACCCAATGAAAAGACGTTTTTGCCCCTGTGCAGTTTTTCCGAATATGGCCCAATTGAGAACAAGCCCAGCAGCAGATTCGGCCCGTACAATCAGCCGTGCTATGCTTGGTACTGAGGCAGCGCGAACAGTTCCAAACTTGGGCCGCCATGGAGTCAATCATCTTTGTAAAGGCCTCATTTGCTTCCTCTGCCGAAGGCACGATCACAGATGGCCCATTAGTGTTTGAAACGGCACCCCCCGCCAATTCCGCCTCAGAAATTGCGGTTTCCTTATCTGTATTCTGCAAACCTTCATTAACTGAAGAAGTATGCAGTGTTGGAGGACTGTGGTTGCCACTGTTAAAAGAACCAAACTGAATGGGGGCGACAGGCGATTCCTGCAATGCAATGGAGGGAGCAAGAATGACTGATCTGAGCCGAGAGAGTTCATGAACCACAACTCTCTGAGAGGGTGTTTTAACCACAACTCTCCTTGGAGCAAACTGACGGAAAACCTTTTTGACATAGCCTTTTTGCACAGCCTTGCGAGATCGCACTGTTGTCCAATCATTCTCAGTTTCAGAATTCCAAAGCTTGAACTCTTTCTGCCAATTTGGGCCACCAAAACCCCACAGATGAAAAAAGCATTTAAACTGGAAGCAGACGAACCGATTCAGCTCAAGAACATGAAAACCCACTGCCTTAGATGAAACCCGAAAAGAGAAGACCCGATCACGCAGATGAGTGACATGTAAGCTACCACAAAACCCTCCAAGAACAGCCTCAAGGGCCAGACTGACTGTGTCCTCATCCAAACGAAAGGAAGCACGTACAAAAGATACCACCAACGTGAAATGTTCAGAAAATTCAGTCGGATGCACTGTATCACGGAAGAGATTCCAGACCTCTTTGGCAAAAGCCTGACCCCGAGAGAAATCTAGATCCAGAACACGGGATGCATGCACAAGCATGTTGGCAGGATCAAAGGTGGTTTTATCTAGCAAAGGCACTGGCCCTTGATCTCGAGGGATGATTACAGGATTTCCACGATCCATTAAGATCCCATCCACAAGAGAAATTCTACGCTGAACCTTAACGCGGTGGCATGGGAAAGTGATCTCAGATCCAGGGCGAATGAATTCGCGTACCTTGAGTGGGCGCGCATCAACGACGTACCCATGCGCATCAATGAGGCGGACATGCCTGGCCTTCGGATCCAGCCAGACGAAACCTTCGAAGATGTTGTCGACGGTCTTCTTGAGATCGTGGGAGAAAAGGGCCCTCCATCTCCAGCAGCCCGGGGCCTGGAGGAAGGACTGAGACATGGCTGAGAGGGAAGGGAGGGGGCCGACGGCCGCGGAGTGCAGGCCGGCGGTGGGAGATGGTGGAAACCCTAGATCGCCCTAGAGTCGCCATGCGAGTCGCCTAGGAGAGTCGCCATCTGAATCCTGCGCCTATAAAGATCTAATTTCAAAATCCTGGTCAAGTGTAGATTAAGTTGCTACCAGGTGCAATGATTAGGTCTCCTGTCATGGCGGTATGAGGCCAGAGGAAACCGTGAGACGGTTGGGTCATACGGTTCCGGGGAGGACCAACCTAGTCGAAGAGGTATATTGGTATTAGCATGGACATAGTGGAAAGTCTTGATCAGAGTCCCGACGTTTAAGTATTGTCGTCTGACAATCCGTGGGTGTTCCACGGCGGTGACACTGGTTGATATGGGTAAAGTGTACCCCTCTGCAGAGTTAAAACTATTCGAATAGCCGCGTCCACGGTCATGGACAGTTGAAAGGCCATGTAGCTAGTATTGTGTCGGTGTTTTCAAAAAGGATGATTGATGATGGAAAGTGTTGGAAAACAAAGTAGTACCTGGGAGGTACCGGAGTTATGTTAAGCCTACCAGTGCTTTTCTCCAAGAAGTTTTGCAAAGAAATTTTTTCCTTTAAATGCTTTTACTAAAACCTTGTTGATATATGATATCTACAAGAGAAACTATATTATTTTTGAAGTATCTTTTTCAACAAAGATATAGATAGACTTTGCAACCATGATGAATCTTCCATCCATCATGGCCATCATGGGTAGTGAACCCTACGTAAAACCTACCTACCACTGCCATATATGCATACCTGCATTTTATTAGCTTTCTTTAGGGGTGTCTTGCGAGTACAATCAAATGTACTCATATTGGTTTCGTCCCTGTCTATTGTCTTAGCCAGACTTTGAAGAGGAGCAGTTCGAAGAAGAAGACTTCAACGACGTCGATGTGAACTAGGGCGCTTCCCAGTCAGTTGCCTGTAGGGTTATGGCAAATGACTTGGGCTCCAAGCTATTTGGTGATTCCGCTGCAAGTATATGTTGAAGCTTATAACTTCAACCAAGTAAGTATATTTATTCGGTATTTATGAATGTTCTTTTGATACCAGATTAATTGTGCTCAGCAACACACTGATCATGGGATCGCTAATGTTGTAGGCACAAGGGAATTTCGGACAGCTAGTCCGGGGTCCCCACATTTGCGAAGTTTATGAAATAAAGATTTCCACTATGCGTTAAAGTACTTCATTGATCCACACACATCCATATGCGTGATTCTCAACAAGTTATATGCCCGGTTTCCGAAAACGGTGTCTTAGTTATCTTGCAAGTGTCAAAATATCAAAATCTAAGTACTTGGAGATCCATCTGAATGGAGCTTCTTAATGCATATAACATTGATATGACTTAAAACGTTAGTGCCACAAGAATGTGGTGTCATTATTAAGTTGTATCCTTTGGCATTAATGTTATAAATGTGAGAGCTACTACCATCTAGATTCATATAAGAACATTCCATTCATAATCCGTGTATGATCATTAAAGATATCACTCATAAATGTAGGACAACGATTTGTCACTAACAAATATGAATAATTGTCTCACTAGAGGCAAGACACACTTATAATGATCATGCTAACAAGCGATCAAAAGGAATTTGTTCAAATCCAAATTAATCCAAATGGTAGATGTCGAGAGAGAGTGTCTATGGCCATCACAACATGTTGCCTGCCATCATCAACACACATTGTCTCCTCATCCTTCTAAGCTACTCAAGCAGAAAATTTTGTTTCATAAAACATGACCAATATCAAAACTTAGTCACTGCAGCGAGTACTTGTTTAGGTAAAACATTCATAACACGTATATCATATATACACCATCATCATTGATGACTTCCCGGTGATCTGTTTCATCTTCTTGATTCTTCAACGCAATCAAGAATTCATGAAGGTGAACGATTCCCCTTGCATGACATAGTCTATGACAAACCATTTGCATCTGGCAATGTTGTCTGTCATCCAGTGATCGAGCTGAGCGAGGCGTCTCAATGTCATCAAGTATGACCAATGTCATCAAGTATGACTGCCACGTGCTCCTTTAATGCGAGTGTTCAATTCCATCTTGGTCGAGAAGAAAACCTGATTTACGGTGCATACAGATCATCAATCTAAGCGACAATTCCAAATGTTCGCGATCTATCAAAACGCACCCACGGTTCATTCTCTATGGCAGAGATCATAGCATACACTGGACTATGATAGAATTATCCGCACAAAACTTGATAATCCCAATTATCCTTTTGTTAGCGGAATCTTCGGTTTTATCTCTAGCGGGTTTTGTATCATATAGAGCTAAAAGGTTTGAAACAAGGAGTATCCTCAAGCTACGGTATAAAACTATGAAGTTTGGACCCAACCTTTTAAGTTTCTCAATCACAGGAATGCGCCTAAGTTTAAAAGGTCTATCAAACAGGTTATTATCTACAAGGGTTTTGCAAACATAAAGACTATGTTCATAATATGAGTTCATGTTTATCTAAATAAAACTATAAGAACTCCCACTCAAAACGAATATCCCTCGCATCGTTTTAGTGATTACACGATCCTCATCCACTATGCTACCCCCCATCGTCAAGGCCGATAGCATAATTTCAAAGCTAGACATCGACATGTCAATCACATCATCTTATGCGACTCATGCTTAACCTTTCGGTCACTGTGTTCCGAGGCCATGTCTGTACATGCTAGGCTCGCCATAGTAACCTTCAGCGTATTCGCGTGTGCAAACATGTCTTACACCCACTGTATGTGAACGACGATATGTCTGACACCCGATCGTCACGGCCTGCCTCATAACGTAGAACTTTCTTGGTGGTGCACGCTAAAGGGAGAACACTAATATTGGAATTTTGGAGGGATCATCTTATATTACACTACCGCCGTGTAACTAATATATAACCATATATATGTATACACAATATATGGGAAATAGTGGGATGCCCAGGGTGGTAGCTGCGCATAGTCATCCAACCATTGATCAGCACTATAGGGCATTTTCCACCCCACATCGAGTTAACGACGTTAACCCACCCCGCATGCTCCCTGAAAAGAAAAACCCCGCACGTCTCTCTCAAGTCTCACCGCACCACCACTCCTCCCCTTCCTCCCGACCACGGCCTCCTGGATTCCGGTCGCCATGGTCCCCTTCCTCCTGCTTCACCGTTGCCTCGTTGCTACCCGACCGTGGCGCCGCCTAGGGCCACGCCGCCGGTTGGGCCCCATTTCTTCCACGCCGTGTGCTGCCCTCCCAGCTCTGCAGGGACGCGCGCCAGGAGGCGGAGGAGAACCCGGGCGGCGAGATGAGGAAGGAGAATCCTGAGGCGGAGGCACGCACGAGGGCGTCCGTTTTTCTTCCGATCAGGATTTGCTTTTTTTTAATCTGGTTTTTGCTTCTCTGTTTGATCCAATGGTTTGTTCCCGATTCAGATCCCTTTTTTTCGATCTGGTTCCTGGTTCACCGTTTTTGCTTTTTCCCCGATCAGGTTGATGTGTTCCCGATCCAGATCCCATGTGCATTGAACTATATGTGTTTCCGATCGCTCCGATCCAGATCCCATGATTTTTTGCTTTACCGTTTAAGTGGAAAGTTCTGCTAATTATCTTCTAGTAATATTTTCCTATCTAGATCCCATGTCGTTTATTTTACAGAAAATATGGGATTTTGTTTCGTGATTGGTTCTGATTTTCTGGATTGGTGGTAAAACACCAAAATTTCATCCTGCTTCTGGGTATTTTTACAGGATAATTAAAAGAACTTTTTCGTGTCCCATTGTAGTGTGTACTCTATCCGTCAATCCGTGCCTCCATGGAAGAAAAAATAATCAACCAAGATTTGATGCATGACCGCATAATACAAAATTAGTCTATACTACTATTAAAAGAGCAAACTTATGTTGAGTTGTGTTTTTAAATCTGGACCGTTCAATATTCTATCAAACGGCCCAGATCATCCCAATGTTTGACAACTCAACATTGTCCGTTTTGGACAGTTTTGCCCTCCCACCAATCACATAATACGACAAAATTGCCACCACCTTTTCGTTTTGCGGTTAATTACAAAGGATTGCCACCAATTTAAAAGAAAAGAAGCTTGGGCAACTCGAGCTTAACTTCGCCGGCCGGCCGAGCGTCTCCCCGTACCTGTGCTCGCCAAGCCGCTCGGTTGCCGGCCGTGCGTGCATCTGCCCGTGCCTGTCTAGCCTCGCCACACCCAGCTCCAGCTCGGTGAGACGACACGCTCAGCCACACGTCCGCGTCGTCACGTTCAGCTCCAGCCTCACGTCCACGTCGTGCGCTCGCCGGCATGCCGGTTGGACGTGCATGCATAAGCCCGGTGTGTGCGTGCGCCGGCTGCCTTCCGTGCGTGCGCTCGCCAGCGAGCCGGCCGGTCGTGCATGCATACGCGTGTTCGGCCGTGCGTGTGCTGGCAAAGCTAGCTGCATGCGGCTCGCCGGTAGTGTGTCCGTCCGTGCACGAGAGCATGCATCGCGTGAGCCGTGATCAATCGTGATTGATTGATCGATCGATAGTCTGGCAAAGCTTGCTCCATGCAGGATTATGTTGACGCCATAGATGATTACGTGCGTTGCAGCAAACCCGATCGCGCAACCCTCTGCCATCGCCTTCCTCGAGGCCGGCGAGCTCCAAGACTCCAGGAGTCCTTCTTCCGGATGGTCTGGTTTATCCCGCTGCCTCCAGCGGTTTCCGCCTCCGAGCGCACTGCTACCACACCGCGAGGTGTCCAGCCAAAACCAAGGCCTGGAGTTAGCGCGGAAGACAGAAAGCTGAGTCCGCACATGGTCGCGGCGTTGGCACAGGATGGGGTCGCCATGGTTATTGGTGGGAGCCTGGGAGGTGAGAAGCGGGCCGGCTGCCTACGGGGTTTCTTGGGTTTGTCTGATTGGTTTGGTGGAAGTTGAAGATGGATGGCTGGGTTGTTGGTTTCAGTAGGCGTGGCCGTGTGGGATAGATTTGGGCACAAGTGCCTATGGTCAGATTGATGGAGAGGGTTGTTTGCCCAGCAAACCGGTCAAGCCATGGAGCTCACCGAGGCCGGCAGGGACGAGGCCGCCGTCGCCATGTGCGTGCTCTGCCAACTCTCTTGCGGCTGCGAGGCATCGGGCTGCACACCTGCAGCCATGTCCGCGCGTCGTTCATGACGAGCAGCAAGCGGCAATACATGGCCTGTAGTTTCTCCGTTCATGACGAGCAGCAAGCAGCAATACATGGCCTGTAGTTTCGATACAAGGTGCTGATTGCTGAAGCTTCCGTTGGCGCCCCGTGTACATCAACCTCCAGAACGAGCGTCATGGCCTGCACAGCCTGCTGAGCAAGGTGCGAACCCACACCCGGCCCTGCTCCAGAACTTCAGGTGAGGGTGCTTAATAACGAATTAGTACAGTATATGTCAGTGAGATGCTTCTTATGTTCAGTTCCTTGGATTTTTTTCATGTATGAAAACTGCTAGCAGAAGGCGACCAAAAGAAATGTGTATCGTTTTTAGTTGTAGCTGTATTTGTGCAATAGATCGAAGGATGCGTCCAATCACATCAGCTATTTCCTCACTGGGATTATGGTTCATTGATTTGCATGGGAATAGTTGGTTGCATGGTTAGCTGAGGGATTCAAATTAAAACAGAGAGCAGAAACTACCGTAGGCAACAATTGCCTAATAATTCATCATATCCTGCAAGACGACGGCGACCGAGCTGCTGCAAGTTGCATACATGCAAGTAGTTTGATGATATTCTTCTTTTTCTGTTCAATGTTTGAGTAATACAAATAACAATGAATCGATGATCTTCAACATTGTATCAATTTATTTTAAATCCGTTGCAGCGCACGGACATTTTTGCTATTTTGGAAGAACTGAAGAGAGTTCAGTAGCTAGCTAGGCCCAAGATAGATTGTCAAAGCAGGTGGAAATATTTAAAGGAACACGCTTTAGATGACATATGATCTCATTTTGATGTCCTGTAAAATGTAACTTTGGTTGTGCAGTTGCATGATTGAAACTGTTAGCGTGGTTGTTTGTGGCAAATCTCGGTGCTCATTTCTCAACGTATTATTAATTTGTTTGCATGACTGAGCCGTATTATTAATTTGTTTGCACGTGTTTTCGTAAATATATTGTTATTAGTCGAGACGTCGTGAAGACGTGCGCTTGCACGTACATGCCAACTATAACTAAAACGACAAAACACCAAAATTAGAGGAACTATCTTTTTTTAAGGAAATTAGAGGAACTATCTAATAAAGATCTGTGGCACGTCAAATTTTTCACAAGAATAAACAAAACCTCGCCGCACCCAAGGAGCGCCTGGAAAAGGTAAATAAACAACGGGCACTGCAACAACCAAGGCACACAAAAGATGAGGACATGACAAGCTGAGAGTAACGGTGAGTCGACGACGGATGTTTGGATGCGCAAATCTTTGCGCATTGATCCAAGGGCAGGCACCGCGTGCGTAGCTACCACCCCGGGTAGAAAATCCGCGTCGATATAAGATGCACACAACAACATAACATCAAATGTAATGCGACGTGATATGGTTCTTGCGCCGATGGTCTCCTCCGTGCCCATAGTTTATAAACAATTTACTAAACTTACCTCGACCATATCATGTTGCCCCTGCAAAATAAAGTTAGACGCTTTCTATTTTATCTTTTGCATATTTTACGTGGCTTAGGGGCTTTCGTAAATAGAACCGTTTCTTACCTACGAACCTACAACCACAACAACGATCAGATAATTGCTATTTTATATCCCTTGCGAGCCCTCCATTGAAAATGCAATGCCAACTATTGCGAGAGAGACAAACACCCGCCAGCCACATATACGGAACGAGCCGTATGTCTGTTGTGGAATCAGTCTCGTGTAAGCGTACGTGTAAAGTCGGTCCCGGCCGCTTCATCAACACAATGCCGCCGGCAGAAGCAAGTGCACGCTAGAGGATAGCAACTATAAGAACGATGCCCTCATATTCAACATGAGTTCTAAAACCGTACAACTATATCTACGCATAGATCGGCTCTGATACCACTGAAGGGGATCGTGTGCAAAAAACAAAAAAGTTCATAACAACGATAACCGAAATAGCCAGAATCTATTACTATGCAGATATAAAGTAACGGAGGGAATGGTGTACATATCCTTGTAGACCGTAAGCGTCGACGATCAAAAGATCTGTTTCGATGACGACGCGTGATGAAGACGGGCGGTGAAGACGATGGTGGCGTCAACCTCAAGGTCGTGTAGATGAACCTCTCCAAGTGCCACACGTGTAGGACCTCGTAGCTCTACACACGTACGGTATAGACGACGACCTCCGGGCTCCGATCCAGCAAAGCAGCGGAAGAAGAAGACTTGGATCCAGCAGCACGGCGGTATGCGTATGGTGGAGAGAACTCTCTCAACCCGTGCGTAGGCCCAATTTCGGGGCCACAACTTAAACGGATAAGAGAAAGAGAGAGGATGGTGCAATTTTCCAAGGCATGGGGGCACCCCCTTTATAAAGGAGGAGGAGGGGTGTTACCCTTGGTGGCTAAGCCATGTGGGACTAAACCCCACATGGCACCACGCCCCAAATAGGTACGCCAGCCCTAGGTGGGCCCCATTTGGCCCACCTAGGGTTGCCCCTTCACAATTCGCACCATGGGGGGGGGGGGAGTTTCCCCCCTTATGGGCCTTTTCCCTTTGGTCAAGGCCCATTTTGGTGGGCTGCCCTTTAAAATTCCGAAAATACTTAAAATAAAATATATTTAATCATTAATTACATTAATTAATATTAAATACATATTATTTAATTTATTCCGGCTCCGAAAACCATTTCGTCGCCCTCCGAACTCCATCGGATATGTCCCGGAACGCTTCCGGTGCTCTTCTCTCTATTTTCTCTTATGCGTCCAATCTAAATAAATGTCGTCTACCCTTAAGTGTGCTACCCTACAGTTCGGGATCACTCCAGAGATGATCGAGACCCGTTCTCCGATCAATGACTAACAGCGGGGTCTTGGATACCCACGATAGCCCCTGTGCGTCCACGAATATATTTGTCGTTTGAACCTTAGATGTCATGTCTCAAACCTTTTGCCTGGCGATACTTAGTCTTGTCCGAGACTCGATCTCAGGCATCACGATGCCTAGCTCGATCTCGTTACCGACAATACTATCTTTACTCGTATGTGATATTACATCCTCGTGACCTAGTCACATGCTTGCAAGCTCATTGATGCAATCACACCGAGTGGGCCCAGAGTATCTATCATGCTATACACATGCATTGGCAAATCCCGCTCTTGATCATACGCCTCAACATATTTCTTTCGGATACTCGAGAGGGAGACCTTTATTGTCACCCTATATAAGGAGTGACGTTTGATGTAATCAAAGTATCTTCCAGAAATAGCAATTAAATATGATCTCACGGTCGAAGGCGTGAGTACCACGTCCTATATATATTGGGTGTGCGTCCATCACATCATTCACCTAATGATATGACTCCATTATCAATTGACGTTCAATTCCATGATCAGGAAATCTTGATCATCTGTTGATCTCAATGGACTAGTAAAGATGCTACTAGGGACCTGGTTGTTTATATACCACACGTGTATTAATGTTGCCGCTTAATACAGTTATAGCATGGTATAAAACATATTATGAACAATCGAGATATGACAAATAAAATATCTTTATTAATTGCCTTCATTTCATGCTATGCCCGAAACACAAAAGGATTCATGGCCACACCTTCTGCAGGCATTCTATGGAAGATATTTTCCTCCAACAAAAGCAGCTGAATTCAGGGACAAAATCACAAGATTCTCTCAGTTTGATGGTGAAAGCCTTTATGATGCATGGCAGAGATTTCAAGGTCTGATCAAAATGTGTCCTAATCATGGACAAGAACCTTGGCTCATTTTGCAAACATACTATAAGGGTCTGACACAGCAAACCAGAGCTTATGTGGACTCTGCAGCAGGATGAGGAATAATGAGTAAAACTCTTGATGAAGCCACTGAGTTGATTGAAAGAATGGCTTCTCATGATTTCTCATGGACCAATGAAAGAGCCTTACACAATCCTCAGCCAGTAATTCTCAGGTCCAACACCAATGAGTCAATGGTAGCTCAGTTGGAAGCAATCACCAAGCAATTGTCTAGCATGATGTCTGACAGTGCCTCAATGGTGTCTGCTATAACCACTGGTGGATGCCAAGCTTGTGGAAATTCAGACAAACACATGAGTGCACCAATTTCATGAATGTTGTATCCTCTGTGTTAGAAGTCAATTATGCTGAGAACCAAGGACCTTTCTCTCAGAGCTATAATCCTAGCTGGAGAAATCATCCTAACCTTTCTTATAAAAGTGGAAACCAGTTTGGAAATTCTCAGTCATCAAATGCAGGGTTTAGGCATAACCCAGGGCATGGTCAGAACAATTACCAGGGAGTACAGTGTCATATGCACCAACTTCACCTAGCAGCCAAGTTAATTCAAGTTCTGAAATCAGGAAATGATGAAACAACAACAACTGATGTTCAGTGGTATGCAAGAAGCTCTCAAGCAACAGTCTGATGTGTTTTTGAGTGCCGTTCAACAGTTGACTGCTGGTGTGTCCCATTCACCAAATGCAAAATCAGAGGCAAGACTACCTTCTCAAACTGAAGAAAATCCTAAGGGACAATGTGGTGCTATTACAGCACTAGGAGCTGTGACTACCAGAGGTGGAAAATCTACTGAGGCCATACTGCCAAAACCAGTTGCTCCCACATATGTTACCCCAGCTAGGAGACCATCTGAAGCAGTTGAGAAGCAGACAGTAGTGCAATAGCCAGTGCAGCCTGAACTAGTGAGCACTCCTCGAAATACATCACCAGCAGTAGAAAAGCATGTACCTGAACAAAGAATAGCATTTCCTGAAAGATTAGAGAAAAGCAAGGAAGAAAAGCAATATGCCAAATTTCTAGAAAAAATGAAGGAAGTCCAAGTGACAATTCCAATACTAGATGTTGTCCTATATGTGCCTATGTATGCTAAGTTCTTCAAAGAGCTTCTCACCAAGAAAAGAAGTTTTGATGAACATGAAGTTGTCACAATGACTAGGCAGTGCAGTGCCATCTTGCAGAATTCCTTGCCCAAGAAACTAGAAGACCCAGGCAGTTTCTGTACTCCTTGTCACATAGGCAATAAGCAGTTCACAGTACTTTGTGATCTTGGCTCTAGTGTCAGTGTGCTACCACTGTCAGTGTGTAAACTCTTGCCTCTGGGAGATTTGAAGAAAACACCCATGACACTACAGCTTGCTGACAGAACCATCAGAAAACCAGCAGGAGTCTTGCTTGATGTACCAATAGTTGTGGACAAGTTTGCTTATCCTGTAGATTTTGTTGTTCTTGAAATGGAAGATACTTCTGAAACAGTGATTCTAGGAGAAGCTTTTCTCGCAACAGCTGGTGCAGTTATAGATGTCAGAGGATCAAAATTGAAACTGCAGTTTGGTGAAGAAGAAATAACATTTGACATGAAACATGCAACTCATCTGCCACCAGATCAAGCTCACTGTCATTCCATTGATGTGGTTCAACAACTTGTTAATTGTTCTTATGAAAAACATGAAATTATCTTGAGTTTGATTCAGAAGTTCTTGAGCAAGTTGGACCAACTTGTATGGCAGAAGCCTTTCATCTTGAAGCAGTTTATGAAGATGAGCTGGATGGAATGGTAGAACCATCTGTTAGAAACACAGATCATGAGCCAGAATTAAAACGTCTCCCTGACCATGTAACCTATAAATTCTTGGAACCAAACAATAGATGTCCTGTTATTGTCAGCTCAGCATTAGATGAAGAGCAGACAGAAAAATTGTTGACAGTGCTGAGGAAGCATAGAAGAATTCTGGGCTATTCAATTGAAGACATGATTGGTATCAGCCCATCCGTATGCACACACAAAATTCATCTAGAAGAGGACAGTGTACCCTCAAGAGACCATCAGAGAAGATTGAATCCTCAAATGCAAGAAGTGGCTAAAAAGGAAGTGCTAAAATTACGTGGTGTGATATTATATACCCTATTTCAGATAGTGAGTGGGTCAGTCCTATTCATATTCTACCTATAAAGGGTGGTGTGACTGTGGAAATCTCTGATTCTGGTCAAGAAATGCCCACCAGAAAGGTTACTGGATGGAGATTAGTCACAGATTTCAGAAAGCTAAATAAGGCAACAAGAATGGATCATTTTCCCTTGCCATTTATTGATCAGATGCTTGAGCGTTTGGCTGGCCACAAATATTTCTGTTATCTGGATGGATACTCAGGATTCCTGCAAATTCCTATACACCCTGTGGATCAAGATAAAACCACTTTTACTTCTCCATATGGCACTTTTGCATATAAAAGGTTGCCATTTGGTCTGTGCAATGCACCTGGAACCTTTCAAAGATGCATGATGGCAATTTTTTATGATTTGATTGAAAAAAATATGGAAGTATTCATGGATGACTTCATAGTCTATGGTGACAGCTTCCAGGGATGTCTGAAAAATTTAGATGCTGTCTTGCAGAGATGCTCAGAGCATAATCTAGTGCTTAATTGGGAAAAATGTCATTTCCTTGTCAGAGAAGGCATATTCTGGGACATTTGGTTTCTGAAAGAGGAATATAAGTAGACAAGGCAAAGGTGGATGTAATTTCATGATTGCCATTTCCTGTGAATGTGAAGGGAATTCAGAGCTTTCTTGGCCATGCTGGGTTCTACAGAAGATTCATCAAAGATTTTTCCAAAATTGCCAAGCCTTTAACTCAGCTATTGAATCAAGATGTTCCTTTCATATTTGATGAAGATTGCAAAAAGGCCTTTGCAAAATTAAAAGAAGCTCTAGTGACTGCACCTGTTGTACAGCCACCTGACTGGAACTTGCCATTTGAGTTGATGTGTGATGCTAGTGACTTCGCAGTAGGAGCGGTTCTGGGACAGAAAAAGGCACAACTCTTCATGTGATTTACTATGCCAGCAAAACACTTGATGATGCTCAAATCAACTACACAACCACTGAAAAAGAACTCCTGACAGTGGTGTATGCCTTTGACAAATTCAGACCCTACTTAGTGGGCAATAAGTGTATTGTATACACAGATCATGCAGCAATAAGGCATCTGATGAACAAGAAAGATGCCAAACCAAGGCTAATCAGATGGATTCTCTTACTCCAAGAATTTGATGTTCAGATCAAAGACAAATCAGGTAGAGAGAACTTGGTTGCTGATCACTTGTCAAGAATAATAGACTGTAATTCAGACAGTGATAAGATAAATGATGGTTTACCAGGAGAACAACTGATGCAAATATCACAGTCAGATAAGGAAAGTCCATGGTATGCATACCTGGTGAATTACTTGGAATGTAACATTGATCCACCTGATATGACTTATCAACAGAAGAAAAAATTCAGAAATGATGCTAAAACTTCCATTGGGATGAGCCATATTTATATAAACATTGCATGGATGGTATCATCAGGAAATATGCTGATGCTGAGGTGCCACAAGTGATTCATCACTGTCATTCTTCTCCTTATGGTGGTCATGCAGGAAGCTCCAAGATGCAAGCAAAAGTTTTGCAAGCTGGTTTCTATTGGCCAACCATGTTTAAGAACATATACAATTATGTGAAAAGTTGTGATCCATGTCAAAAAGTGGAAAAATTGGTAGGAGACATGAGATGCCTCAAAAGGGTATTCTGGAGGTTGAGCTATTTGATGTGTGGGGAGTGGATTATGTAGGACCTTTGCCTTCCTCAAATGGATTCAAGCACATTCTGGTGGCAGTTGATTATGTCTCAAAATGGGTTGAAGCCATTCCAACAGTCAATGCAGATGCAAAATCAGTCTGTAAATTATTCAAACAAGTGATTTTCCCAGGTTTGGTATCCCAAGGATAGTGATCAGTGATGGAGGGAAGCATTTCAATAATGCTCAGCTTGAAAACCTTTTTTCCAAATATGGAGTCCACAGTCACAGAGTGACAACACCCTACCATGCTCAAGCAAATGGACAAGTTGAACTCTCAAACAGAGAAATTAAACACATTCTGGAGAAGGTTGTTTCAAGCACAAAGCAGACTGGTCGACTAAATTACAAGAAGCTTTGTGGGCCTATAGAACAGCTTTTAAAACTCCTATTGGGATGTCTCCTTTCAGACTTGTTTATGGCAAGGCTTCCATCTACCAGTGGAGCTTGAACATAAAGCAGATTGGGCAATCCGCAAACTGAACCTTGACTTAAACCTGGCAGGAAAGCATAGAAAACTTCAATTCTGTGAGCTAGATGAGCTGAGACAAGATGCTTATGAAAGCTCCAGAATTTACAAGGAGAAAACCAAGAAGATCCATGACAAACATATTCTCAGGAGAGAATTTTAGCCTGGTGAGAGGGTGCTGTTATATGACTCTCGATTTCACCTCTTCCCAGGAAAGTTTAAGTCAAGATGGTATGGTCCTTGTACTGTGAAAAGGGTATTGAACAGTGGAGCAGTAGAGATTCAGAGTCAGCCTCAAGGCAAATTTACAATTAATATCTACCAGGGACTCCATGATCATTGATGAAGAGGAAATGGATACTGAGGAAGGAGATTCTGAGCCAGCACCTCCTCCAGCTTGATGGAAGCAAGGGTCAAGCTAATGACCTTAAACAAGCGCTCCTCAGGAGGCAGCCTGAGACTTATAATGTTATTTTTCTTTTTCTGATTTTTATTTCAGGTTAATAAGTGCTGAGAAGAGCAGAGCAGAGGAAGCACTAGGATTATGCAGATAGCACTCAAAATACTGCAATACCATCAGGTGAAAACGTTCCAACTTTAAAATATCATATATATGTTTACTGAACACCATGTCAAGATTCATCTGTCATAAATTCTTTGAGATCAAAAACTTCTTGAAAATTCTGAAAGTTGCTTAGTGACTGATCTTCTTTATATAAGATTTCATGTAACTATAAATCTTGCTTAGGTTTGGTTTATGAAACATACTAGCTTTGACATCAGAACTGATTCTCAGTCAGAAATTTACTTTATTTCTTTATTTAAAATATTTGAATTCCTAAGATGCTCAAGTTGTATCAGAAGCTAAATTCTATGATCCTTTTGTCAGCCTTATTTATCTAACATTTTTGCATTAGCCTGTCATGATCTCTGGATCGGTGACAGGTCAAGCACTAACTTCCTTGCATATGTGGAATTATGTCATCATTCCATAACTAACATTGTTTGCATTAGCATGCCATGATCTAGGGATCGGTGGTATGTGAAGCACTAACCTGGAATAGTTTTGCATAAGTCTTTCTTCAGTGAAGATGAAGCACCGTAAAAAAATTAAGCATTAGCATACTATGATCTCGGGATCTGTAGTATGTGATTCACTAACTATAGCTCACTAAAAGTCATTTGCATACTAACCTCTTCATAAGCACTAGCATGCCATGATCTTGGGATCGGTGGTATGTGAAGTAGTAACCTTGCATTTGTGTCCATGCATTTGTATGCATTCTGGCAACCATTTGGATCATTTTCTTTAACTCTGAACTCAAACTGAGCATCCTATTAATTCAATGCTTTTAAATTCTGAAATGCTTGAAAGTTCTACCGAAATTTCGTTTTTGAAGTTAGCTAGTATAATTCATAAATTTGCAATCTGGCAATGATTCATGACTACATGAACTGTTATATCTTCAAGAAAAGTTACTGTTCACTATCAGATTTTGTCATTCTTATCATTTGAGCACCTTTACTTGAGGACAAGCAAAGATTCAAGTATGGGTGTTTGATATGCACCATATTTATATGCATTATTCACCATATTTGAACCACTTTCATCTACTTTTGTCCTCAAATATAAAGTGAACTCAGTCACAATTAGCAAAATCTTGCCCATTTGAATACTTTACAGCTTTACAATGTCTTATTGCAGAAAAGTGCAAAAAGGCACTATACACCTCCACTTTTGATGATCTACTGAAGGCTAAAAGGAAAAGCAGTGCTGACCTAAGGACCTACGTGTGATAGAGGAAAGAAAGTAGAAGGACTAAAGCAGAAAAGCATGTGTGTCACGTTGGACCATGTCTCTTTTTGCTGCGGGAGCAGGTGAGCTTCACCTGCATAAAGCAGAGAGGAAGCTTCGACACACCAACCCACGCCACCAGACCACCACCACAACCACCAGGGACCAAGAGGAGAGGAGAACAATGGATCAAGATCTCCATCACCACGAAGATTGGAGACCCAGCTCGTGATCAAAGCAAGAAGAACAAGATCATCTCTCTCCTGCCTCCACTACTGCTGCAAGCATTCCCCTGTCTCTTCTGCTGCTCTGATCTTCACCAACACCTAAGAACAACCAAGAACAAGCTCTCCATCGAACCAAAGGAAGAATCATCTAGTCCCTTTCCTTGTGCTGCTCGAATTCTCAGTGAAAACTATGTAATCTGCTACTCTGTCAGTGTCACGTTAGTGCTTGCAACCTGTCTGTCGAATTGTTCAGATTTCTAGCATGTTTATGTTTGTTTATGTCCAGTACTTGTGTTGATCTGTTTGTTGAGTGCAACTGTGATGTCTATTAGTTGAATCATCCATGTGCTTTCGTGTGATCTATCTCTGAACCTCCAATTGCTTTTGTTATCTGTTTGTTCATCAAGTTCCTGTCAGTTATCCTAGGAGAAAACACCAAAAATATTTACTTTAAGTTTTATTTTGCTTGTTACTTTGGATAAATCAAACTCCTTTCATAGATCTAGCTGTGAAGCAAACCTGAAGGCTTGTAGTTTATTCCCTGAGTTCGAACACGACATTCCTCTACAATTATACTACATCACATAGCACTTTCAGGAGGTTCCCTCGCCGCGCCTAGCTCCAGCGCGGAGGTGGTCGAACTCGTCGACGGCGCGATAGCGGAGCTTCGGCGGCACGTCGACGCCGGTGTGGATGAAGTTCCACGCCACCCGCCTTCCTCGCCACGTCGGAGGTGATGTAGCGCTTCCTTGCCGCGTTGGACAGATCTGATGGGTCGATGGGGGAGCCAGGAGGAGCTGCCGCGCTTCGGCGTCATCTGCTTCAGCAGCATCTCGACGCGGCGGTGTTGGATATGGTGGCGGCGGAAGTGGATTGCTCGTTGCAGCGCGCGCGGCGGAGGTGGATTTCTCATCGGCGGGTGGCGGAGCGACTCGGGGCATGGAATAAAAACACTGCCCCAACTGCTACTTATTTAGTTCGGCCGCTCAGCTTTTCAGTCGCCCCAAAAACTTTTTCTGGCCGAGGCGGCTTTACGGGCTCTGTTCTGGCCCAAAAAACGGCCTGAACGCGTAAAGCCGCCGGAAGTTTTCAGTTTTTCTATGTTTTCAGGCTCTGCTAGAGATGCTCATAGTCGCTTGAGGTTGTGAACGGCGTGATGACTAAGTTCTACTTTCATAGGGAATTGAGGTGCCAATCCAACTTACACTTGCTGAGATAAAGAGTTCAGCTGACTGGACTGACCCAACGGCTCGAGTCAATGTGAGTCAAGTTGTCATAAGTGCCTACTCAACAATGCAATATGTAGACCTTAAGTGTTCGTGTTATCCGAGTTGTGGATCAGCCGACTTAAAGTACGTCAAGCGTTATCCATAACTAACACTTATAAACACTTATAAAGGTGGTGGTTGGGTCGTATGTGAACCAAACTGCGTGAGACGGATCACTAAGCCAGGATTTGCCCCTCCGACTCAGAGAGATACTCTCTGGGCCCTCTCGTGTGATATGACTTAGAAAGCATCCCCATGCGCAACTCGGACATGTGATGTTCGAAACAAAGCGACGAAAGTGTTAGTCGAGTTGAGTCGCACGTCACAAACGAGAAAGTGAGTGAAGCCGCATAAGCATGACACGAACTCACTTACGGCTTATCAACCATATTGTGAGGCAAAGAAACTAGGGACCCACCACAACCAAGTGTACAGTTTTGGGACAGAGGGACAAGCGTTATCCCCTCACCGCTCCCCATTTAAAGGAGGGTGCCGCAATGACAATTGGCACCAACTCGTGAGTGGAAGAAAAGCCACATTTATTGTGGCGATCTCGCCACTGCACCCAGGATCCCAACCTAACCACTCCATTTCTGTCCAAATTGTGGAGTAAATGTTCTTCTAGTGGTGGTATTTCTTTAGTGATTTTTTCAGCAGAGCCTTGGCTTGTCGTATCCGTCTGAATTTCATATTTCCGGATGTGAAAAGAGGTATAAATATCCTCATATACCAAACATACGCTAATTAGTATTGCGTCTTCAAAATTGTAACCTTCCCAAGGCATATAAGGTACTAATACGTTTTTTCCTAAAGCAAGTTCCCCCAACTGTAGCAGCTCCCTCTGCTAAAATTTGTCCTTTTTTAATGGATTTACCCCTCGCTCGTTTCACGAACAACCGTTAGACTCCTTGCGTCCACAAATAAGCATACTTTTAGATTCTGTTCTAAGACAAACTTTTTTATATTTGACCAACTTTATCAAAATTTGTAGCCATATTTATGATATATATTAAATTACTCCCTACGTTCACTAATGTAAGTCATTCGACCTACCATTTCAATTTTGACTACGTACATACTAAAATGAGTGAATATATGTACACAATAAGTCTAAATACATTTGAATCAATAAAAAGTTAAAATGTCTTACATTAGTGAGCAGATGAAGTAGTACATTATGAAACTACATTCAAAACGCATATTGTGATGTTAATTTGATATTGTAAATATGCTATTTTCTATAATGTTAGTCGGACACATTTTCACTTATTAGGAAATGGAAAAAGTACACTTATTTGTGAACGGAGAGAGTATCACATAGGTTGCGGTGCTAGCCGCTCGTCCAGCAAGACAAAATAATTAAATTGTACTTCCTCCTTGGCATAATATAGTACATATGAGTATTTAAAAGTCAAGCCATGTAAATTCTGACCAAGGTATTAATTTGGTATGCTAGATGTTTAAATTTTATATATAAATTTGGTCTAAGTTTATACGGTTTGATTTTATAAAAATCTCAAATGCACTACATTTGGCAAGGAGGGAGTACTACCACATTAGGAATAAATACAGTGGCATCTTCAAATATCAGGAGCACATATAAAACTAAGACTACGGTTCCAGGTGCAGAGCACTATCGACACTTCAAACCTCGGAGAATCAGCACTCGCGGCAGTACTATTGTTCAAGAGCATTTTGGGTAGAGTTTGGACATCCAAACTGAGCAGCATTCCAAAACTAAGGCTAACCTTGACTCAACACAAAATTGCACAATACCGAAAATAGAATTCACATGGCCATTTCCCAAAACGCAGCAGGGGCAAATCAGCTTGTAGGTGCAGGCATTCAGAAGACCAAGGGTAAGGAGACGAATCTTACAAGCTGCATCGTAAGGTGATGGCAGCTGGTAATCATCTTTGTGGCCAGGATGGCGATTGCTCTATAGCTTACCACAGAATACTGAATTGCACGTATGAAATGAACAACTGCATTGTAAGGCAAGAAACATAACCACGGTGTCCAGAAAACAGCATTTTAAAATAAGGTGGATGGTCTATGTCGATCAGTCTTGGTGCAATAACGGAAAACTAAAACAATTGAGCTGGAGCAATCAGCGTGCATCAAGCTTAGTCGTGTTATATTAACAAAATGTAGGGCATTCACGACACTCAGCCACGTCATAATAATGCAGATGCAAGTTTCTTCAGTAAAGCCCCGCGACACGAACCGTCATGCCAACAGCGCGTACGATTTTGGGGCTCCCGACATCTCATGAACGGTATTTACGCCTTGAGTTCTGCATATAAAAGACAAACAGCATTAGTTCACAGTTTATAAGATGATGTTGCCATATGAAACCAGTTTTGTTTGAGAAAGCTTTTGGCAATACCTGAAATCTTGGCCTGCTTATATGAAGCGAGTCCATCTTCACTAAGTTATCAGCATCGTCAAGCTCAATGACGGCCTTGACTACTGCATTTGACAGATCTTTGTCTTCACTGGCGTCAAAATAGCAATCTCGATCACGCGCATCGTTGACTATCTTCTGCCAAACAGACTTGCTCTTGGACAAAGTCATCCCATTACCTACTATCCATAAACAGTGCCTGACAAAAGCCAACAAACAAGTTACTCCTGATGATGATATCTCAAAGACGCCTTTGATTTTCAGTCAAGCTATGTTGTGGTTTTACTAGACCAAAATGAAAAATTTATAATCCTTCTCATGGTACAGTTCCATAATGAATACCACCTTGGACAAAGTAATCAATTACCTACTATCCATAATGAATTCATATTTTATAATCCTTCTCATAGTTACTGTCAAAGTTAAATTTAGAAGAGTGCAAGGAGTATATGATTTTAATTCGTTTTTGCATGTACCCTGGAGTTGAGAAAACAAAAAACTTACTTGGCCCTAGTCAGAGCTACATTGGTCCTCTGCATGTTTGTGAGAAATCCAACAGAACCAGCTTTGTTGCTCCTCACTGTTGATATGATAATGATATCTTCCTCTGCACCTTGGAAACCATCCACAGATTTCACTTTAACAGAGAAATCATCATGCATGTTGTAGGATTTCCCGAGTATTTCATGGATTGCTCTAACTTGAGCATTATACGGGGACACAACACCAACAGAGATCTTGATTCCTGTAGAGACTGACTCTGCAGATAAGAAAAATGAGAAGAAACATTATGCATGCAGTGAGCCAAGGTCAAACTCCCTAGTGGTTCAGATTATATATATACATCAACGTATTTATTTCTCCTTCCCGTCAAAAATATTGGGCATATATGCTTGCATGCAAATTTAATTAAATTTTCTTTCTATTGCACACATTTCTCTTCCACCTTTCTTCAACATTTATGACTGCAAACTAACTTATCTCTCTTATTCCCAACCAATTAATCACATGGATAGCATGGTCATTTCCCTCAATTAATGTATTGGTTTCATGACTCTTAATCCATTTGATGAACCAAAACCCTACGCTCTTATATTTATTACAATATTGAGTAATACAACTAAAGAAGCAAATTGATGATTACCTTTGAACAACCTCTGCACTATCCGCGAAACAGCAGCAGCTTCAATTGTGTTTTTCAGGCTACGGCCGTGCTTCTCAGTTGTTTCATGTCCTCCCTCTACATTAATGAATGAGTATGACCCAAAGACTTCGCTGGATAAAAACCTTTTTCATAGCTTTTGGTAGTGACATTGGGACCGTCAGATATCTTGCCATCGTAAAATGTAACAACTGGAAACCTGCTTATTTTTGATGCATCCTGTATTGCACATTGAGAAGGTGCTTACCAAAGCCAAGCATGCTTAACCTCTCAAAAACACTTCGCCCGAACTTAGCATTATCAGATATCTACAGAATCACATAACATGTAATATATTGCTTCAAAAAGGAAAAATTGAACACAAAGAAAAGTTTGAAAGAAATATATAGCTTACTTTGCTTTTCACCAGAGCGGGTAACTGATACTCGTCTCCAATGAAAACAGCTTGCCTTATGCCAGGCAGCTGCAAGGGAATTAAGGTCTCACACTCTTTGAGCTGTGCAGCCTCATCGACAATCAGCAACTCCAAAGGATTTAAATTTTCAGGCTTTGCGACCAATCCGCATATATCAGAAATAGAATTGTCCATGGGCACATTGTACAACCTGAAAGAGCTAAAACTGTACAGAGAATGCATTTCGCTCGCTGCAACAGATATAGTTGAACTGACCTCTTGCTGTAACAATTCGGAAGATCCAAGTTTTTGCGAAGATATCTTAGTTCTTGCACGCACAGGGATCTGGCCAGCTTGAACTTAGATTTATTACATGTGTTAGTCCGCAGACATGCTAGCTGCTCAGGCCAGGAATCATTCCCTCAAGAAATTCATCTGACCATACATCATCATTCTCCGTATAACAATTTATCAAAGTAAGGAGAATTTTGATCAATTCAAGCACTTCCAGCATACACCGAAAGCTCTCTCCTGTTTCTGAATTTCTTGGATGATCACTGTACAGTATCTTAATGCAATTGCACAAATTCTCCGAAAGTTTTTTGTAACTACCTTTCAAATAATCCTTAAATGGTAGTACTCTGAATGCTGTGTTCATAGCTTTGGAGTCATACCGTCCTTCCTTGTGGCACTCTTCTTCCTTGTCTTCAGGCATGTTATGGATTTGCTTGCGGAACACCGAAAGAAGTCTGAGAAGATGATCTTCAGAGATGGGACAGGAACTTAAATGATAACGTGGGGCAAAGAATTGACCACCTCATGCATGAGGAGTTTGTCCCCATCCTTCTGAGGAATCTCCTTTTCAATGGCCTTCACTAACTCAAGAATACACTCAATGTGCAACTTGTACTTGGTCACAGGATTCTCTAGAAGATCTATCACTGAGCATAAGCAATGCCTCCAGCCAGTGTTTGGTGCGAAACATGGCAGCAACCGCTTTGCACGCGAGTCAAGAAATACCATGGAAAGATCATGACTATCATCTATCTTCATTCTCTCTTTGTTTCCAAACAGGACAATGTCATTCAGAAAGCAGACGCTGCCATCTGAAGACTCTCCAACAAGCCTGACAATTCGAGATGCAACTTCCAGTACGCAGTATTGGTTGGTGCACAGGTAAGTGTCCTTAAGCCCTTGATGAGCATTGCCCACAGTATAGTGCTGATGGTTTTTGTCTTACCTGTACCAGGGGGGGCCCATATTAGCTTCAGGGAAGGTGAGTGTTCTCCATTACTGAGACACAATCTGCTACTGCATTCAGCTGTGAATCATTTAGGTTGAACTTCTCAAGGCCAAGACCATCAATTGATCTACGAGCAGAACACTGAGATATCTGGGAAAACGACGAGCTATAATCCACTACCTTCAAGGGAAAATGGGCAAGTAAATCAGTTAACCCGAGTAGCATATATATATATACATTACTGACATATTCAACGTGGTGATATTAGCAAAAGTAATGATAGTGCAGAGAAAATCTTGCATGGAGAACTACAGGTTGTCAAAGCATAATGAGAGAGACTACTTTCCATATCATACATATTAAAGTTGATATCAAACACAGTAAAGTATTAAACAATACATATAGTTTTTTATGGATGTAAACAACTGATATACCCTTGTCTTGTACTGCCACACTAGATTGACAATATTAGTACTATTCCTTCCGTTCGGATCATCTGTTGCCATATGAAGGCAGTTCCATATACGGTTGTATGTCGTCATATTTATGAGAAACACAGCAAATGATGGCCCCATAGGTACTTTTGTTTCTGGATTCACTTCAACGGGAATAGCAGATGAAAACCGAACAATACAGAAATTGGATGGGAAATCTCCATATTCTTCGTCTTCAGATTTTAGAACTGAACCTAAAACATAGGATGCCTTATTTTGTTTCAAATCAGACACATGATGTGGTTTCTGCAAGGACAGAACTATTATGTCCCCCTCTTTGGGATCATATGTCTCCCTTGACTTCTGATCCTTTGATGGCTTGGAAACCTCAAAACAGTATATTGATTTCTCATCATCAAGCTTCTCCACCCAGACTATCTGTATAAAGTTCGCCTGAGCATAACCGTCCAATGATGAAAAGACATCAGCATGTACTTCGTCAATCAGAGGACATTTGAAAGAGTTCAGATAATTGTGTAATGACGTGAATGTATCCAGTATCCTCTCGACCTGTGATGAATTCCCATGATACTCGATCAGTTCTCAATTGAAGTAAAACTTAAGCACAGTCAATAATCTGTGCGAGGAAAACAAAACAGTAAACTTACAGACAGTTCGGGTGAGGTCCACAAAAGGATACAAACCATTAACCATATGATGTACACTATACTATACTGGCATGCAATAAACACAACATAATAAAAACATAACTTTTGTTAATAAATCAGGATTCAGCACTGGACAAATACCAGAAAAAACAAGCCTATTGAAATGAGCAAACATAATAAGTGCACAAAGTATATAATCGATACTTTACAAGTTACAGTCCTACTATGGTGATTTCTCTTCATCGAGCTGCTGATATTTTACCGAGAAAAGTGTGAATCGGTTGAAAATTGTTCTTATTCAAACGGAACTTTTCTGCTTGGCAAAACAACGAACATCTAGCGTACAAGCTCCGGTCACCACGCATAAAGCACAGTTGAGTAACAACTAGAGATGAGGGAAGCAGTTGCGCATAGTACATAGACTAGGAGATCGGCGAGAGAGGTCTACGAGCGGGGGTTACTCCCATGCGTGCAGCCGTGCAGGGTAGCAGAGCGACCTCCACTGGAGGAGCTCGACTCATCATCTCCCTGGGCAACGACGCAACACAGGACAGGAGAAGGAAGAGCGTTGAATGGGCCTTCTTGCCGAGCGGCTAGAGAGCTAGATGGGCCCTACCCATAACTTGGGCCGAACAGTCTTGTAAGGCTGTAGCCCAGAGATTCTGTTGCCTTTTACTATTCCAGGCACTTCTACGAAAGAGCATATTCTATATCTAAATAACAAAGCCCCACTACAAGGAATTCTCTCAACAAATTTCAAAAAAAAAAAAAGGAATTCTCTCAACATGCAAGGCATCTACCTCATCTAACAACATGGATCAATCCTAACCTGCCACCTAAGCAAATTTGCCACCTAATCGAAAAAGAAAAAACTGCAGGCTCGGTTTCATGTGCCCTACTTTCACTCTTTCCTTTAAGTATTCGTTTATTTCTCCATAGCGTGTAACCGCAGCCACATAAAAAGACAGATGTTGTTCATCTACTCTAGACACCATAAATTCACCCTCTTGCCCTTCTGGGTCTACTCTGTTTCCAGTTTATATACACGCCGATCATGGCCTTGCACAACGTTTTGTCTTCCCTGCGTTACAGCTTTGCAAGAGGTAGCCCCATCGCCTCTCTTCCCGAATAGAAACCGTCGCCATTACTCTGCTCCCACCACAACTCCTCCACTACTTCCTCTCCATATCCGCCCCCTATATCTTGGTATTCCAGTCGGTAGAACCACAACGGGAACACAATGAACTCGGCTCATCTCTGCTGCCCTCGCGGTGCCTTTGTCCAGTTCTCATATTCTCTGCTGCTTCCGCCGGACTGCGTTATTCAGCCATGATCTCTTGCTCGGTGATCTCCTCTCTATTTGATTATATATCTCTTTGATCCATGGCATGTGTGTTCAGTTTCTTTGTTCTTCATCGTTGATATTGCCCTCTGATGTGTTTGCTTAAATGTATATATGCAGATGCACATGTGTACCATGTGTTTGTTAAAATGTCTAAAGGCACTTGCTCCATTTCAGATCGCCATTATTTTGGAGGTTTCCTCAGAACACACTACATTGGCATGTCACGGTTATGTTTTCTACATAATTATCCAGCATAATATGTGGTATCATTTCGTGTGAGCATTATTTATCCCAATGTTCTTTTTCATGATTGCAAACTTTTATTAACTGAACACCTTTTTTTACCATGCCACCTTCAGAAGATTAGAATTATTTTTTACTGCTGAAACATTACATGCTGTTTGCCCATGTGGCTCTCTGTGTACGCTGAAGGTCTGACCATTTGAACTGTTCTGGTGTTTCATTTCAGCAGTGATATGTTCTATTAAAGTTCCAAACTTGCATATATCCATTGGGATATTTGAGCTAAAAAAAACGGAGTACTTCCAAAATTCCAGAAGAAAGATGCAAAGATGGATGGCTGTATCCAGTACTGGCTGTATCCAGTCTCCAGCGAGTTGGATGGATAGACCACGTATTTAACCATTCTTATGTGGTTAGGTCAACCAAATTCAAATCATTCCAAGCATTGCTCCACGGATTATTGCTTGGTGTTTCATCCCTTAGTGGTACGCTCTCCGATTCCGTTCTTATCTGCATTGTAGAGTCATATGAGTGTTCGATTATCCAGAGTAATTGATTTGTATTATGGTGGTCTTTGTGTCATAGCTAGCTACATTGGATCTGTCAGTGACAGTAGCTGGGCCACCAAGCAACACTTGCCGCTGCTTTTCTACCTCAAGCAAGACATCAAAAGTCTGCCCGCCCGATCCCACATGAGGCGTTCTCTCTGTAATGACTTTCTAATCTGCTAATTTCATTTTATTCTCCCACTTGGGCTATATACCACCACTTGGGCAGGGTGTCAGCCTGACATGAATGTACTGCCATTTTTGGTTCTGGTGAATTTAGTGCCTGTTGTATTACGCTCTACATTTACTTGCTCTATCCAATCATATAGCTGTAATGCTTTGCCAGGTTAACTTCTTATTCGGTCAATGAGATCATGCAATGGTACAAGTAGATATATGAAATGGCTCTTTTTACTGATATGAACTCAAGTATAGCACTTGATTTAGCAGTGTTACATTCTGAGATTTAAGCAGATATAAGGAGTAACAATAAGCCAAAATAAGAAACAAAATTAGTAGCCAAAGGCAGATGTCGGTTGTCTTTTCCCAAATACTTACTGATAGCATTTTTCTTTTATTTCATGTGGAAAGCATCTGATATTCCTGACAGCCTTTGGACTGAATTGGAGAGGACAAGCAAATCTGATACACTATAAAGTAAAGTTCGTCATTTGATGTTCCCTCAAAAAAAAAATGGTCATCTGATGTTACAATGGCAAGCCAATAATTGTACTTCAGGCACAACATTAGTGACAGCCAAAATGTACATATGCACGTACAGAGTATCAACAAATGTAACCATACTCATTGTAGTGATATGTAATGCAAGAAACATGTAATGAGTTGTATCTAAATTGTATCTTTATAACAACTTCTGCGAACATCTAAATGTTCGAGCTGATGTTGCGAAGTTTTCATACCATCTACCATTCTACCCATGTAAGTATTTACATGGGAGATTCATTCTTAGTAGGCAAGTTCTTATGGATGACCTGAACACACCGTTTGATGTACCCATACCGACAATGCATACATGACGTTTTCGCTTTAGTAAATTATTTCCTACAATAAAATATATTCTATAATAGTTTTACATTTTGCCTTGCGAATACTTTAGCCCAAAAATCCCGCCGCAACGTGCGGGCTATCATCTAGTTTAATCAACAACTACATCGATGCGGCAAAAAAAAAAATCAACTACTACAAATCTCCTCTAAAATCGCTCAAAAGAACAATCTCCTCTAAAATATCAACATTTTATGTTGTGTTAAAAATCAACTATATTCTGTTCATTTCCTAAAATTGAAAATTACACATAATCTATTTGTAGAGAATCCTACTCACGATTTCGACTATCTTATGTTCCCTTCCCAAAAGCAATCAACTGTGACGCAATTATTTTGAGAAAATTCCATAGATCAGCTATAGTACTCAATAAATCAAGCCCTAATGAACGCAAATGGTGGTGACCGAGATGTTGGAACGCTGATCTTACAAACACAGGCAAACGAGGTGAGAAGAGCAGTGGTACGTCACCTGCTGCTTGAGGAGGTCCTTGTTGAAGATGTCCTCGACGGACCAAGAGAACATCTTTCTCTCCAGGCAACCAAGATCAAACTTGTTGAGCTTCCGGTCATCTTTCACCACGTCAGCCCAGCCCAGCACGGACTCCCTCCTCCTTTGAGTCTCCCTCTCAGCATCTGCTGCATCGCCGCCACTCATGGTGGTGCCGCTCTCCAGCTTTCCTCTCAGGCCCTTGATGAGCTACGACTAGAAGGAGCAGGAGGAGATACACGGGCGCATGCATGTATAGCCAGTGTTCTCCGTTGAGCGTGTTTAAGCTGCGCTGGGCCGTTGGAATTCCCGAGGTGAAGTCAATGCGGGCTGCGAGCGTGCCTGACCCTGACTACATAGAAACTGCCTCACTTCCCGATTACTAGGTGGTAAAAGTTGCCGTTTCACTGCACACGGGCTTGAAGGCTTTTACACCAAACGCAAGATCACGATCCTGTGCCAGTAACAATAGAGATGTGACGCTTCTACTATTTTTCTACGTGAGAGCGAAACTAACCAGCAACGTGCTCAAAAGCGTCATACCACGACATACAAATACACAGCATAAAGAGTTCACACCGGAATAGTAGTTTATTGCTGAAGTAGTACTTAAAATTGGATGGTCTGCAAAACATAGTATAGCAACTAGCAAGCTCTCTCCACGAGCTGCCATAGCACAAAACTGGCAGCAGCACAAACGACCATCGCATGGATGGTCCTCTATCTAAAGCTGCCGATAAATTTCTTTTTCGTCCAACAAAACACAATCACAGTAGTATCATCTTAAAGTATCAGGGAGACCCATAAAACTAAGACTATGGTTTCAGGTGCAGAGCACAGCGGACACTTCAAACTTCGCAGATCAGCACTCGCAGCAGAGTAGTTGCATTCATGTTCAAAAGCATTTCGGCTACAGTTTGGGCACCCAAACTGAACAAGCATTGCCAAACTAAGGCTAACCTTACACTCAAACACAAAACTGCAGAAGTGCGTGAGCCAAAATAGAATTCTTATGGACCATTTCCTACAGCACAGCATGGTTTAGCCAGTGAGCTTATACAGGATGAAAACTCTGCCACAAGTTTTGCAGGTGTAGGCATTCAGAAATAGATCATGACTTCAACTCATCTCCAAAACAAAACAAAAAACTTGGCTCTCGATAGTGAAGAACCTTCAACGGAGTCTGAGATTGCTGAAGGAAACAGCGGTATCTTCAACAACCCCTTTATCCTTTCGCCAATGCAGATCAGATGAAACACCTTTCGAAGAACGCTGTTTATCCTTTCGCCAATGCAGATCAGAGGAAACAGCGGTATCTTCAACAACCACTTGATTGTCTCCCAGCATCAGATGAAACACCTTTCGAAGAACGCTGTTTATGTTTCCGCCCCTTTCGAGATGGTGCCTGAACCTAAATGGGAACAAAGCATATGAGCTTGATAAGATTCAGCCAAGAATTTCAGATTTCAAAATTACTTCGTGCCCTTCAATTATAAGAATTTGCCGTAGCTGCAACTGAAGTATCATGTGGTCTATAACAAGTGCTGCTATGGTTCCATAGCACTCTATATATAATAGAATGTCCAGGTGAGATACCATATGTAACTTCAAACCTATACCTATAAATTTTAGGGCCATTGACACAAGAAAAGTCCATGAAAAGTTCCGGTTAATCTATTCAACAACATGTGTTTCAGTTTTCAAGAATAAATAGCAGTTACGAATGCATCGCTTGGCAAATTGAACATAAACGATGCAACGTAATCCTTGAAACTCATAGGCAGTAGAGAAAACCCCCCAGCGAATAAATACCTGAACCATGTTATTTATAGCTTGTAAAGGTCTATCCCTTCTGTCTTTAGCTGAACTGAGCTCACCCCCATACATAGAAATCACACGAGAAATAGCCCCATCACGCTTTGCATTGAAGAAACACTGTCGTTCCTTTGCATTGCAAACTAGATCTGCCCAGATAGAACCACTGCTAGATAAGGTTGCAGCGTTTCCCAAAATCCAAAGGCAATGTCTGCAATCGAAGTAGAATAAGTAAACCACCGAGGAGACGAGAGAAAAAGATCACAAAAGGAAAAGGAACACACGATCAGTAACATAAGATACCTTGCTCTTGTCAAAGATACATTTGTACGTTGTCGATTTGAAAGAAACCCTACCACCCCATCAGAGTTGGACCTGACATTTGATAAAATGATGATGTCTTCCTCACCACCTTGAAAGCCATCAACAGAATTGATCTTTACTGATAAGGAGCCAAATTTCGTTTTCTTCAGTTTTTCTTGGATTGCTAGAACTTGAGCAGTGTATGGGCATATGACACCTACTGTGACCTTCATGGTCTTAGAGCAAGCTGCATGGTGAAATGTTACAGTAAGCATTCGCCCTAATATCCATGCTATAAAGAGCAAAAGAAGTGCTGTTTTGACAATTAACATCATGTATCCTATTAAAGCGAACATGGACAAATAAATGGTTAAGAGATAAATGGTTACAAGAGTATCCTATTAAAGCGAACATGATATGCTATAAGTGTCACACTATTAGTATTTATTTTTCCAATTTTCTGGAGTGAACAAAAGGACATTGCTTCAAAGTGTTAGAAACTGAAACATTGTTACTGATGTGTGCTAAGGTATAGATGGCAACCTTCCACCTTAAACAGACTTGTTAATTGAAAAGGCATGTTTATGATCATCTTTAAATATAGCTTAAAAACATGTTCAATCATCAATTAAAGTCCAGCTAAAAAGTAAAAATAAATGGTTAAGAAATAAAGCTAATACTCTTGTAACACCTGAAGAACATAAGGTAGCCAAAAACAAAACAAAAAAGGAATTTGACAGGTAACTAAATAGTATCATGATATAGCACATACCTTTTTGGAGATTTTGCAATATTTCCTGGATAACGATAACTTCAACCATGTTCTTCCTGCTATGACTAAGTTCATTGACATCCTCCCAACCATCTTCAATATTGATGAAAGAGTAAGGACCAAACATAGAACCTGGAAGATACTTCTTCTGGTGTTCTTTTTGCATGACACTAGGAGCATCTAAGAGTTTCCCTCCATAAAAGCTGGTGTTTGGAAAAATGCTAATGTATGGGTGCATTCTGTATTGCATATTAAGCAGATGCTTTTCATGTCCCAGTGAACTCAACCTCGCAAAGAGGCTTCTCCCAAATAAGGCATCCTTGCAAACCTACATGTGTAGCATAAAATCAGATGACAGAACACAAATGTAACAAAAAAAAATGGGGAATCTTATGCTTAACAGAGTAATACATCTGGTACAAGAATATAACACCAGGAACTAACCTTACTTTTGACCGTTGCTGGCAGTTGGCACTCATCACCAATAAGGATAGCATGCTTCAGAGCAGGCAAACGCAAAGGGATCAATGTTTCACATTCTTTCAACTGAGCAGCCTCATCAACAACAAGCAATTCTAGTTTTTTATTGCTTGTTACTTTGGAAGAGCTAGAAACGGTACAGAAAATTATGCTGGCATTTTCCATACAGAATTCCCGGATGGTGCGTTTGGAGGATGTTATAGGAAGTTTCAAGGAACTTAATAGCATCTTTAGCAGCTCAAGGCATTTGATTCTGGTTTTGCCAAGACTTATCACTGTTTTGGAAAACTTTGACATGCTGGATTTCCTGGGAACATATGTGTACATGAAAACATTCTTCATTTCATCCCTCGTACTTTTCCTCTGGAACGTATTGAAATCTTCAAGCAGTTCGAGAAGTGAAATGATGTTGTTATAATTCACTTCCAAAATACGAGATTTTGGAACATGAAATAGTAACTGTTTGAAACATCTTCGAAGCTCGGGATAAATGACAGTAAATATTTTCCTAGTGTAATCCAAAAAGGAAAGTTCATCATCCTCCCCTTGGTCTTCAAAACTTCGAAGGTACTGGGAGTAACCATTCTCAAGAAAACCGTACAGGGAAGACAGGCAATTTCTCCATCCAGTCGATGGCGCAAAGCAAACAAGAAGCTTCCTTACGCGATCATGTAAGTATATCTCTTTCAGATCATCGTCGACACACATGCGTTGTTTGTTGCCAAACAACAGAACATCTCCTAAGCATCTTTTATCCAGAGAATTCTCTTTACTCAACCTTAAGAAACGTGAAGCAACTTGCTTAACAGCAAGGTTCGTTGGTGCACATGCAAGTATGCCATGCTTCGTTTTTCTCATTAACCACAAGAGCACGCTGATTGTTTTGGTCTTTCCTGTGCCAGGAGGTCCCCAGATAAGGCTAAAACTGCTGCTGGTGCTGCAGAGCATGTCTGAAATACAGTTCAGGATGGCGTCATTTTGGGAGTTGTTAAGATCCATTGTAGACAATTCACTCCATATTTCCATGCTGTCAACTGTGGCAAAACCCTTTGCATGTTTTGGGGGAATATTTGCAACCTGGGAACATAAGAAAAGGAACAGATCAAATTAGCAGCTTCTTTGCAGCTGCCCAAAAGCCTATGATGATGATGTGAATATAGCTAGATCATTTTATATGAAATACATCGAAATTTTCATACGCAATCTTTAATGAAAAGGAAACGTGGATGATAACTTGAATATTAGTTTCTCCTCTGGATATCTAACCTTTCATGCTTTCATCTGAGAAACAAAATCATAACAACCATTCAGAGCATACGAGCATACATACCTGTGGATAGTGCACCATCTCTTGTGTGAGGTTTTGGTTTTTCCTGACTGTTGTGTAGTCAAGGCAGCGCCATATGCGGATGTAGGTCACGATATTCAGTAAATGAGCAGCAAAAAGTGGTGTCCTTTTCCCATCTTGACTGATCTCATCTGCGGCATCAATTTTGCCTGATGCTTCTATCACATAATTGGCAGGAGGTGAGTCATCATCTTCATCCCCTCCATCAGTAATGAAGGCAATGTACAGCCTCCCATTTTGAGAAATGTCAGATATATTTTCTGGCTTCACATCAGACAGGATAATGATATCACCAACACTTCGACGATTACTTTCAGGTTTGTTACGAGACTCCTTATTCTGAGAATCAGCCTCAAAAGCAATGTCATAAGCTTCACTGTATTTCTTTTGCTCGATCCATGATACTTTGACAAAAGACAAGGTGGAGATAGATTCCAAGCTGGACACCATCTCAGCTCGCAGCTCCTCCAACAATGGAGCTGTGTAGGATCCTAAGTAGCTACCGATATCATTGAATATGGACGGCATCCTTTTCACCTGCAATTTGAATCCTCGTGGTAAGAACTCGATGATAGAAATTCATAGATATAAAAACACACCGATAAATGCGAAACTGCTGGTACTGAAATAGAAGACTAGCAGTCAGCTATGAACACATCATTGCATCCATTTGCTACACTAGTGGTTGTCTTTTTTGGTTCATGGTCATAGTGATGGATAGGAATATGAAATTCGGCCTTTTTGCGTTACTTCAAACTTAATGCATCCATGAGTTTTCAGATAAAAAATGTAGCATCCTTTCATGCTCAAATCACAAATGGGGAACGAGCTCCCCTTGACAATATATAACGGCACCATCAACATACGTTCTAGGGAGTAAAGAAAACACATATGCTCTTCAGGCAGAAGTATAAGGACACAAAAAAAAATCTAGGATACATAAAGACAAAAAAAATTGGGCAGACCTTCCCAAGTTCGTTGCTGTTTGGAAGTAGAGTATATTTTTATAAAAAGTAGCAACCAAAGTTTCGGTATTTAGTTCAAGTTTGGCTTAAAAACCAAAACTTTACCAAGAAATACCATTCTTCGGAACGGCCCCTTACTAGAATCGTGAATAAAACGTCTCCAATCCCAGAACAACTGAAACAAAATTATTTGGAGAACCATCAAAGTAGTTGATGCTCCGCAAGCAGGCATCTTGAACACAACAAGCTACATTGCGACCTCGATTGACCTAAACCCTAAGGCAGTACGACACAACCAACACGCAAAGAACAGATCAAGGAAACCGACGGGGCAGCAGCAGCAAACCAACCTTGTTCTTGAAGAGGTCCTCGTCCATGACATCCTCGAGGCTCCAAGAAAGCACCATGTCGACGAGGTTCGGCCACTCCCCGTCGGCGCCCCTCCTCGGCCACTCCTCCTCGGCGTTCCTCCTCGGCGCACGGCCACGACCATCCTTCCTCCGCCTGGTCATGCCGCCGCCAATGCGCCGCGCCTCGGGATCGACCTTGCTTTCACCCGAGCGCGAAGAAGACGGCGGCGGCGGCGGGCTAGCGAGGCTCGCAGCGTTGGTGGTGTGGTGAGACGAAAGAGGAAGGCCCGGGAAACCGGAGAGGAGACAGAGGAAAAGGGAGGGGAAAGTGAATATCAAACCCTTCCTTCCTTCGGAAGCCTCGCTGCTACCTGCTGTACTTGCCCCGTGCTCGCGAGTCACGGGTCGCCATGGCCATCACAATCCATCATGGCTTTGGTTGCTGTTTCCGTTCGGGAAATATCTCCAGCGTTTTAAATGGAGGAAAATCTAACGGAAGTAATAACTCGTCTACGGTTGTAGGAGTACTAGTGTTTTTAACCTCCTCGCCCATGATCACGGCACCGAGAATTCCAAAAAAAAGTTGAACAAGGAAGATGTCCCGAAGGACCCACATAGTTGCATTGATATTGAGCAGTGGTCTTACAACTTACACATGGACTTTCGGAAAAGAAGAAAATACAACCATGTCCTTGCATTTGACAAAACGGACCCTAGACCAAATTTGAAAATTGCGATCGAGTCCCCCAAACGCCACATGGAGTCACCGACAAGAAGCTTCGAGGCACGATCACAAAACCGACACGAGGGAGGAGGGACTAGGCCACTTGGGACGACCCCACCACATTGAAGCTAGAGCACCCTCCCTTTTTGGTTTATTTGTCGGCAGGAATAAACAAGTCGACGTCGGAGGTTAAAAGGATAGACAGCAACAATCGAAGCCATATCCACATGGCCGCCTTTCAGTAGCAACAATTGAAGGATGTTGTCAAAAGGCCGCTGATGATGGTTCCGGGGATAGAGCAGCTTATGTTCTTCCCTACGTGGACCCAACATCGAACGCACCGCCTCCAATCCAAACCCTTCTCCCATCGTCTCACCTCCATGGTAACCCAAGAGGATACAATTAGTAGACGGAGTGGTTAGATTTTGAGGCTCTTGCGAGCGTATTTAGAGGGTAGACTACAAGCATCCTCCTCCCATCTCTGTCTCTGGCCTCTAGAACGTCGTGGAACGAATAATTGCCGCCGCCAGCAACCGGACGCAGCTCGCGTGCTCTCGCAACCAGTTCCCCTTCGGCATAACACCAAACCCCGTTAGGGTGAAACAAGAACAAGGTAGACTTTTGTATTGTGACACCCAGCTAGCCGTGGTTCCAAAATGCGGAAGGACCAATGGAGATTGGCTGCGACAATAATGGAGCCATTTTTCAAGCAAAAGAGGCGACATCACACCATAATGTCAAAAACATACAACCAACTTTTGCCTCATACGAGAGCTCGTGTAGCAAAGAATATAAAGATGAGCAAGATTCACATAGACGTGAAATGTTTCAAAACCGATGACAATGTCTCTGCCATAAGCAAAGCATGAACTACAACGGATATACATAGGTGTAAAATGTTTAAAAGTCATAGATTATTCACTCTAGTGCAAGTGGGACACTGTTGAAATATTCCCTAGACCTTCTAAACATGGGCATAAGTAGAGAGTTACGAGGATGCTGATAATCATGAGGACATGGCATTAGTGTAACGATGTGTTGGATAGACATGTTAATATACTTGGAGATACACCACCAATATGTTGTCCGTAAATACTCCTTGAATAAGTTCACCTTTGCTAGAAATCATTAACCATGAGAGCATCAAAGCCGCGGATACCGCATGTATTCTTGTGAGCTTTTATATGATCCTTTAGGGTTTTAAAATATTTAGTTGGTGCTACCCACTCAAGAAACATATCTTGAACTTTCAAAAAAAATCTTTTGAAGTTATGGCAATAGCTTACGAATGTTACATATGACACTAATGTTTCTCTCGCAGAAGAGAATGGGAACATTTTTTGGTGATGTTTTTTTCATATGGACAAAGGAACGAAAAAATCGAGAATCGTGCAAAAACAGGTCAAAACTTTAATCTTGGGGATGTCTCCACATCCCCCCTCCATATCAACAACACGAGAGCTTGCAAATGTTTTATCCTTGTTTTTTAGCACCATATAAATCTTATATAAATATGGAACGTCTATATCTTATTTTAATGTTATGTTGCATCTCTACATTTGTTCTACTACCTATATCTATCTAAATGATGTTTAAGTTACTAAAAGAAAGAAATAAAAAAGATATAGGATGCACTACAAGAAAGGGGAAATGGATGCGTAGCTGCAGGATAAATAACATGTGTTATTTTCTACAACAAAAAATATACATCAGATTTGTATTCAAAAAAATTAACGGTATATTCTTATAACACATATCACATATTTTACTGGTGAAGAAATTTATGGTAAAACAAGTACACCACCTAAATAGGGATGGAGGCAGTATTTCATTAAGAAACAAGTGAGGCTCTGTGGGCTAGTTCACCCACCTCATGTGATAGCCTAGTTTATGGTTCAGCTAACCTATTTTTAAAAATGCAACTCCACACTTAGTTGGATGTCCCCCACTTATCTGGAACGTTCAACTGCTTTACGACACATGCACACATTATCAATAATTTTTCAAATATCAATGTATTATCAAATTCTCAGATTTATGTAGTTTATTTTTTGGATTCATGTACTAAGAGCATCTCCAGTCGGGGCGCCCAAAGGCCTTTGGGGCATGCCGGACAGTTTTTCGCCACCACTCGCGGCGCCCAAACGCGAATTGGGTCCGGCGCGGCCCAGTTTTCGGTCCGGCGCGCCCAGCCCACGCCTTCATCTTGGGTACGTCTCGGGCGGCCCCGGACACAACGACGCGCGACGCCATGCACGCCTCCGACGCGTGGGCCACGCCTGTCAGCGAGATGCGTGAATTCAACCGTCGTGGTCAAAGCCGTGTGGACGCGTGGCCGCGCCTCGTTTTCACAGCCGGCGGCGCCAGTGAGCCGTCGTGTCCTCCTGCTCGGTGGCGTCAATGCGGCGCGCCTTTTCGAGAGCAGCGGCGTTAATGCCACCGCTCTCCGGTGGCCATAAAACCCTGTGTACGCCATCCCCGTCCTCACACCACGCCATCCGCCTTCTGCCTGCACTCGCCACTCGCCCGCCACCGCGAACCACACTCGGCAGCCACCGCGAAGGAGATGGCCGGACACTCGAGGCGCACCGGAGGCGCGGCGGCGAACGGCTTCGCGCCGCGCACCTTCCTCTGCGAGCAGTCGGAGGCGGTGCGGGAGAACGGTTACCCGTGCCGCCCGACATGCGCGTCGGAGGCTGATACGTCTCAAACGTATCTATAATTTTTGATGTTCCATGTTGATATTATACCAATTGTTACATGTTTTATATACACTTCATAGCATTTTTATGCATTTTCTGGGACTAACCTATTAACAAGATGCCATAGTGCCAGTTCCTGTTTTCTGCTGTTTTTGTATTCCAGAAAAGCTAGTCTGGAAATATTCTCGGAATTGGACGAAACTTGGACAGAACCTCCTATTTTTCCAACACACGGAGTTCAAAGAAGAGACGGAGGGGAGCCACGTGGCAGCCACACCATGAGGCCGCGCGGGCCCCCCCTGCCGCGCCGTGGGGTGGTGTGGGGCCCACGTGGCTCTGCAGCCGCCGCCCTTTCGCCTATTTATTCCTCCCGACGCGAAAACCCTAAATACCCGAGCCATTATCCACGAAAAGTTTCAGAGACGCCGCCGCCGTCAACCCTAGCTCGGGAGTGTTCAGAACCTCTTCCCGGCACCCTGCCGGAGAGGGGAATCATCACCGGAGGGCTCTACATCACCATGCCTGCCTCCAGAGTGATGCGTGAGTAGTTCATCCTTGGTCTACGGGTCCATGGCAGTAGCTAGATGGTTGTCTCTCCACTTTATGCGATCATGTTTAGATCTTGTGAGCTACCTATCATGATCAAGATCATCTTATTGTAATGCTATATGTTGTGTTTGCTGGGATCCGATGAATATTGAATACTATGTCAAGTTGATTATCAATCTATCTTATATGTTATTTATGATCTTGCATGCTTTCCGTTACTAGTAGATGCTTTGGCCAAGTAGATGCTTGTAACTCCAAGAGTGAGTATTTATGCTAGATAGTGGGTTCATGCCTCCGGTAATCTGGGAGAGTGACAGCAACTTCTAAGATTGTGAATGCGTTGTTGCACTAGGGATAAAATAACCGATGCTTAGCTTAAGGGTGCGCCGTTAGGTCTAATGCATTTGTTTACATTACGCACATTACTTAATGCAATTATCCGTTGCTTGCAACTTAATACCAATGGGGAACTCGGTATGACAACCTGGCGGTGGATTGTTAGTCATAGACGTTGTTGGATAACGGTCTATGTATTTTGTCGTAATGCCCACATGAATATCATAGTAATCATCATGTCATATATATGCATTGTCATGCGCTCAATATTTTGTCAATTGCCCAGCTGTAATTTGTTCACCCAGCATGTTAGTTATCTTTTAAGGAGAGACACCACTAGTGAACTGTGGACCCCGGTCCTGTAGCGTACCTGCACTTAAAATATGGCAAGGTACCTGTGTATAGTGCAAACCCCTGGATCGATTCATTTGCACACACAGTCTAAGATGAAATATCACAACATTGTATCAATTACTACACGATGATCCAGTACTTAGGAAAAATAATGTTCATTACAACTTGCATAGCATAAAGCTAGCTTGATAGAGTAAAGCAGCGGAAAATTTATTCTTCATGGAGTCCTCATCCTTTGCATGTGCCACAGGCGAAAACATGTTGGTTGCAGACTCGAAACCCTTAACGATACTCACTCGTCGTCAGAACAATCTGCAACAAATAAAAATTTGCAACAGAGTGGGTCAGATACCATTAAAAATGGATCTGGCAAGTGACACTATGTGGACACTTAATGGAATAACTCTATTAACCTATATGCATATTTGGCTGGTGGAGTTCAAAGGCTAATTTGCATAAAGCCAATTTTTATCTTAACACTTTGAAAACATTTTGCATCTATTATGTTGGTAACACTGGTAAACTCCAGTGAACCGTGACAACACATGGCAAACTCCAGTGTGTCAAGTGACTACCTCCGGCAAACTCCGGTGAGCCCCTAATGTTAATTACTATCAAGTTTTATTTTGAAGTTGGCATGATGAGATCATTTGTCGTCTTCCTTGTTTGGCTTCACTTGGAGTATCTTCAAATCTCTTTGCTCCTGGGTGGCTCTCCTTGGTGTGATTCATCCTCCCGATCCTGGAAAATCACGTATGATCTATACTCCTGCGGGGAAATCACCCTCTTCTAGCAACTTATACTCCCAAAGATGGGGAAGTGCTTAAATCCATTTACACACCCAGGTGGTTCTTTAACTTAGTAGAAATTAGTTTTCCATGAAAACAACTTTTTGCAAAGCATCAATATTTCTACTAAGTTATAATAGGATTCTAGACACA
This sequence comes from Poa pratensis, assembly GCA_947311845.1. Lineage (NCBI taxonomy): Eukaryota > Viridiplantae > Streptophyta > Magnoliopsida > Poales > Poaceae > Poa > Poa pratensis. The sequence continues at coordinate 22,541,567 of CAMZMU010000053.1, read as the reverse complement.
TAGGAATAAGGATGCTACTCTAAACAGTCTTTGCATAGCAGTACTATCCAACACATGCTTATATAAAAAAAAATACTCTAAGTAATGCATATAAAAATACTTAGGAAATTTATGGGGTGTGCCACTTGCCTTGGCAAACAGAAGTGTAGTAGTAGCAGTTGCAACCACTTTTGTCTCTCTCCGGAATTTCTAACAAGTCAAACAAACACCAATAAACATACAATCATAAATGCAACACTTAGAAAAATATGATATGCATGAGATGCAGGATGACACAAAGAAATATGGTATGAAAGACCTGCAAACAAAATAAGGGAAAGACCTAATATAACAATGTCCCAAAAGGCTAAGGCAAGGTCAAAGTTAAGCCAAATAAACATAATAAAATAACAACTTGAAGAGTTGTAAGGCTACTCCAAGTCTTCACAAGTTTGGTCTTCAATTAATCTTCAACACCTTTGTAGCTTCATTGATCTTTTATGGTCTTCAATTAGCACTCAAGGAGCTTAGTCATAAACACAAAGGACTTGGTCTATGTCCAAAGTGAGACAAAATAGAAAGAAAGAAGATAGAAAGAAAATAAGTAGTTGGTCTTCTAAAATTCTTCTCCTTGCTTCATTTTAGTTTTACTTGATGTGATGACTTCATTGCACTTTGTGGACTTGTTGATTCTGAAGACTTGATGATGTTGGCAGAAGGTTGATCTTGAATGTAACTTAGCCACCATGGAGTTTAAGAGAAGCAGGAAGAAAAGAGAGAAAGGAAGAAGGACTTAGAAAAAGTAGGATGGTTGGTCTTCATGAACTTCCTCTTGATTTCTTCTAAGTACTTTTCTTCTTGGAGATGCTTCTGGAGTCTTGTCTTTATGCTAAGTTCTTCTTTGGTCCTTCATTGTTTCCACTAACTTCTAACTTAGTGGTTTTGACTAGAGGTATCAAAGAGCTAACATGCAACCTCAAAATTTCTAAGGAGGAAGTCATGTAAGAAGTACAAATTAATCCTAAGGACTAGAGATGCATGCCATGCCCTGAAATTATTCTAAGTTAATGCAAGGCAAGCAAGATGGACAAAAATGACTAAGGACCAAAGGTCAACAATAAGTCAAAATAATTTCTAAGGAAAAGTTAACAAACTAAGAGGTGCTAGAATTTTCTAAGGAAAAAGTATTGTCAAAATACTTGTCAAATATTTTCTAAGGAAGAAATAGTTTTGTTTGAGAGACAAAATATTTCTAAGTACCTGTTATCAACTAAAGTCATCTAAATATGATTAAGTCATTTATCATTCGAAAATAAGAAGAAAAATATTTGCAAAAGTGCATAATGTTCTTGTTTTACTCTTTGATGCGTAGAAATTATCAAGAATACAAGAGGAAACCTTGTTGGAGTCGAATTGGGACTTTCCTGAAATCTGTCTGAGAACTTTTTACGAAGATTGCCAGTTTGACCCTCGAAGATGACGTATATGGAGACCTGGCTCTTACGAAAGTTGTCACAATTTTCCATACGAAGATTTTAAGCCCGAGATCAGCCCAATCGGAGTTCGGACGCGGCCTGTAGGCCCGTTTTGGTGGAACCCTAAAAGGGGGTGACGGAAATCCGAGAAGATATATAAAGGGAGGAAACCTAATTCGTGGAGGACTCCTCCACCCACGAATTTCAGCCACCAAAAGCCACGTTTTTGCCTCCCCCATGGATCCCATCTCCATGGGGGAGGGCTCCCAAGAAGCCATGAAGGAGGGAGGCTAAGGGGCGGCGCTTCCCCGCACCGCCGGCGCCGCGCCGCCCTGCGCCGCCGCGCTGCCCCTCTCCGCCGTCTTCACCGCCATCTCCATCACCATCTCCTCCTTGTATTCAGTGGTTCATCCTCCCACAAACCTCTGTACCGTCCTATGTAAACATGGTGTTTGATGCTATAATATTTATCCTATGATTTACATCATGTTTCCGTAGTTTATTTGTCTTTTGATTGCTTAATTGAATGCATGAGGTTCATTAGAGTTGTATGTCTATATGGTGCTGTCCTTTGGTGTCCATTATACTTGTGCGCGCATGGATCAAACACCCTAGGGTTGGTAGTATTTGTAACGAAGCGGGGAAGTTCTGCCGGAGTGACAGAAACCTGAGAACGCGAACCGATTAGTTGCACGTATGGGAGTAAGAGGACCTTGAACTTAAGGCTATGGTTGGGGAAACCTTAATGCATTGTTAGTATTTGCGGATGCTTTCTAACAATCCAATCATATAGTACTTGTAATCCCAAGTAGTGGAGTGCATGTATATTTAGCCTCTCCCACATAGAAAACTGCATCGAAGACAATGAACCAAGTACCTTCACTAATTAATCTTGGACAAAGCCACCACAATTACCACCACTTTTCCACACTCATGGTACTGTTAGTATATGGTTACTTAGTGTATTTTATTGCTGCAGCACTAACATTTACTTTCTTGTATTTATTATCTTGCAAAACTACCTCTCATACCCGTATTGCTACCGTAGTTTTATTTCTAGATAATGCAAACGTTTAGTGTGCGTAGAGTTGTATCAGTGGTTGATAGAACTTGAGAGAATACTTATCCTACCTTTAGCTCCTCGTTGGGTTCGACACTCTTACTTATCGAAAAGGCTACACGCGATCCCCTATACTTGTGGGTTATCAAGACCTTTTCTGGCGCCGTTGCCGGGGAGCCATAGCGTAGGTTAATGTTCTTGTGTGCACTTGTTTGCTTTATCTCTAAGTAGTTTTTATTTTCAGTATTAAGTTGTTCTTTATCTTACTATGGATAGGGAATGCGAATTACAAAAAAAATTAGGTGTAGTTGTTATCTAAAAACGTTTTCAAAAAGAAAAGTGATTGGAAAGATGAGTAATGGTTAAATGGGGGTCGACCTTGAACACTTGTGTTCATGCCTATGAAACCAAAACAAATCTTTCCATGGAAGCTTTTCATTAAAAACATGTAAATATTGTAAATATTGTGTATATACCTCTGTACATAAAAATAAAATGCTAATTATAGTCTTTAGTTAATTGAAAGTTGATAGTTTTACTTTGCTGTCCAGAAACAGATTTTCTGTGCTCCACCGTATTAAATGTTTAAAATCACCAGAACGTGATCTTGATCTGAAATTTCTTGAGTGCAAAGTGATGCTTATTAGCTTTCTTTCATTAGACTAACTTTTTCTGATTTAAGGTACGTAGATAGGTCGAAAAATTCGATCTTTACTGACTGTTCTGTTTAGACAGATTTTGTGCTTCTCTGTAAATAAAATCGTGATAAATCTCAGAATAGTATTTTGACTTGAAATTTTTGTGCATAAACCTGAGATTATTATCTTTCTTTCATTAGACTAAAGTTTTTCGATTTGAGCTACTTAACTATCTCGTTGAATGCCATCTTTACGGACTGTTCAGTTTTGACAGATTTCTTTGTTTATTCAATATTGTACTTGGTGTTGTTAGTTTCATTAGTTTTTCGACGGACAACGGAAATCATGAACACCTTAGTATATACAGTGGCTAATGTTGAGTAAAAATTATAAAACTTGTCAATGCTTGAACATGAGTGGATTTTATTTAATGAGTACTAACCCTACTAATGAGTTTTGTGAAGTTTTATGTGGATGTAGCTTATAAGATCTAATCAATATGGTGATATGAGATGAATAAGAAGACGCAAGAGCTCAAGCTTGGGGATGTGTAGGTGCATCCCAAGAACATATTCAAGAAGATACAATCATCTAAGCTTGGGGATGCCCGAGTCATCCCCCTATTCATCAACTAACATGAGGTTGTCTCGTTCATACTCTATATTACCCGTCCACATGATATGTATTGTCTTAACTTGTATTATAATTGCTTTTATATGTCTTGGTTTTACCTTCTTTAGTTTTATTAGGCTCCTTATTTGGTTTCGATTGCTTCTTTACTTTCACTTATAAATTCAAAATAACAAAAATATTTTCTTTTGTTTTGCTTCTTTGTTTGGTTCTTTATTTTAATTTTATTTGGGTTTTACTTTTGATTTTTATTTAGAGTTTTCCTTGCTGTAGCTAGCATGTTTAGGTCTTGCTTAGCCTCTGGTTTCTTAGTTTATCAAAAATAAAGTACCAAGTTTTATCCATTTAGCTTAGTTGATACATATGTAAAAAGTGATTTTCTGTTTTCGGTATCTACTGCTTATTGCGCGATTTTTCATATTTTACTGGAAGCTCTAAAAATCACGAAAAATTACTGATGTTGTAGCACCTAATCCTCTGCATGTACAAAAATTGGCTAAAATTTCGGGCATGTTTAAGTGCACCTAAAAATTGCGTTTTCCAGCTGCTGTTTTTCTGGACAGATTCTGACTTTTGTTGCAAGAGTGGCCTCTTTTCGTTTTCATTTGATTTTTAATGGTTCTTACCTTTCATTTATAAGTTGGCCATTTAAGCAACCTTTCTGTAACTTAAAAACAAAATTTTATTTGGTTTAATAGTAGCACTTGGGAAATATTATCTATTGTACTAATGTCTAACCGCAGAAAAGAATGGGAAAGTTTTTGTGTTGAAGTTTTTTCACAGAGAATGAAGGAACACCAAACTATGGAATATTGAAGAATTACCAAAGTCATAAGCTTGGGGATGTCCCCGCATCCCTCTTCATCAATAACCCCACGGTTTGCAAACCTTTAAACTTTGTTTTTTGAGCAACATAGGAACTTAACTAAACTTGAAGCGGCTGTATTTTATTATCTATTTATCTTAGCATCAAACACCAGTTACATTAATAAGTGGATCGTCACATATTTTATTTATCCTCTGTTTTCAATGTTTACTTGGTTAATGGATTACTTGTTGAAACTTAAAAATGATGTGTGAATAATACTGTTTAGTAGTTTATGTTTTCTTATGGTTAGTCTCAACTAGCTAATAGTGCATATTATGTTATTTTGATATCAACATGCATTGTCCTGTTCATAAGATGGTATGGTATTGTGGTATCCTCCTCTGAATAATTCACTTGAATCGACTTGGCACATGCTCACACATGTTATGACTGAAAAATAAAAGTCAATTAAGCCTTGATGATCTATTTTGCCTCAGAGTTTTAGTATCGTTTTTATGCCTCCGTTAATTTTATTTTGTCGCAAGCATGATTATGACCGTTATCGCTCTCGTGGTTGTCGCTTCCCAGTCTATTGCTAGCCTTCACTTGTACTGAGCGGGAATGCTGCTCGTGCATCCAAATCCTTAAAACCAAGTTATCCCAAAGAGTCCACCAAAAAATTCCTATGCATGGTATTTCAAGCCATTCCAAGTAAATTTGCATGTGCTACCTTTAAAACCTTCAAAATATTTCTCTTTTTGTGTCAATGTTTACTAGCTCATGAGGAATTAGTGTGGTTATTCTTTATTCTATTTGTCAAATGGACTTTTACACCTGGACTAGTGGCATATACATCCGCTTATCCAATAACTTGCAAAAAGAGCTGGCAACGGGGTGCCCAGTCCCAATTAATTACAACTTTAACCAATTAATTCTCTTCACACTTTTGCCCTGATTCATCAGTAAGCAATGACAAACAGTGAAATACCTGAATGTGTGTAAACCAAAGAGAAAGAGGGATGATCTGCCTTGCTGGTAGAAATAACGTCCTTCATGGGAGCCGCTCTTAAAAGTCCGTTTGACAGGTAGAATACTGTTCTCACCCGCTACCATTCGTTGACAATTAACAAACACCTCTCAAAACATTTTTACCTCTGTTTTTAAAACAAAAAGCTCTAGCACGTGTTAATCCCTGCTTCCCTCTGCGAAGGGCCAATCTTTTATTTTTATGTTGAGTCACCATCCTTTCTTTGAGCACTTCTTCGAGAGCATAGCTGTCGTTCTTAGTGTAATGTGCTTGTCCCAGAATACGATTAATTGAGGTATAACCATGATGCTTTTATCTTTGATATCTCTATATCTAGTCTTCACTTGAACTTCAGAGGTGCCTTGGCATTTATGTTTTGCTCCACAATTAAGGGCAAGCGAGATACCACTCTATCATGCTTTATTATGGTCATTACAATCTTGTTGATGTTTATAAATTTCATGTTATAAGCTCTTAGTTCGTTGATACTTTTCATTAGGAAACATGATTGCTAAGTTTTATTATCCATACATCATGCAATTGTTAAAGACCTGATCATAGCATTTACAATCAAAAATTATTTTGTTATCATTTACCTACTCGAGGACGAGCAGGAATTAAGCTTGGGGATGTTGATACGTCCAAAACGTATCTATAATTTTTGATTGTTTCATGCCATTTTTATGCTTTTAGCACTTGTTTTATATTAAGTTTATTATTTATTTGGACTAACCTACTAATAGTTGCAAAAGTGCACAATGTTCTTGTTTTACTCTTTGATGTGTAGAAATTATCAAGAATACAAGAGGAAACCTTGTTGGAGTCGAATTGGGACTTTCCTGAAATCTGTCTGAGAACTTTTTACGAAGATTGCCAGTTTGACCCTCGAAGATGACGTATATGGAGACCTGGCTGTTACGAAAGTTGTCACAATTTTCCATACGAAGATTTTAAGCCCGAGATCAGCCCAATCGGAGTTCGGACGCGGCCTGTAGGCCCGTTTTGGTGGAACCCTAAAAGGGGTGACGGAAATCCGAGAAGATATATAAAGGGAGGAAACCTAATTCGTGGAGGACTCCTCCACCCACGAATTTCAGCCACCAAAAGCCACGTTTTTGCCTCCCCCATGGATCCCATCTCCATGGGGGAGGGCTCCCAAGAAGCCATGAAGGAGGGAGGCTAAGGGGCGGCGCTCCCCAAGCTTGCCGGCGGCGGGGAAAGGAGTTCCCCGCACCGCCGGCGCCGCCGCCGCCCTGCGCCGCCGCGCTGCCCCTCTCCGCCGTCTTCACCGCCATCTCCATCACCATCTCCTCCTTGTATTCAGTGGTTCATCCTCCCACAAACCTCTGTACCGTCCTATGTAAACATGGTGTTTGATGCTATAATATTTATCCTATGATTTACATCATGTTTCCGTAGTTTATTTGTCTTTTGATTGCTTAATTGAATGCATGAGGTTCATTAGAGTTGTATGTCTATATGGTGCTGTCCTTTGGTGTCCATTATACTTGTGCGCGCATGGATCAAACACCCTAGGGTTGGTAGTATTTGTAACGAAGGGGGAAGTTCTGCCGGAGTGACAGAAACCTGAGAACGCGAACCGATTAGTTGCACGTATGGGAGTAAGAGGACCTTGAACTTAAGGCTATGGTTGGGGAAACCTTAATGCATTGTTAGTATTTGCGGATGCTTTGCTAACAATCCAATCATATAGTACTTGTAATCCCAAGTAGTGGAGTGCATGTATATTTAGCCTCTCCCACATAGAAAACTGCATCGAAGACAATGAACCAAGTACCTTCACTAATTAATCTTGGACAAAGCCACCACAATTACCACCACTTTTCCACACTCATGGTACTGTTAGTATATGGTTACTTAGTGTATTTTATTGCTGCAGCACTAACATTTACTTTCTTGTATTTATTATCTTGCAAAACTACCTCTCATACCCGTATTGCTACCGTAGTTTTATTTCCTAGATAATGCAAACGTTTAGTGTGCGTAGAGTTGTATCAGTGGTTGATAGAACTTGAGAGAATACTTATCCTACCTTTAGCTCCTCGTTGGGTTCGACACTCTTACTTATCGAAAAGGCTACACGCGATCCCCTATACTTGTGGGTTATCAGCCACCATGGAGTTTAAGAGAAGCAGGAAGAAAAGAGAGAAAGGAAGAAGGACTTAGAAAAAGTAGGATGGTTGGTCTCCATGAACTTCCTCTTGATTTCTTCTAAGTACTTTTCTTCTTGGAGATGCTTCTGGAGTCTTGTCTTTATGCTAAGTTCTTCTTTGGTCCTTCATTGTTTCCACTAACTTCTAACTTAGTGGTTTTGACTAGAGGTATCAAAGAGCTAACATGCAACCTCAAAATTTCTAAGGAGGAAGTCATGTAAGAAGTACAAATTAATCCTAAGGACTAGAGATGCATGCCATGCCCTGAAATTATTCTAAGTTAATGCAAGGCAAGCAAGATGGACAAAAATGACTAAGGACCAAAGGTCAACAATAAGTCAAAATAATTTCTAAGGAAAAGTTAACAAAACTAAGAGGTGCTAGAATTTTCTAAGGAAAAAGTATTGTCAAAATACTTGTCAAATACTTTCTAAGGAAGAAATAGTTTTGTTTGAGAGACAAAATATTTCTAAGTACTTGTTATCAACTAAAGTCATCTAAATATGATTAAGTCATTTATCATTCGAAATAAGAAGAAAAATATTTTTAATAATTTTTTGATTATTAAAATAACACCTAAAAAGCATTTAATCAATATTTAATCAAAAATCATTAAAAATAATTTTACAAAAATACTAGAGTATTCCTACGGCCAATACTTAGGCATACAAAATTATAGCAAAAGAGTTTGCTCAAAAATCTATTTTTAAACTCAATTTATAGTCAAAATACTAATTAAACCACCTTTAAAAATTAACTAATTTAATTTCGTCAAAACCTAAAAATAACTATGCCAAACGTTTCTACGTGTCATAAGCTTTTCAAAAATATTTTATTTGTAAAATTTGGCCAAACCAATAAAAAATAGTGATAGATCTAAGATTTAGGGTTTTTCTGCAAAACTGCCTGTCTTCGGTTGACTGTTGACTCTGACCGCTGACGTGGAGGTTGACTCGCTGACGTGGCAGACTGACTGGGCTTTGATTACGAGTTTTGACCAAAAATAAAGTTGCTCGGATGGAAAAACATGCTTAATGAAAGTTGTAGAGAATTGCGTGCTCTTTCTAACTATCACAAATATACCATAAGTGGATGAATAGATTGGGCACAAATCGCAAATTACCTTTCTGATCCGAAACTTCAAACTCGAAAATCTCCTAGCTCGCTTGACCAAAAGAGGTGAGGCCTGGGGCAAAAGAAAGGTCTTGATCAGGGGAACAACTTTCGTAACTACGGCCCGAAGATTTGAGATTGTTTTCTCCTCCGAAAATCGTCAAAAGTAAACTATATTGTACAGAGAATTCCGTACGTCAAAACCAAAAGAGTGCAATAGCAAAGTTGTAGGTAAGGGTTAGGTCTGACTTCTCACCAAAGGAATTTCGATTTGAAGAACCGAGCGCGAAGAGATCTAAGAAATACGACTTCAGATCTGAAGGATGGCGATTCGAAATTCTTCCTCCACGGTTGATGAAAAGATTTGAGGCCTCTCGGGATGGAAAGATATTGAACAGATCTGCAATATTGCTTCAGCCTCCGGTGCGATTCGAGATGGTTTTGGTGGGTAAATAAACGAAATACGATTTCGCTGGTTAGGGTTTCGGTGGAACGAAAAGGGGAAGAGAGATGACGGCGGCTACAGGGGTTTATATAGGCCAAGGGTCAGTGGAATAGCTTGGGCTCGAAGTTATGAACGCGTAGGATCAAACGGATCCGGATTTGGAGTTATATTTATCAAGAAAAAGGAATTTAAGTGGAGAGGATTTGGAATTCTGGAAAAAGATCCTGAAGATTTCATCGATTCGAACCGAAACATGGTTCGCTCGGTCTTGTTGGGCCGGCCTGCTCGGGCTGCGCGGTGAGCGGGCGAGCTGGGCTGAGATTAGGCCCAGTTCGGCCGAACTTCATTTTTTTTAAACGTTTTTCTTTTCTATTTTTTTTCACAGTTTTATTTATAACTTTTGATTTTAAACTCAGAATTGATTCAAACCAGTTTTGAAAGCTTTGTAAAAATAAGGTCTTTATTTTAACACCTTCTAAAATACTTTTCCAAAACTTTCTCAAATTAAATTTGTAGAAATGTTTTAAAGGCATATATTGGCACTTAATGTCAAGTTTAGAAATAGGTTTTAAAACAAAGTTTTGGTGGCTAAAAATAAATTCAAACTCAAACCACGGTGGTAAGCATTTGAACCAAAATTATTTTCCAAATGCAAGCAATCAATTTACAACAAAAGTTACACATAACTAATATAACCATCATAATCAAAAATATATATATAGGGCATGGTTTGCCCTTTTAATATATTTTCTGATTTTTCAACTTTTTGAAAAACTTGGGATGTTACATACTACCACCCTTAAAAGGAATCTCGTCCCGAGATTCGGGAAGGCTAGCAAAAGGTTGTGACTGGGATAACTGGGTGGCTACCACCCTGATGTCTACGTGTGCTTCTATTCTTGTAGACAGTGTTGGGCCTCCAAGAGCAGAGGTTTGTAGAACAGCAGCAAGTTTCCCTTAAGTGAATCACCCAAGGTTTATCGAACTCAGGGAGGTAGAGGTCAAAGATATCCCTCTCAAGCAACCCTGCAATTAATATACAAGAAGTCTCTTGTGTCCCCAACACACCCAATACACTTGTCAGATGTATAGGTGCACTAGTTCGGCGAAGAGATAGTGAAATACAAGTAATATGGATGATTATAAGTAGTAACTGCAATCTGAAATAAAGATGGCAGCAAGCAAACATGTAGCAGAACTTGATGTAAACGGTGTTTCAATGCTTAGAAACAAGGCCTAGGGATCATACTTTCACTAGTGGACACTCTCAACAATGATCTCATAACTGAATAAGTAAAGGCTACTCTTAAACACTCTCTTGTTGGATAACAAACACCATTCATTGTGTAGGGCTACAAAAGCACACCTCAAGCCGGAGTAAACAAGCACCACAACGTCATAAAGGAATCACACACGGTGCACACACTGTCACCTTTACACCGTGGAGAGTACCGGAGTTCATATTAAAGTAACCTATAGAGTGCATAAATAAAGAGTAACATCTACATATTCAACTAGATTAGCACAACTGAACACAAGTAAATACTGCTCGGGATTATTCTCCTTCTTGATAACACAAGAGTACTACGTGTAGGGCTGCAAAAGCACTCCTCAAAGTCTGAGTAAACAAACACCACAGTTCCCAAGAACAAGCCATGATAGATATCTAAATTATTCATAGAGTCACACAAGTACCCACACTGTCACCTTGATACCGTGTTGTCACAACGACTCCAGAAACTAGACAAAATCACTTGAGTAGCATAAACATTATTAATGTATTCAGCGATACTAGCAATACACATGATCACATAAAGATCACACCATGGGAGAGAGAGATGAACCACATAGCTACCGGTAGAGCCCTCAGCCTCGGGGGAGAACTACTCCCTCCTCATCATGGGAGTCAGCAGCGGCGATGAAGATGGCGGTGGTGTCGATGGAGATGACTCAGGGGGCAATTCCCCGTCCCGGCAGCGTGCCGGAACAGAGATTCTGTCCCCCGAAACTTGTCGTCGATGGCGGCGGCGCTGCGGAACTCTTCGTGGAAATTGGCTTACTTTTTTAGGGTTTTCACGTCTGAGGCAATATATAGGCGAAGGGGCGGCGTCGGTGGAGGCCCGAGGGGCCCACACCACCTGTTGGCGCGGCAAGGGGGCCCACCGTGCCGAGGTGTGGTTTGGCCACCTCGGCGCCCTCCTTCGTCTCTCCTTCGGACTCCGTGACGTTGCTGGAAAAATAGGGACGTGGCCTTTTGTTTCGTGCAATTCCGAGAATATTCGCAGAAGTAACTTTCTGAAACCAAAAACAGCAGAAAACAGGGAACTGGCACTATGGCATCTTGTTAATAGGTTAGTCCCAGAAAATGCATAAAAGTGATACGAAGTGTATATAAAACATGTAGCAAATGGTATAATATAAGCATGGAACATCAGAAATTATAGATACGTTGGAGACGTATCAAGCATCCCCAAGCTTAGTTCTACTCGTCCTCGAGTAGGTAAAACGATAACAACAAATAATTTCTGAGGAGACATGCTTTCACACAATCTTGATCATAATATTGTAAGGCATGTAAGCTGTGATCAAATCATTCAAAGCAAATGTCTATAGTTGATATAAGAGATAATAAAGCAAGAGTCAAACAAGCTAAAAGTTTTCATGAACCATCGCTTTAAAGACATGAAACCGTACAAGGTTCATTAAAGATGGTTTAAGTATCCAGCGTAGAAGTTTTATCCTTCAATCCAAGCATCAAGCAAATTTTCATAACACAGAAGGATTCAGCCAAGTAAACATAAACATGAACGTCATGAATCAACTGTTTCGAAGTCTACTCAACCGGTGAGTGCAAGCATTTGGTATTGGCACCAGGATGTTATGGCAAAGAGAACATTAATGGGGGTTTGGAAGGCCAATGGAAGAAAGTCTCACAAAGCTATAAGTGATCATTAGACAAGAGGAAGTCTTATAATCGAAGCTATGTAAGGAGTAGTGATTGCCATGCAACGGATGCACATAGAGCTATATGTGTATGAAAGCTCTCCAATGGAACTAGTGGGGGTGCATCCAACTTGGTTGCTCATGAAGACCTAGAGCACTTTTGAGGAAGCTCATCATTGGAATATACAACCCAAGTTCTATAGTGTAAATTCACCACATAGTTATACAAGTAGACTATGAAAACTCTCTCACATGGAGTATAGGTGCTAAACATGAGCACAAATGATGACTATGAATACTGCAGGTGCTATAACATGAGCACAAGTGTGAACAAAGGATAGTAATGTTGCCCCCCTTTTCTTTATTCTTCTTTTTTTCTCTTTTTTTCCTTTTTTCTATTTTTTTTTTCTTTTTCTGTTTCACTTTTCGATGGCCTCCATGGCTCTTTTCAAGAAGGGGCAACACTCTAATATGATTACAACTTTTGGTACAAATAACTCGTAATGAACAAAACATGATGTATAAAACTGTATGCCTCTGCCAGTGTAGCAGGATGTGCAATGATCTAGCGTAACATGGGTAAACCACACATCAGCTGTATAGAATCATGCAAAGCAATATATAAATGATAAATGACAACAAATCATGTAATGTAAGATGGATGTTGCATGGCAATATATCTCGGAACAGCTATGAAAATGCTGTGGTAGGTAGGTATGGTGGCTGTTTTGAGGAAGATGTATGGGCTTATGTGTAGGAGAACAAGAGGAAGTCCTCCCATGGGGTTGGATGTACTGGCGAAGTATGCACAACTCTTAATGTGAGCAGAAGGCAATGCACAGCACCGAAGAGGCTAGCAAATATGGATGGTGGAAATGCCAAAAATCGTAGCTTAACATTAGTCAAAAAGAACTCACAAGTTTATTGCAAACAACTAGCAGGTTCAACATTAAGAGCATGATTAAAATTCACTCCAAGAAGGGCCGTTCACGGCGGTACAAATACCCCGCTAGATCCCTCGACCTTCAGCACAACTTAGTTATTACAATGAACTTTCAGACATGGAAAGCTATCAAGTCCAACTACACCTTCAACAATTTTAGAGTTTGTAGTACGGTACAAGCTTAAAGACAACAATCCACTAATGATTTTAACTTAATTAACCAGCAAGATTTACCATCTAAATATCTCAAAACATTTGCAAAGAATCAAGTTATCAAAGTTTCAATGATCTACAAGATTATGCAAGTTTTCATACCACTACCACGTGCAGCATTTTCTTTCTTCCAGGCAAACACCAAACAACTTACTTAAACATAAACTCTCCAAATGATAATATAATGCAGCAAGAGAGTATTTATAAACACGTGCTAACAGCTCAAAGAGATGCATGAAAAACAGGAGCTAAAAGCACTGCAGTAGCTAGTTAAGAATACTCAACAAATATAAGTGAAGAACATGAGTATTCACATGAAAAAGCGGAGCGTGTCTCTCTCCAACACAAGGATTGCTAGGATCCGAATTTATTCAAACAAAAACAAAAATAAAAACACACAGACGCTCCAAGTAAAGCGCATAAGATGTGAAAGAATTAAAATATAGTTTCACTAGAGATGACCTGATAAGTTTGTTGATGAAGAAGGGGATGCCTTGGGCATCCCCAAGCTTAGACGCTTGAGTCTCTCTGAATATGGTTGGGATGAACCACGGGGGCATCCCCAAGCTTAGGCTTTTCACTCTTCTTGATCACATAATATCACTCTTCTAGCTTGATCCTTGAAAACTTCCTTCACACCAAACTCAAGACAGTTCTCATTAGAGGGTTAGTGCATAATCAAAAATTCTCATATTCTGTAATGATACAATCAATCCCCAAGCTTCTGGACATTAGCTACAGCCATCAATGCTTTGTGGAGCAAAGAAATCCACACGAACACAGTAAAAGAGCGAATGCAAAACAAAAGGCAGAATCTGTCAAAAACAGAACAGTCTGGAATGACGAATTTTTTCGAGGCACTTAAGTTGCTCAGATGGAACTGGCCCAATTTAATGAAAGTTGCGTACATATCTGAGGAAGATGCATGATTTTTTACAGAATTTTTCAATGTGTTCTAGGGTTCCCGATCTTTCGATGAGAGAGGATAACTACGATTTGAAGAGGATTTGACTCTCACGATTCGGCTACCAACCGTACAGGGAGAACCGTACACGACTGATATCCACGGCAATCACTGAACCAACTCCGCGATGTTATCGACCGAGCCAACGACACGATCAACCTGTCCACGAAGGACTTTTCCTGCATGCAAATCGAAGAACAAGCAAGAAAACAATAGCGTAAGCAATCTGAAATTGCGGATATGCTAGATGAATAATAATCTCAAAGACAAAAGTTGGGGTTCCGAAAGATTGTCTTGACGGTCGCACTAGCCGCTACGAGCGTAGACAAATAAAAGTTGCACAATGGCTAAACTCTCTAAACAAAACCCGATTAAACCCTAACGCATAGCTAGCTATTTATTCCAGACGAAGACGTGAGCTGATGGCGGCGGCTACGCTGGATGGCATGGTCCGTCACGATCGATGCTTGTGGTACAGCCCTTGGTCACGTTGGCCTTCACGTCAAGTTGGGCTGGCTTCTCTTGGGCTTGGTGGCCATACACCACAAGCATTGGGGCCCACCACCAGGAACTCATACGTGAAATACACAGAGGTGCATGCGCTCGTAATGCATGAGTATAGAACTTGTTCATGGGTCGCGGAGCTGATTGTCCGATGCTGATATTGATGAAACGATAGTTGAATCCAGCATCAGTGATGTCCTCATCATCCCCTCCTCCTTGAAAACAAAGCCGTCCTCGGCGTCCATTTACCTGAAATCCATCACAGCGCAACACCAAAATAGGTGCAAAATATGTATTTCGTTGGAACAGCATTAGCTCATTAGGGTTAGATAAAATATCCATATGCCAACACATAGTTTCTATATGTGAATTATGATGATGTAAATAAACATTGTAAGTCATGTCCCAGTCACATGGTGAAATAATCGATGTACAAAATTCAGAATTTATAGCAATCATACTGTGTTTGGTCTCTAAATGATTTGTAGGAGTATCTTGATCAGTTTTAGCCTTACGCTCCTTCCTCTGAACTTGTGTCATTAATTTCTCATCATTTACTATTTGATCAATAGTCATAGGCAATAAGGTAATTGTTTTTTCCTTCAAACATGAGAGTATATGAATTCAATCTACCATGATGCATAACACTATTATCATATTGCCAAGGTCTACCCAACAGTAAAGAACATGCTTGCATAGGTACGACATCGCAATCAACATAATCATGATAAGAACCAAGTGTAAAGTGCACTCTCACACGACGTGTTACCTTCAACTTACCACACTCATTGAGCCATTGGATGTAGTATGGACGGGGGTGTCTTGTAGTCGTGAGAGACAACTTCTCCACCATCTCTATACTTGCCAAATTATTGCAGCTTCCCCCATCAATGATTACACGAACTGAATGTTCGTTGACAACAAATCTGGTTTGAAAAAGATTATGTCGTTGATGCAATTCAGTATGCCCCTCTTGTGCACTAAGTACTCGCATGGTGACAAGGCTTGGGTATTTATCCGCCATAGAAGCATCGCATATGTCCTCCGGCTCGGGTTCATCAGTGTCACCTGCATGATTAGCTGAATGCATAGCATATGTCTCTTCATCTAAATCACTAGCAGAAGAGTACGCACCATTTTCCCGCACAATTAGTACTCGCTTATTTGGGCAATCCCTCTTCATGTGACCGCGTCCTTTGCAGCCATGGCATTCGATGTCCCTTGTACGTCCCGTAGAGGCGGTCGAATAAGAGCTCTTCGTGGGTTCTTGCGTGGCTGATTTTGTTGCTGAACTTGTACCGTTGTTGGATATAACCGGCGTAGACTCACGAGTGGACGGGACAACAGGAGAATGTGTCCATGATGTGCTACGACCTGCAGAAAAATTTCCTCGTCCCTTGTTCTGTCGTCCATGCACTTCCCTTTCAGCTTTACAAGCAAAATGAAACAAACGGGTGATAGAATTGTAATCTTTATAGTCCAATATATCCTGGATTTCACGATTCAAACCACCTAAAAATCTAGCCATCATAGCATCTTCATTTTCAACTAACCCACAACGCAATAAGCCAGTTTGCAGTTCTTGATAATAATCTTCAACAGTTTTAGTGCCTTGTTTTAAACGTGTCAACTCATTCAGTTTATCACGAGCATAATATGAAGGAACAAAACGTTGTCGCATAGCCCGTTTTAAAGCATCCCATGTAGTAGGTATGTTGTTCTCATTAGTACGACAATACTCACTCCACCAAATAGAAGCAAAATGTGTAAATTCACTAGTAGCAGCTTTAACTTGTTGATTTTCAGGAATATCATGACATGCAAATTTTTGTTCAACTGAAAGTTCCCAATCAAGGTAATCATCAGGATTATATTTACCATTAAAAGCAGGGATTGTTAATTTAATTTTAGCACTAGAGTGGTCAATGCCTCGAACCTCATGTCGGTGTTGATCTCTTCCCATACCTTGACGGTTGAAGCGCAATTGTCGACGATCACGGGTGTTGTTATGGTTAACTCGATGGTCATCCTCGGTGTCACCGGCATACTCCTCATAGTTGTCTCCTTGTTCATCATGATTACCGGCATCGGTGGCACTAGCAGGGTGTTGTGGGTCACCGAAAGCCACACGCCGAGCTCGTGAACCAACGGGACCACCGGTGGAATGCCGAGTAGCAGCAGTGTTGTCGACGGGAGGTGCAGCTCGCAACTCGTCCAGACGGGCCAAGATATCTTGTAGGTGTGTATTGGAAACATCTTGTGCATCCTCGATGGCCTTGAGTCTCCCTTCAACCTCGATCTGGGCATTTTCAAGCTGAGCAAGACGCTCGCTCGTGACCTTCACGTCCTCGGTCAGGCCCTCAAGTGTAAGCTTATCCCCTGCCATGGTTAGCACAAAGAGAGAAAAAGAAATACCACAATAGTATGATCCCTCTCAACTACTAGGACGTGGTGGGAAAAAAAAATTATTCACAAAATCAGGCTTAGTATCAAAGTCTTACTCGTTCTTACCAATGATACAGGTGGCAATCGGCACGCTGGTGTTGGCTTCAAACTATCAATGGAGATTGGATGGAGCGATAACCAGGAATCAGTAATGTCGGACCCTGTAAACTTATTGGTAGAAAAGTGTAGCTTGGGTATGGTTTCCTCAACTCACAATTTAGTGGCACAATTTAGCAAAAAGCAATGCAAGTTGAATAATTGTTCAAACTCCTAACTAGTGCTGGTAGTCGACTAGAAAGAGAGAAAACAATCTAATCCCAGATACTGAAACAAATGAGTCGGAAAAAAAATAGCTCCAATTAGCCAGATATAAGTGACGCACGGACCAAAAGCTGGATTTAAGTGAACACGTATGTAGCAGTCAGCAAAGAATATCCAGCCTCAACGTACTGTGACAGCAGAAGGCCCCAAACCAGCAACGTAACTTGCCAAAACAAAGAACTAGCCGGCCTGTGTATGACACTTTCTTTCTTTTTTTCACCTTTTTTTTCTCTGTTTTTTTTTTTTCTTTCTCTTTCGCTTTTTTTTTTCTTTTTTATCTTTTTTTTTTAACAAGCCGGTTACTAGCAAAATAGACGTACACAAACTAGGGGCTGATCAGATGAACTTGAAGCTGCTGGAACGTATGGTACTAGAGCTGGTGAATCGGCAGCGGTGATGCTTGGCAGCGATGGGTGCTATACAGGAAAGCGGTACAGGAAACAGCAGGAACGTGGCCGGAGTGCTTGTACGTGGGTGGCGGACGGCACGGCAGACAGATGCTGCACAGCGGCGCGTGATCAGGCGGAAGTACTACTAGCAGACGCAAATCAACTTGATTTTTTTTTTTTACTTTTCAGATTAACAGATGAATAGCAGCGGAGATTAAGAGTATGGACGAAACGAGATAGATCGAGTGATTGCTTCGGTGGGAAAAAAATGGTGTGATCTGGTAGATGATTCTAACCCAAACTAATCTAAACCAGCACTAAATCTAGGATGAATGCAACCAAAAATTCAACGATGCAAATACTAGATGCAAAAATTGCTGCGGCTAAAAAAGATAGGTAAAAGATGAACTAATCTACTTTTTTTTTTTGGCTTTTTGGTGGACTGTAGGTAATGAAAACAAATCTAATCTATCAAAAACTGTAAATCTCTCACCGATCAACCTGTAGCTCTGATACCACTTGATGTGTTCTAGGGTTCCCGATCTTTCGATGAGAGAGGATAACTACGATTTGAAGAGGATTTGACTCTCACGATTCGGCTACCAACCGTACAGGGAGAACCGTACACGACTGATATCCACGGCAATCGCTGAACCAACTCCGCGATGTTATCGACCGAGCCAACGACACGATCAACCTGTCCACGAAGGACTTTTCCTGCATGCAAATCGAAGAACAAGCAAGAAAACAATAGCGTAAGCAATCTGAAATTGCGGATATGCTAGATGAATAATAATCTCAAAGACAAAAGTTGGGGTTCCGAAAGATTGTCTTGACGGTCGCACTAGCCGCTACGAGCGTAGACAAATAAAAGTTGCACAATGGCTAAACTCTCTAAACAAAACCCGATTAAACCCTAACGCATAGCTAGCTATTTATTCCAGACGAAGACTTGAGCTGATGGCGGCGGCTACGCTGGATGGCATGGTCCGTCACGATCGATGCTTGTGGTGCAGCCCTTGGTCACGTTGGCCTTCACGTCAAGTTGGGCTGGCTTCTCTTGGGCTTGGTGGCCATACACCACAAGCATTGGGGCCCACCACCAGGAACTCATACGTGAAATACACAGAGGTGCATGCCCTCGTAATGCATGAGTATAGAACTTGTTCATGGGTCGCGGAGCTGATTGTCCGATGCTGATATTGATGAAACGATAGTTGAATCCAGCATCAGTGATGTCCTCATCATAAAGTATCATCAAAGAAAATTTTCTCCTCAAAACTTGGGGACTAAAAATATCATATTTATCAAAACCAGCTTCCCCAAGCTTAGACTTTTCCATAGCATTAGCAATAATGGTGTTCAAAGAATTTATACTCATAACATTACCACTATCATGCATATAAAGTTCCATAGGTTTTTTAATTTTCTCTTCAAAAGCATCATGTCCTAATTCAAGATAAATTTCATAGAGCTCTCTAATTTTGTTGTTGTTTTCCATTAAGCCTAACTAGTGAAAATAAAAATAAGAAACAAAAAGATATAATTGCAGAATCTAAACGAGATACCTTCCAACGCTTACCTCCCCGGCAACGGCGCCAGAAAATAGCTTGATGTCTACGTGTGCTTCTATTCTTGTAGACAGTGTTGGGCCTCCAAGAGCAGAAGTTTGTAGAACAGCAGCAAGTTTCCCTTAAGTGAATCACCCAAGGTTTATCGAACTCAGGGAGGTAGAGGTCAAAGATATCCCTCTCAAGCAACCCTGTAATTAATATACAAGAAGTCTCTTGTGTCCCCAACACACCCAATACACTTGTCAGATGTATAGGTGCACTAGTTCGGCGAAGAGATAGTGAAATACAAGTAATATGGATGATTATAAGTAGTAACTGCAATCTGAAATAAAGATGGCAGCAAGCAAACATGTAGCAGAACTTGATGTAAACGGTGTTTCAATGCTTAGAAACAAGGCCTAGGGATCATACTTTCACTAGTGGACACTCTCAACAATGATCTCATAACTGAATAAGTAAAGGCTACTCTTAAACACTCTCTTGTTGGATAACAAACACCATTCATTGTGTAGGGCTACAAAAGCACACCTCAAGCCGGAGTAAACAAGCGCCACAACGTCATAAAGGAATCACACACGGTGCACACACTGTCACCTTTACACCGTGGAGAGTACCGGAGTTCATATTAAAGTAACCTATAGAGTGCATAAATAAAGAGTAACATCTACATATTCAACTAGATTAGCACAACTGAACACAAGTAAATACTGCTCGGGATTATTCTCCTTCTTGATAACACAAGAGTACTACGTGTAGGGCTGCAAAAGCACTCCTCAAAGTCTGAGTAAACAAACACCACAGTTCCCAAGAACAAGCCATGATAGATATCTAAATTATTCATAGAGTCACACAAGTACCCACACTGTCACCTTGATACCGTGTTGTCACAACGACTCCAGAAACTAGACAAAATCACTTGAGTAGCATAAACATTATTAATGTATTCAGCGATACTAGCAATACACATGATCACATAAAGATCACACCATGGGAGAGAGAGATGAACCACATAGCTACCGGTAGAGCCCTCAGCCTCGGGGGAGAACTACTCCCTCCTCATCATGGGAGTCAGCAGCGGCGATGAAGATGGCGGTGGTGTCGATGGAGATGACTCCGGGGGCAATTCCCCGTCCCGGCAGCGTGCCGGAACAGAGATTCTGTCCCCCGAAACTTGTCGTCGATGGCGGCGGCGCTGCGGAACTCTTCGTGGAAATTGGCTTACTTTTTTAGGGTTTTCGCGTCTGAGGCAATATATAGGCGAAGGGGCGGCGTCGGTGGAGGCCCGAGGGGCCCACACCACCTGTTGGCGCGGCAAGGGGGCCCACCGCGCCGAGGTGTGGTTTGGCCACCTCGGCACCCTCCTTCGTCTCTCCTTCGGACTCCGTGACGGTGCTGGAAAAATAGGGACGTGGCCTTTTGTTTCGTGCAATTCCGAGAATATTCGCAGAAGTAACTTTCTGAAACCAAAAACAGCAGAAAACAGGGAACTGGCACTGTGGCATCTTGTTAATAGGTTAGTCCCAGAAAATGCATAAAAGTGATACGAAGTGTATATAAAACATGTAGCAAATGGTATAATATAAGCATGGAACATCAGAAATTATAGATACGTTGGAGACGTATCACACCCTTAAAAGAGATCTGCGTTGGTATTAAAATTCCAATGGCCAAAATTATAACCTTATCACCATTACATTGACTCTGGTCCTACTTGGCTAAACTTCTCCTGAAGTTTCTCTGGGTGCCTTCATTCCTGGTTTTACATTGATATCTGATCCGCTTTTTATCTGGTGTGGTGAGCGTGATCACTTTGTTGGCTTGATCAATCTGACCATCATATTTGGACATCCAGTCCTTGCCTATGATTATATCAAAGCCTTGCAGGTCCAGCACAAACAACTCGCTTGGGAAATTATGTGTCTCAATTCCCAAGGTCATGTTTTGGCATACAGTGTTTGCTGGCATTTTTCCTTCTGTAGAGCTTACTCTGATGGATCTTCTAAGTCCTCTACTGGGGATCTTATTTTTACTCACAAAGTCTTTTGATATGAAAGAATGTGTTGCTTCAATATCAAAGAGTACTAAGGCAGGAAAAGAGTTGATCATCAATCCTTCAATAACTGGGTCTGGTTTCTTGAGAACTCTCTCTATGTTTATAGAAAACACATGCCCCTTTCGAAACTGAATTGGTTTGGTCCCATTACCAGTCTTCTTTTCTGGACAGCTGTGGGAGTAGTGTCCCATTTTCTTGCATTTGAAACACTCTACCCGACTGAGGTCCTTCTTATTGGGTTTTGGGTGGAGATTCTGACTACTGTTTTCTCCCATAAGGTGCTCATCTTCGACGTCATAAACTTCTTCAGTATGAGCTGGGCTATGGTGACCATGGTTGAGGTGGTGGTCATCCTCTCCATGAAAGTCGTGTTCACTAATATTACGATAATGACGGTTAGGGTCTTCATGGTGGTTGAACTCAAAACGAACATGTTCCTCATGTGAAGTGCTCCATTCATGCTGTGATGCTGAGTGATGGTTTTCCAATTTCCACTTTCTCTTCTTGTTTGCATATTGCTTAAGTTTACTTTCCAGGACTATAGCTTGGTTAACCAGTGACTGGTAGTCAGGGGCATGGGCAATTGTTAAATAAATGGGTAATTTTCCATCCAGCCCATTTAGAAATCTCTTCCTCCTTTTGTCATCTGTATCAACCTCCTCCGGTGCGTAGCGCGCCAGATTATTGAACTCATTCATGTATTCATTTACATTTCGGTCGCCTTGTCGAAGGTCGAGGAATTCCTCCTTCTTTAGTTTCATCAGTCCTGAGGACATATGTGCAGCACAGAATCCTTCTTGGAACAAATCCCATGTGATCTCTTCAACGGGGTAAGTGATATGGTAGCTGTCCCACCAATCTGCTGCAGGTCCTTCTAGTAGATGTGCTGTGAATCTAACCTTCTCAGCATCTGTGCATCCAATTGTGACTAAATCTTTATTTACTGAACGTAGCCAATCATCAGCCAAAATAGGTTCAGTAGTTCTTGAGAACTTCTCTGGTCGAAGCTTCAAGAATTTGATCAGCATATCTTGAGATGGAGGTGGTGCTGGAATGTCCTTGGTATCTGGTTGATTTTGGTTCATTAACAAGCTCAACTGATTCTGTGCTTCTAATAGTTGATTTGCATTTGTCTTCTCATCAACGTTGGGGCTTTGGCGAGGCATCTGTTTGGGTTTAGCATAGATGAGTAAAAGATAGATAGATGCTAAGTAAGAATCCTACCCAACATAGCAGATCAAGACAAAACATCTTACAATCAACATCTAACCAACGAACGCCACAAGGTTCAAACACAGAAAACAATCTAGTATTGGCATACAACCTAAGTTGGTATGATCAATACCCTAAAACGATGTCGTTGTTCTAATAAGGTGGTAGTTTCTAGTCTATCTCCATCTTGAGTGCTTCAAGTTCTTCAGTTTTCTTCAGAATCTTCTAAGTGCTTGAACACATAATCTGATTTCTTCAATGATCTTCCCTGTAGGTAGTGCTTCATGTTGAGTCGTAGCATTTCTTCATGAAGTATCAGACTTACTCTTGGTCATCACCAGACATGTCTTCATGGATACAAAGAAGTAGGTCATCTAGAATAAAATAAGAATTTTCTAGAAGGTTGATAGTAGATGAGAGTACTAGAAAGATAAAATGAAAAGTTTTGTTTTTAGTAACCTGAATAAAAATAGATTTTAATCCTATGGTCAAACCTATTTCTATCCATGTCTAGGGTCTCGAATCTACAGGCAACACAGTGCTCTGATACCATCTGTAGCGTACCTGCACTTAAAATATGGCAAGGTACCTGTGTATAGTGCAAACTCCTGGATCGATTCATTTGCACACACAGTCTAAGATGAAATATCACAACATTGTATCAATTACTACACGATGATCCAGTACTTAGGAAAAATAATGTTCATTACAACTTGCATAGCATAAAGCTAGCTTGATAGAGTAAAGCAGCGGAAAATTTATTCTTCATGGAGTCCTCATCCTTTGCATGTGCCACAGGCGAAAACATGTTGGTTGCAGACTCGAAACCCTTAACGATACTCACTCGTCGTCAGAACAATCTGCAACAAATAAAAATTTGCAACAGAGTGGGTCAGATACCATTAAAAATGGATCTGGCAAGTGACACTATGTGGACACTTAATGGAATAACTCTATTAACCTATATGCATATTTGGATGGTGGAGTTCAAAGGCTAATTTGCATAAAGCCAGTTTTTATCTTAACACTTTGAAAACATTTTGCATCTATTATGTTGGTAACACTGGTAAACTCCAGTGAACCGTGACAACACATGGCAAACTCCAGTGTGTCAAGTGACTACCTCCGGCAAACTCCGGTGAGCCCCAAATGTTAATTACTATCAAGTTTTATTTTGAAGTTGGCATGATGAGATCATTTGTCGTCTTCCTTGTTTGGCTGCACTTGGAGCAATCTTCACTTGGAGTATCTTCAAATCTCTTTGCTCTTGGGTGGCTCTCCTTGGTGTGATTCATCCTCCCGATCCTGGAAAATCACGTATGATCTATACTCCTGCGGGGAAATCACCCTCTTCTAGCAACTTATACTCCCAAAGATGGGGAAGTGCTTAAATCCATTTACACACCCAGGTGGTTCTTTAACTTAGTAGAAATTAGTTTTCCATGTAAACAACTTTTTGCAAAGCATCAATATTTCTACTAAGTTATAATAGGATTCTAGACACATAGGAATAAGGATGCTACTCTAAACAGTCTTTGCATAGCAGTACTATCCAACACATGCTTATAGAAAAAAAATACTCTAAGTAATGCATATAAAAATACTTAGGAAATTTATGGGGTGTGCCACTTGCCTTGGCAAACAGAAGTGTAGTAGTAGCAGTTGCAACCACTTTCGTCTCTCTCCGGAATTTCTAACAAGTCAAACAAACACCAATAAACATACAATCATAAATGCAACACTTAGAAAAATATGATATGCATGAGATGCAGGATGACACAAAGAAATATGGTATGAAAGACCTGCAAACAAAATAAGGGAAAGACCTAATATAACAATGTCCCAAAAGTCTAAGGCAAGGTCAAAGTTAAGCCAAATAAACATAATAAAATAACAACTTGAAGAGTTGTAAGGCTACTCCAAGTCTTCACAAGTTTGGTCTTCAATTAATCTTCAACACCTTTGTAGCTTCATTGATCTTTTATGGTCTTCAATTAGCACTCAAGGAGCTTAGTCATAAACACAAAGGACTTGGTCTATGTCCAAAGTGAGACAAAATAGAAAGAAAGAAGATAGAAAGAAAATAAGTAGTTGGTCTTCTAAAATTCTTCTCCTTGCTTCATTTTAGTTTTACTTGATGTGATGACTTCATTGCACTTTGTGGACTTGTTGATTCTGAAGACTTGATGATGTTGGCAGAAGGTTGATCTTGAATGTAACTTAGCCACCATGGAGTTTAAGAGAAGCAGGAAGAAAAGAGAGAAAGGAAGAAGGACTTAGAAAAAGTAGGATGGTTGGTCTTCATGAACTTCCTTATGCTAAGTTCTTCTAAGTACTTTTCTTCTTGGAGATGCTTCTGGAGTCTTGTCTTTATGCTAAGTTCTTCTTTGGTCCTTCATTGTTTCCACTAACTTCTAACTTAGTGGTTTTCACTAGAGGTATCAAAGAGCTAACATGCAACCTCAAAATTTCTAAGGAGGAAGTCATGTAAGAAGTACAAATCAATCCTAAGGACTAGAGATGCATGCCATGCCCTGAAATTATTCTAAGTTAATGCAAGGCAAGCAAGATGGACAAAAATGACTAAGGACCAAAGGTCAACAATAAGTCAAAATAATTTCTAAGGAAAAGTTAACAAAACTAAGAGGTGCTAGAATTTTCTAAGGAAAAAGTATTGTCAAAATACTTGTCAAATATTTTCTAAGGAAGAAATAGTTTTGTTTGAGAGACAAAATATTTCTAAGTACCTGTTATCAACTAAAGTCATCTAAATATGATTAAGTCATTTATCATTCGAAAATAAGAAGAAAAATATTTTTAATAAATTTTTTATTATTAAAATAACACCTAAAAAGCATTTAATCAATATTTAATCAAAAATCATTAAAAATAATTTTACAAAAATACTAGAGTATTCCTACGGCCAATACTTAGGCATACAAAATTATAGCAAAAGAGTTTGCTCAAAAATCTATTTTTATACTCAATTTATAGTCAAAATACTAATTAAACCACCTTTAAAAATTAACTAATTTAATTTCGTCAAAACCTAAAAATAACTATGCCAAACGTTTCTACGTGTCATAAGCTTTTCAAAAATATTTTATTTGTAAAATTTGGCCAAACCAATAAAAAGTAGTGATAGATCTAAGATTTAGGGTTTTTCTGCAAAACTGCCGGTCTTCGGTTGACTGTTGACTCTGACCGCTGACGTGGAGGTTGACTCGCTGACGTGGCAGACTGACTGGGCTTTGACTACGAATTTTGACCAAAAATAAAGTTGCTCGGATGGAAAAACATGCTTAATGAGAGTTGTAGAGAATTGCGTGCTCTTTCTAACTATCACAAATATACCATAAGTGGATGAATAGATTGGGCACAAATCGCAAATTACCTTTCTGATCCGAAACTTCAAACTCGAAAATCTCCTAGCTCGCTTGACCAAAAGAGGTGAGGCTTGGGGCAAAAGAAAGGTCTTGATCAGGGGAACAACTTTCGTAACTACGGCCCGAAGATTTGAGATTGTTTTCTCCTTCGAAAATCGTCAAAAGCAAACTGTACTGTACAGAGAATTCCGTACGTCAAAACCAAAAGAGTGCAATAGCAAAGTTGTAGGTAAGGGTTAGGTCTGACTTCTCACCAAAGGAATTTCGATTTGAAGAACCGAGCGCGAAGAGATCTAAGAAATACGACTTCAGATCTGAAGGATGGCGATTCGAAATTCTTCCTCCACGGTTGATGAAAAGAGTTGAGGCCTCTCGGGATGGAAAGATATTGAACAGATCTGCAATATTGCTTCAGCCTCCGGTGCGATTCGAGATCGTTTTGGTGGGTAAATAAACGAAATACGATTTCGCTGGTTAGGGTTTCGGTGGAACGAAAAGGGGAAGAGAGATGACGGCGGCTACAGGGGTTTATATAGGCCAAGGGTCGGTGGAATAGCTTGGGCTCGAAGTTATGAACGCGTAGGATCTAACGGATCCGGATTTGGAGTTATATTTATCAAGAAAAAGGAGTTTAAGTGGAGAGGATTTGGAATTCTGGAAAAAGATCCTGAAGATTTCATCGATTCGAACCGAAACATGGTTCGCTCGGTCTTGTTGGGCCGGCCTGCTCGGGCTGCGCGGCGAGCGGGCGAGCTGGGCTGAGATTAGGCCCAGTTCGGCCGAATTTCATTTTTTTTAAACGTTTTTCTTTTCTATTTTTTTCCACAGTTTTATTTATAGCTTTTGATTTTAAACTCAGAATTGATTCAAACCAGTTTTTAAAGCTTTGTAAAAATAAGGTCTTTATTTTAACACCTTCTAAAATACTTTTCCAAACCTTTCTCAAATTAAATTTGTAGAAATGTTTTAAAGGCATATATTGGTACTTAATGTCAAGTTTAGAAATAGGTTTTAAAACAAAGTTTTGGTGGCTAAAAATAAATTCAAACTCAAACCACGGTGGTAAGCATTTAAACCTAAATTATTTTCCAAATGCAAGCAATCAATTTACAACAAAAGTTACACATAACTAATATAACCATCATAATCAAAAAATATATATATAGGGCCTGGTTTGCCCTTTTAATATATTTTCTTAAATATGTTTTCAAGTGGAATTATAATTCCCTCTTTTGAAATATCCAAATGCAACAATACAATATGCGGATGAATGCATGCATGATTTTTCTTTTCAAAGCAAAATACATAATCGTTTTCAAAAGTTTTAAATTTTTCTGATTTTTCAACTTTTTGAAAAACTTGGGATGTTACAGGTCCATTCTTTTACACTGATAATACAACCAACTGCAAACATTGTTCCTATTCATTCTCTGCAATTTACTACTATTTTCCACACCATAAGTTTAATCCTTTGTTTTCAGCAAGCCGGTGAGATTGACAACCTCACTGTTTCGTTGGGGCAAAGTAGTTTGATTGTGTTGTGTGCAGGTTCCACGTCAGCGCGCCACTGACAACCTTCAGAAGTGATTTCTTGCTCCTACTGGTTCGATTAAACCTTGGTTTCATACTGAGGGAAACTTCTGCTACACTGCTTCATACCTTCCTCTTGGGGTCCCCCAACGAACGTGTGATCCACGCAATCAAGCATATTTTCTGGCGCCGTTGCCGGGGAGCAAGAGGATTTCTGCAAGGGGAGTTTCACGCTTCCAATCTCTTTACTTTGTTTTTGTCTTACTTAGTTTACTTTTATTTTGTCTTGTTTGCATCTAAATATCAAAAAACACACACAAAAAATCTGCATCTAGTTTATTTCAGTTTGTTATTATGTCTAGTTCTTTACTTGCTATCAATGCTTACTTTATTTGAAACTAGTCCTATGGCTGAAAACAACATGAGAGAGCTTTATAAAATTTATCTTGAGTTGGGACATGAGGTGTTTGAAGAGAAAATTAAAAAGCCTATGGAAATTTATTTGCATAACAATCATGATAGTAGCAATGTTATTAGCATACATTCTTTGAACACCATTATTGCTAATGCCATGGAAAGCTCTAAGCTTGGGGAAGCTGGTTCTGATGAAAATATTATTTTTAGTCCCCTAGCTTTGGAGGAGGAAATTCGCTTTGATGCTACTTTGCATCTAATTTATGATGATTATAATGATGGATGTGCTAGTTTTACTCCCACTATTATTAATGAAATTGATTATGCTTATGTGGAGAGTAATGATACTTTTATGCACGTGGATCATGATAAGAACGCTTTATGTGATAGCTATATTGTTGAGTCTATTCATGATGCTACTGAAAATTATTTTGAGAGAGGAAAATATGGTTATAGAAATCCTCATGTTATTAAATTTCCTCTCTTGATGATGAAAGTTTTGAGCTTTCTCGTGTGTTGCTTTTATATGCCGGTTGCTTTAAGACCTAATGGGCATTATGAGAGAGAGAGACACGGTTTCATATATCTCAATAATATTAAGTCTCCTCTCTTTGAGTTGAAAGTTTTGAAGTTGCACTTGTTTTGCCTTCCTATGCTAGTCACTTTGTGTTTCATTGACTTGTTTTCTTACAAGACTCCTATGCATAGGAAGAGTGTTAGATTTAAACATGTTTTATATATTCTTCTTGATGCTCTCTTTTATGTTTCAACTCTTATCCGATAGTTGACTGTTCCGGAAAGCAGGTAAATTGGTCTAGTATCTTTTTCAAAAAGTTTGATCCTGGGAAAAGTCATACTTTTTGTCCCAATTCATACTTATTTTCTGATCGGTTGCTTTGAATGTCTGTTCTGTTCTTCCACGGCTCCACTATTGGTAGGCACTATTGCGGATCACATTGGTCTATCGAAAGAAAACGGGCACATCGCATCAACTATTGAACTTTGCTATACGCATGGGAGCATCATTAAAATCTTTAAGCCTAGCTAAAAAGCGTTAAAGAAAAGCGCTTATGGGAGACAACCCATGATTTTATTTCTATAAATTTTTATTCTTTTTAGTCAAGGAGTTGTTTACTTCTGTAACAATTCCGTTGTATCTTTATTTTATCGCATTGTTGTGCCAAGTGGAGCCTCTAATAGGAAGACGATGCTAGATTTGGATTTCTACGCAGGAACAGATTCCTTCTGTTCACCGTTTTAATTCTGTTAAATCACAGAAAAATTATTTAAATCTGCAAATTTTTGTGCGTGATCCTCAGATATGTACGTTTTTTCGATCTGAGCATCGTAAGTGCCTCGAAAAAATTCGTCTTTGCGGACTGTTCTGTTTAGACAGATTATGTCTTTTATTTTTCGTATTCTCTCTTTTACTAGTGTTGAGTGGAATTTTTTTTTAGGGTGAAGAGCTTCACATAACATCAGTGGCAGTAGTTAATGTTAAAAGTAACGGTCATGTTTGTGTCCTTATAGAACATGTGAGTTTTTGATTGTGCACTAACCCTCTAATGAGAATTACTTTGAGTTTGGTGTGACGGAAGTTTTCAAGGGTCAAGAGAGAAGGATGATATAATATGATCAAGAAGAGTGAAGAGATTAAGCTTGGGGATGCTCCCATGGATCACCCCAGCATATTTCAAGAAGACTCAAGCGTCTAAGCTTGGGGATGCCCAAGGCACCCCCTTCTTCATCAGCAACTTATCAGGTCATCTCTAGTGAAACTATATTTTAATTCTTTCACATCATATGTGCTTTACTTGGAGCGTCTGTGTGCTTTTATTTTCAGTATTTTATTTTTCTTATGGTCAACTTGATTGGACCCCAGCATTCTTGATTGGGAGAGAGACACGTTCCGCTTTTTCATATGAATACTCCTATTTTTCACTTATACTTGTTGAGTATTCTTATCTAGCTATTGCTATGCTTTTAGCTCCTGTTTTGCATGCATCTCTTATTCAGAGCTGTTAGTTCTTTTAAAGAAAGTACTCTCTTGCTTCACTTATAATTATTTGGAGAGTTTATGTTGAAATAAATTGATTGGTGTTTGGTTGGCACAGAAAATGTTGCATGTGGTAAATGGTATAATGGAAAAGGGTTACATATTCTTGTAGATCATTGTATTGGATAATTTGATACTTGTCAATTGTTTTGAGTTATCAAGTAGTTCATGTTTAAAGGTTTGTATCATATAGTTAAAACCTATTAATGAAGAACTACCGTAAAGCTCGTTGAAATTTGGTTTGCATGATTGGTATCTCTAAGGTCTAGATATTTTCTAATAAAAGGGTTTGGTTAACAAGGAAGACAGTGTAGAGTCTTATAATGCTTGCAATGTGTTTTCATATATGTCTTGCTGTGTCGGTTGATATCCTGTGTTTGCTTCAAATAACCTTGCTAGCCTAAACTCTGTACTGAGAGGGAATGCTTCTCGTGCATCCAAAACCTTGAGCCAAAATCTGTGCCATCTGTGTCCACCATAACTACCTATATGTGGTATTTTCTTGCCATTCCAAGTAAATTTTTCATGTGCTACCTTTAAACTATTCAAACTTTATTACTCCTATTTTGTGTCAATGTTTACCAAGCTCATGAGGACGGGGTGGATGTCTTTATGTCAACTGTCAAACAGACTTTACCACCGGACTAGCGGCATATACATCCGCTTATCCATTAATTTTGCAAAAAGAGCTTTCAAATGGGGTGCCCAGTCCCGATTAATTACAACTTTAACCGCTTAATTCTCTTCACATTTTTGCCCTGATTTATCAGTCAAGCAATGACAAACAGTGAAATATCTGCATGTGTAAACAAAAGAGAAAGAGGGATGATCTGCCTTGCTGGTAGAAATAACGTCCTTCATGGGAGCCGCTCTTAAAAGTCTGGTTGGCAGGGGTCATATTGTACTTTCCATTTTCTGATTCGTTGACAATTAACAAACACCTCTTAAAGCTTATTTTTACTCTCTATATGATTTCAAAAACTTAAAAAGCTCTATCACATGATTTAATCACTGCTTCCCTCTGCGAAGGGTCTTTCTTTTACTTTTATGTTGAGTCAGTTTTCCTACTTCTTTCTATCTTAGAAGCACACACTAGTGTCAACTTTGGTGCAACAATTTTTATATGCTTGTATATTGCACTTATTATATTGCTTTGTGTTGACAAATATCTATGAGATATATATGTTGAAAGTTGAAAGCAATTGCTGAAGCTTAAATCTTCCTTTGTGTTGGTTAAATACCTTTTACTTAGAATCTATTGCTTTATGAGTTAACTCTTATGCAAAACTCTTTGATGCTTGTCTCGAAAGTACTATTCATAAAAAGTTTTTGCTTATATGATTCAGTTGTTTGCTCATTATCTACTTGCTAACAAACTATAGACCATTGACTTGGATCACTTCATTCATAACATATGCTTTACAATACTATTTGATCAAGATTATGATTGTAGCATGTCACCTCAGAAATTATTTTGTTTTTATCGTTTTACCTACTTGAGGACGAGTAGAACTAAGCTTGGGGATGCTTGATACGTCTCAAACGTATCTATAATTTCTGATGTTCCATGTTGATATTATACCAATTGTTACATGTTTTATATACACTTCATAGCATTTTTACGCATTTTCTGGGACTAACCTATTAATAAGAGGCCACAGTGCCAGTTCCTGTTTTCTGCTGTTTTTGTATTCTAGAAAAGCTAGTCTGGAAATATTCTCGGAATTGGACGAAACTTGGACAGAACCTCCTATTTTTCCAACACGAACACGGAGTTCAAATAAGAGACGGAGGGGAGCCACGTGGCTGCCACACCATGGGGCCGCGCGGGCCCCCCTGCCGCGCCGGAGTGATGCGTGAGTAGTTCATCCTTGGACTACGGGTCTATGGCAGTAGCTAGATGGTTGTCTCTCCAATTTATGCTATCATGTTTAGATCTTGTGAGCTGTCTGATACGTCCAAAACGTATCTATAATTTTTGATTGTTTCATGCCATTTTTATGCTTTTAGCACTTGTTTTATATTAAGTTTATTATTTATTTGGACTAACCTACTAATAGTTGCAAAAGTGTACAATGTTCTTGTTTTAGTCTTTGATGTGTAGAAATTATCAAGAATACAAGAGGAAACCTTGTTGGAGTCGAATTGGGACTTTCCTGAAATCTGTCTGAGAACTTTTTACG
Organism: Poa pratensis; assembly: GCA_947311845.1. Classification (NCBI taxonomy): domain Eukaryota; kingdom Viridiplantae; phylum Streptophyta; class Magnoliopsida; order Poales; family Poaceae; genus Poa; species Poa pratensis. The sequence goes on along the minus strand of CAMZMU010000053.1, from coordinate 22,509,088 downwards.
AAGATTGCCAGTTTGACCCTCGAAGATGACGTTATATGGAGACCTGGCTGTTACGAAAGTTGTCACAATTTTCCATACGAAGATTTTAAGCCCGAGATCAGCCCAATCGGAGTTCGGACGCGGCCTGTACGCCCGTTTTGGTGGAACCCTAAAAGGGGGTGACGGAAATCCGAGAAGATATATAAAGGGAGGAAACCTAATTCGTGGGGGACTCCTCCACCCACGAATTTCAGCCACCAAAAGCCACGTTTTTGCCTCCCCCATGGATCCCATCTCCATGTGGGAGGGCTCCCTTGAAGCCATGAAGGAAGAGGGCTAAGGGGCGGTGCTCCCCCATGGAACCGGCGGCGCAGGAGGAGCCCCCTGCGCCACCGCCGGTGCCGGCGCCGCCCTGCGCCTCTCGCTGCCCTCTCCGCCGTCTTCACCGCCATCTCCATCACCAACTCCTCCTTGTATTCAGTGGTTCATCCTCCCACAAACCTCTGTACCGTCCTATGTAAACATGGCGTTTGATGCTATAATATTTATCATATGATCTATGTCATGTTTATGTAGTTTATTTGTCTTTTGATTGCTTTGTTGAATGTTTTTGGTTCATTAGAATTGTTTGTTGATATGGTACTGTTCTTTGGTGTCCATTATACTTGTGCGCGCATGGATCAACACCATAGGGTTAGTAGTATGTGCAAAGGAAGGGGCGTAGTTCTGCCGGAGTGACAGAAACCTAAGGACTCAAACCGGTTAGTTGCACGTATGGGAGTAAGAGGACCATAAACTTAAGGCTGTGGTTGGGAAAACCTTAATGCATTGTTAGTATTTACGGATGTTTGCTAGCAATCCAATCATATAGTACTTGTAATCCCAAGTAGTGGAGTGCATGTATATTTAGCCTCTCCCACATTGAAAACTGCATCAAAGACAATGAACTAGATGTCTTCACTAATTAATCTTGGACAAAGCCACCACAATTACCACCACTTTTCCACACTCATGGTACTGTTAGTATATGGTTACTTAGTGTAATTTATTGCTGCAGCACTAACATTTACTTTCTTGTATTTATTATCTTGCAAAACTACCTCTCATACCCGTATTGCTACCGTAGTTTTATTTTCTAGATAATGCAAACGTTTAGTATGCGTAGAGTTGTATCAGTAGTTGATAGAACTTGAGAGAATACTTATCCTACCTTTAGCTCCTCGTTGGGTTCGACACTCTTACTTATCGAAAAGGCTACACGCGATCCCCTATACTTGTGGGTTATCACTGTCTATCATGATCAAGATCATCTTATTGTAATGCTACATGTTGTGTTTGCTGGGATCCGATGAATATTGAATATTATGTCAAGTTGATTATCAATCTATCTTATATGTTATTTATGATCTTGCATGCTTTCCGTTACTAGTAGATGCTTTGGCCAAGTGGATGCTTGTAACTCCAAGAGTTAGTATTTATGCTAGATAGTGGGTTCATGCCTCCGGTAATCTTGGAGAGTGACAGCAACTTCTAAGATTGTGAATGTGCTGTTGCCACTAGGGATAAAATAACCGATGCTTAGCTTAAGGGTGCGCCGTTAGGTCTAATGCATTTGTTTACATTACGCACATTACTTAATGCAATTATCCGTTGCTTGCAACTTAATACCAACGGAGAACTCAATATGACAACCTGGCGGTGGATTATTAGTCATAGACGTTGTTGGATAACGCTCTATGTATTTTGTCGTAATGCCCACATGAATATCATAGTAATCATCATGTCATATATATGCATTGTCATGCGCTCAATATTTTATCAATTGCCCAGCTGCAATTTGTTCACCCAGCATGTTAGTTATCTTTTAAGGAGAGACACCACTAGTGAACTGTGGACCCCGGTCCATTCTTTTACACTGATAATACAACCAACTGTAAACATTGTTCCTTTTCATTCTCTGCAATTTACTACTGTTTTCCACACCATAAGTTTAATCCTTTGTTTTCAGCAAGCCGGTGAGATTGACAACCTCACTGTTTCGTTGGGACAAAATAGTTTGATTGTGTTGTGTGCAGGTTCCACGTCAGCGCGCCACTGACAACCTTCAGAAGTGATTTCTTGCTCCTACTGGTTCGATTAAACCTTGGTTTCATACTGAGGGAAACTTCTGCTACACTGCTTCATACCTTCCTCTTGGGGTCTCCCAACGAACGTGTGATCCACGCAATCAGAGGCCGCTGGGCAATCTCCGTCGGCGGGATCCCGGTGTCGTGCCCGCTAACGCGGGCGAACCGCGACTTCCGCGCCGCCATGATCACGCACTACTGGCAGGAGCTGACGCCGGAGATGCGTCAGGACCCGCGCTGGGACCCGGAGAACGCGGCCAACTTCGGCCGCTACAAGGCGGCGTTCCAGCGGCTCTTCGATGAGGAGATGAGCCGCTGGGACGGCCCTGGCCCGGCGCCGCGCGACAAGAACGTCGCTGGGCGCGAGGCGTTCTGGGGCGTGCCCGGGCGCACCCTCGACGCCGTCTTGGAGCACATCCGCAACAGCGGATCGCTGCTCCAGACGCTGGCGCCTGCTGCGCCTCCTCCTCCTCCTCCGGCGAACCTTTGGGCGCCGCGTGCGACGTCTGCCTCGTCGCGCTCAGCTCCGTCCTCATCGCGCTCGGCCGCCTCCTCCTCCCGCTCCCGCGCCTCGCCTCTGCTCACACCAAAGCCGGAGCCGATGAAGGTCAAGGCGGAGCCGGAGCTGTCGTCGCTCCAGGCGGAGCTCATGGCGGCGCAGGCGGGCGTGGACGACGACGCCATCGCCAAGGCCGTCGAGGCCGCGTCGTACGACGACGTTCCCCCGCTCGACGGGCCGTCTGCCTGCGCGTGGTCGGCGTTCGAGCACGCCAAGTCCAAGGGCGTGCCCTTCTTCGACCTCACCGGCGACGGCGTAGGCCCTAGCCGCGTGTAGGAGGAGGACGGCGGCGCAGGGACCAGCAGCGGCGGCGCCGACGTGAAGAAGGAGAAGGAGGAGGAGGAGGACCCCTACTTCATCTTCAGGCGCTGCAACCGCCGCCAGTAGATTAGGTTTATTTAGATTTTATTCAAATTTGTAAAATTTCCTAAAGTTTGAATGAAATTCGCCTAAGTTTTATTTTACAAAAAATGATTTGGTCGCCGCGAGTGGGGCGACGACGCCCAAAGGCACCAGGCCGTCCGGACAGCGCCCAAATGGCCCGTCCGGAAGGCTTTTGGGCGGCCATTTGGGCGCCCCGACTGGAGATGCTCTAACAAGAAATTGTTGGACATGCGTTAACAAAAAAAAAACATGCATTAACATGATTTTTTTTTCAATGCAAAAATTAGTAGAAATCATATCGTTCGTTGGATGCAAATTCGACGGTTATGATAGTTGGTGGACATCCAACTAGTTGTGGCTACTTTTTTCAATTTTCCGGTGATTTTTTACTATATAAATTATGGAGTATATTACAAAACATCGGCACAACATAACTCAATAGTAGTAGACGCAACCCAAATCAGTGGCCATGTTGAAGACTAGGTTCGACTTAACATTTAAGTTTCACATTCGTCAGTGCTGGAAACGAAGGTTCCACTCCATCCATGATCACTTGAGCACTACACCCAGGCATATGCCTCAAGTTTTAGAAGTTTGGACGCCTAAAAGGCCAAAACAAATCGCCAATTCGCCACTACTCCACACGTGGCGCATTCGTTAAGAGAGTTGCAGGGAACCTAGCGCGTCACAGATATCAGCTTCACGACCCGCCAGGTGAAAAGCCGAAGCAGCTCCACGACGCTCAGTCCTGATCAGGCGCGGCTGGCGAGAAATGGCCGGAGAGAAGCTCGTGCCATCGTCCCAGTCGAAGAAGCACCGACGTTCCATGGCATCTTGGACCAGCTCTCCCCAGATCGAACCGCTGCTGCTTAGTGTCGTCGCGTTGCCCAGAACCCAAAGGCAGTGCCTGCAGGAGCCAAAAGAAGCAAAACTTATATCAATCAGCTTACACCTGCCATGTCAAATTCAGGAGCTTTCAGTTCTAGCTCTGATCCAGGTCGCAGCTTACCTTGCCCTCGTCAAGGCGACGTTGGCGCGTCGCTTGTTGGACAGGAAGCCGATGGATCCTGTGCCGTTGGACCTGACGGTGGACAGGATGATGACATCTTCTTCGCTGCCTTGGAACCCATCCACGGAGTTCACGCGAGAGTTGTTTTATGGTACCCTCAAATGAATAATAGCCCTTCATTTCCGTCCATCCAAAGGCCCACAGTAATTCATACTGGTGTCAAAAAGATAACCAGTACAAGTCATACTTATGTCAAAATCGGCACCGCATCAGAAAAAGGCCGTAGGCGGGCCTGGCCCAACAGAGTCCAACTCATTGTACCTGTGTGTGTGCCGTCGTTCCGAAAAGAAAAAACATTTCTAGCCCGCAGCAGTTGCTCCCCGAAGGCTCGCCATGGCCGGACCTCAGGATTCCGCGGCAGCGCGACCGCGGTCCCTTGCGTCCTGCTCCTCGTCCCCGAGTGGGGTGTGGCGCTGCGGTCTCTCCACGGCCGGCGCGCCGTAGCGCTACGGCTGCTCTGCCATGGTCCTTGGACCCCGATACGACTGACAAGAGCTCAGTAGAAAAGCTATTGAGGTCTTAAAACAATGCAAGGCTTTAATCTTCACTGGACCTGGGATTGGAGCACCGCGAAATAATCTGGAACTAGCAAAACCGAACAGAGGATGAAGAACAGCAGAAGACAAGAGGATGAGGAACCACAACGAAATAATAACGAATCAAATCAGGTTCTACTTCTAGCTAGCGATCACATCACTAGCATACTCCGTCGCATACTACAGAGGATGTTTGCAACTCCGGCGGCTATGAAGAGATGAAGCGCGTGGTGAAGTTGGACAACAACGAGGAAGCCCGGTAGGCGTCGGTGGCGACATTCCCAGGACACAGCGTCCCCGACGGCTGACCGTGGAAGAATCCCACCAACACGCCAGAACGCCCAGCTGCAGCCGTGGCGCCCCGCTTCGACACCGGGTTGGAGATGCGTAGGAAGCCGGTTCTGTACGCGGAGGAGGAGGAGCCGAGGGCAGTGGTCTCCAACCGTGGCGGCGAAGGCGAGGAGCGTGCGCGACCACGTCCATACTGTGCCTCCAGCTTGGGGATAGGGATGACAAGTGGAGTCCATGGCTTCCTGGGCCTGCTGGGCCTAATCTAACCTGCTTAATCTGAGCCGTCCGGTTCATTTCATACTGGTCCTCTCCCATCAGTAGTAAAAGGTACCATAAAAATTGCCTCACGCGAAGAACAAGGGGACGCATCGACTTCACGTCTCCGATCTTCCCCTGGATCGCCTCCACCTGGGCAGCGTACGGGCATATGACGCCCACACTGACCACTTTTCCCGCGCTGACACAAGCTGGAAGGTAAGCCATATGACATGCATGAGTTGGGATTCAGATAGGAACATGTGGAAATATGTGAATTGTACAATTGCAAAGATTGACAGTATCACGAAAACAATTCAGTGAACCTTGTTTGAGACTGCGCAGGATCTCCAGGATGGCGGCTACCTCGGCCATGTTCCTCTTGCTGCGGCCACGATCTTCCCAACCGTTGATGTTGATGAACGAGTATGGCCCGTACATTGCGCCTGGAAGGTAACTACGCTCATGCTTCCTCTGCGTGACATTCGGGCCATCCAATATTTGCTTGTTGTAGAAACTGAGGTTTGGGAAGATGCTTATGGAAGGGTGCATCCTGTACTGCATGTTCAGAAGGTGTTTCTTGTGTCCGAGCAGACTTAGTCTTTCGAAGAGGCTCCTACCCAGCAACGCATTATCTGAAACCTGCAAGAGTTAAGATCGCTCAAGTTTGTCCAGAAGCATAGAAATATCCAATATTGTTAGCACATGCTGCCACAGATGCAAATTTGCTGAAGTCCAATAGAGTGTACAAATTCAGACATTTATGAAGAAATAATTTGGAAACGGACCTTGCTCTTCACGGTTGCTGGCAACTGGCACTCGTCACCGATGAGAACTGCATGCTTCAGTCCGGATACTTGCAACGGAATGAGGGATTCACACTCCTTCAACTGTGCAGCCTCATCGATCAGAAGCAGGTCCATCTTCTGCCCGTTCAGCCTAGCTGAGCCAGACACTGTGCAGAAAACAAGGGAGGCACTACGAAAGCAGAACTTCTTGATCGCGGAGCCCTGACGTGTGTGAGGAAGCTTCAGGTCTCGTACCAGAGCTTTCGTGACGCGTAGAATCGCCTCCATGTTTTGCCTCAGGTGCGAACTACTTCTGAGCCTTGGTTTTTCTCTCCCGTCGTGTGCCTGACCATGAACACGTCCTTTACAACTTGGTTCCCAACGTTCTTTCCACCGAGCTGCTTGCTGAAGTTGTTAAGCATCTTACTGAGGGAAGCAATGTTATTGAAATTATTCTCCAGAATTATATCTCTAGGGACGTGTGACATGATTGTTCTGAAGCACACGGTAAGCTTCTGCGAGATCTCGTGGAACCTTGACCTGACGAAGGAAGACTCGAGCAAATTTGTGTCAATTTTCTCCTCGCGTGCTTGCTGATACTGGTATCTCAGGGTAACGGGATCGGTCAGAAAGACTTCCAGTGAAAGAAGACCCGGCTTCCAGCCCGTCGCCGGAGAGAAACACCTGGTTAGCCGCTTGACACGAGTGTCTAGGAAGATCTCGCTGAGACCGTTGTCGATGCCCATGCGTTTTCTGTTGCCGAACAGCAGCAGATCACCGTGGCACCCTCCTGCATCGGGATGCAGCTTCCTCAGTGCCAGGAGGCGGGATGCGACCTGGGAGATGGCGGTGTTCGTCGGCGCGCACGTAAGGACGCGGCATTTGCTCTGGCTTTTCGTCGTCATCGTCATCACCGCCAACAGAAGCACGCTGATGGTCTTGGTTTTGCCCGTGCCGGGCGGCCCCCAGATGAGGCTGAACTTTCTGCTGCTCGCACCAGGGCACTGTACTGCCGAGACGCAGCTCATTATGGCGCCAGTCTGCGAGTCGTTGAGCCCGAACGCAGAGAGCGCGCCAGCCGTTAGCAGAACGCGGCCGCCGCCACCGGCCAGGCTAGTGCTCTGCATGCCGACCACGGGTATCAGTCAGATGAGAAATTCGTAGAATCAAACGCCCAATGCGTATTCAGTGACGTCGAACCTAGCTTACGTGGTTGCTTACCTGCGTGGTGTCGCCGGCGACAGCCTTGACAAGGGCTGCATTTCTCTCGACGGCAGCTTCGTAGTTGAGGCACCGCCAGATGCGTGCGTAGGGTATGAAGGTCAGGAAACTAACAACGAAGGCGTAGCAGCTGACGTCCTCTATTCTCTTGGACGTTCTGATCACAAAGCTGCACCCCTTGACATCCTCGACGTGGGCGAGGCAGTACGTGCTGCCGCCGGTCGCAAGTTCAGACAGCCGAAGCGGCATGTCCCGTGAGAGCAGGACGATGTCGCTGATGCATGGGTTACAAGCTCCACGGCGGCCGGGGATGGTGAGGCGATAAAACGGAGTGATCCTCACATCCTTGGCTGCCTTGGGAGCCAGGTCAACCATCGACCGTATCCGCACGGGCTTGGAGCAATTGGTCTGTAGTTCCTCCAAGGTTGAGCTCATCTCTGCTCGCATTTCCTCCAGCAGCGGAAACCTGAACGAATCCAGGTAGCTGTGCAGACCGAAGAACCTGTCAGGTATGGTGTTCACCTGCGAAAAAAAGATGTACATTCACGGTCAAGTGCTGCATGCTGGCAAGATCCAACGTGGAAAAATGGCGAGTGCATGGAAATCGATCGGCTTACCTTGTCTCTGAAGAGGTCCTGATTCGCGACATCTTGGAGGGACCAAGAGAAGATGAGGCTGACGAGCTCGTCGTCGTCCTGCCCCTTCTTCTTCCTCGCTCCTACTTTCTTGCTCATCTTCGCCACCCAGCAGAACCTTCAAGTGGTGCGCCCTTTCACCGTGATCGGTCACTTCTAGCGATCCACTACCCCATGCGTGTATATGCAATCATATTGTGCAGCCTGAATGAATATGGACAGGTTCTCGGTAATGCGAAGTGGTATTGATTGAGCGCGCATAGTCTGCTGTGCATGCAGCCGCCGCCAATCGCATGGCCTGCCCGAAGATACTGCGTAGCACGCGTTTGATCGTCTCTTGCGGTTTCGAGGACGGGATGGCGCAGCTTCAGCGGCTGGGCTTCCGCTCTTGATTTGACACGACGTGAACAATTAGTGTGCCGCACCGGACTTGATTCACACAGTACATATACTTCCGTCCAAAAGCTCGTCTCTGTTGTGGTTAAACCGGATGCCACCATCTCCTTTTTTATGAACCGCAAATGAATTTTTGTGAGGTGCTCCTAATTGACATTAATTTGTGTGAGTAAGTGTAAGCATTAATTCGTAATTTTTTTTGAGTAAGTGTCAGCGCATAAACATAAGACATAAACAATTGCATAAAAGCATATGAAATATTTAAAAAGTGCTGAAAATAAAACAGAAAATAAACAGAACAATACGGCCCACGGGCTATGGCAGCCCAGCCCAAAACATAAATTCCAGAAAAAAAAGGAAAAAAAGGGAAACTTGGCTAACCTAACCTAGACCGTATCATGTCCTCGAAATTGGCACAACTAGGCTCCCGAAACTCATTTGCGTTCCCGCAACGATCACAATCTGTCCCCTTCTTTGCGGGTGAAGAAAATCGGCAGCCCAGTCAAACATAACCCTAGACACCACTCACTTCTCCCCTCTCCCCACTAGTACACAACGGCATTATGGATGCTGGTAAAAAAACAGGAATTAACCGTCACCGATGAGGCACCTTTATCAGCAAGTATTTTCTTCATTGTCCCGCTTTCTTAATGTGTGACTCAGATACGGTGTTTCTGTTCCACTCGTTTGCACTATGCTTTTTTCGTATGTCTATAGTAGGAATATAGATTCTACTGCACATTGCAAATCTAAAATAATAACATATTTCTTTCATAACGTATATCAAATATCATCATTACATTAATGTCATTTTTTACTAATGCTATCACAGTATGATGAATTTCACATTGCCATGCTTTATTGAACCCTATCTAATTGTCTTGGCAAAAGGCTGGGAAAAATATTGAATTCTTACATGGAGAGGGTGTAGCCACGAAGGAAAATGTTATGTTAGGAACATCCAACACCGCAGATCAACTCGACCCTATGCATCAATCAAAAAATCAACAATAAGTAAATATGCTTATAAATGTAAACAAATTGAGTTTAGATAAGATTGAAACAAGAAGTTAACTATGCATTGAGACAACTCTAATTGAGGAAGTTTTCACATCCTTCACAGCTACCATGTTTGACGACAAAAAATTGGTATGGTCCACCAATAGGCACGAAGTTTTCACATCCTTCACAGCTACCATCATTGCAAGAATATGAGAATGATTCACAAGTAAACATAGGCCATCTCACAAGTTTTTTCATGTAGACACCAATATACACTTGTTCTGTGTGTCATTTTATTCCATCCTTGCCTGATAAAATCCTCAATCCACATAGTGGGAAAGTCTCGGTATTGCAATAGTCACAATAATCCCCACTCCCACACTGGCATAGCACAAAATCTCCTTTAGTCCACAAAGAAAACATGATACTTCCAGTGTATAGTGAACTTCTCAGGATCATCTGCACTGATCAAGCAAAACACACAAAAAGTCGGTTAGTGCAACACATCACAAACAAAAGCATGCAATCAGAGTTAAAATGTAGGTAACATTCAGTCAATGTTAATATTTTGTTAACAATGTCAAGATTTAAAATAACAAAAAACCATACTAATGTGTTTCAGGACTACCTAGTCAAAACTAAGAACAATACATATACTAATCAGTTCATGTACTTGTACTTCCTACCAAAGTTCAGAACAATAACATAATGACACACTAAGATAATTCACAAAATTCAGTGCTAAGAATTCCGGAAACAAGGCATGTTCTTTAGTCCCTATAACTGTGATGATACACCTCAATTACTTATTAGAAATCAACTACAAGCTAAACTGATCCTACTCAAACCCAAACACATCTCAATCAATAGCTTTGCGGCAAGAGACCACACCGAAACAGGACAACGTCAAACCGATTTTATGCAAATTAATTGCGGGGGAACGGTGCCTACACACTAACAATAAGTACATCACCTCATTTTGCAGCAACTATCGATGGGGAACCCTACCTAAACCCCTTACCGCACCCACGCCATGAGCAGAGCATAGAGCACCTAAATATTACCTATGCGAGGGGAGAAGGAACTCACCGTAGTGCGGAGGTTCTTCGTCCTAGTTTTGGTGTGCGGATCACCGACCATCATAGCCTTGGTTGAGCTCCAGCTCCGTCCTCTCCATGGTTGTGAACAAGGCAATTGCCCAACAAAATTGGCGAGATTCTTGTGTACCTGGTAGCAAATAGGAAAAAGGAAACATAACGAGTTCCTTTTTGTAAATTTACAGCGCATGTCCGATGGAAGGACCTATTTCTAAATCTTCTGTTTTGTAGAGGGCGTACAAGACATTTTCCAGCGGATGGACGTGGACATGTGTTAGCTCCAAAATCGTTAGTTGTAGCTCGTTTTACCGCAAAAAAAAAAAAAAAAAAAAAAAAAAAAAAAAAAAGGCAAAGGTTGTGTGCCAGCGGAACACGCTTGCAAGTTTTTGTATGAATCTGCACATGGTGGACAAGTTCTTATACTAATGGTGCAATTACCTCTTTCTAAAACCAGCTACAACTAACACATGCAATTTTGTCCACTCGAGGAAGAACCGAGAGTCGGAGATGGAATCACTACCTGATTCGAGTGACACCGGGTCATGTTCTCATTAGACTAAATTATATTTGTACCGCATTCGGTATTGGCAGTTGAACGTATTTTACTTGGCATTTGTGAGTTCCCTCTCATTTAAGATCCCATCAGTTGTTCAAATTACTAGTCAAGATGGCGCGACGACACGCCGCGCCCATGTGTACATGAGCGTATTTTGTGCTTTCAATAGTGTTAATTAGTTTTTTTTTAAAGTAAAATGGATGTGCTGAAGCGAAAGATTGTATGTATTAAGAGAAGTGTTTGTAGTTAGACGTGTAAGTTCAATTTGTATTGACAGGTACCGTAGGTTTGTTAAATCATTGTATATTTCTGTAATCACTAACTGCAATATTTTAAAGATAAGCTGGGATGATACAATGGATAGTATTGTTGGAAAATTTAACGCGTTGACACGCGGTGGCCGTTGTGTTCGGAAATTTTGAATTCCGCATGGATTTTTTTTCCCAGTGAAAAACAGAAGAATCATCTAGAGGACTAACTCAACAAATTGTAAACAGAATGAACATTTGTTAGTTCATGTGGGAAGTTCGAAAAATTCTTAATTGTCAATTTTTTTTGTTTCATTTTTGTATGCAATGGTTATTTGGTACAATTTTTGTGTTGAAAGTTTGAAAAATTATTAAATTTGAAATATGTGGTACGACGTGCCCGCTACAGTGGTCTTGATATAGTATGTATCTGTCTACGCAATTTGTATCGAGTCAACGCAGCAAAACCTCTTCGGGAAAAGAAAATCAGAGAAATATGTATGAAATATATTTGAAACTTCTGTGAATATTGTTGAATATTCTTGGGGAATTAATATTTTTTGTGTGTTATGTTAGGAAAAAAATCAAATATGTTTGAATATTTTGAGTTGGTTAAAATTTGGAGAAAATCATAATGCACTTCCTTCTTAAAACAATTTCCTCAAAATGAAAATATTTCTAAAAATACCCTCACAAAAACAAAAAGAATGATGACTATTTGTGGCATATGATCAAATTTCAAATTTAGATATTTTTAAACAATTGTTTTGCAAAATAAAATGGCTTGAAATTGTTTTTTCTCATTATTCCAATGTTGTTTTATTGCGGACGAAAAGAAAAGCAAAAAGACAAAAGGAAAAACAAATATGAAGATTGAATTTCAATGTTTTTTACAACTTTATTTGAGCAAACTGAAATTAAAAATGGAAAATTACAATTGTTTTGTAAGCTGAAATGTCTTGCAAATTATTTTTCTTCTTCTTGGTCATTATTGTAATGTTGTTTTACTGCAAAATGATACGTCTCAAACGTATCTATAATTTCTGAAGTTCCATGTTGATATTATACCAATTGTTACATGTTTTATATACACTTCATAGCATTTTTATGCATTTTCTGGGACTAACCTATTAACAAGATGCCACAGTGTCAGTTCCTGTTTTCTGCTGTTTTTGTATTCCAGAAAAGTTAGTCTGGAAATATTCTCGGAATTGGACGAAACTTGGACAGAAACTCCTATTTTTCTAACACGAAGACGGAGTCCAGAGGAGACACGGAGGGGGGCCGCGAGCCAGCCACACCATGGGGCCGCGCGGGCCCACCCCCAACCGCGCCGTGGGGTGGTGTGGGGCCCTCGTGGCTCCGCAGCCGCTGCCCTTTCGCCTATTTATTCCTCCCAACGCGAAAACCCTATATACCCGAGCCATTATCCACGAAAAGTTCCAGAGACGCCGCCGCCGTCAACCCTATCTCGGGAGGGTTCAGAAGCTCTTCCCGGCACCATGCCGGAGAGGGGAATCATCACCGGAGGGCTCAACTGTGGCGCCCCAACCGCGGAACTATACAGTGATGATGTGTGTCACCGGTTAAGCGATACAAACGGAGGTTACGGGTTTACCAATCCCCGGCCAAAACCTTTGGCAGGCGTTGCTCGGAAGGGATCATCGGCAACGCAACACCCCGATTGATGCCTTAACGCAGGCACAACTATCATTGCATAATAGAGAGATCAAGACTTGTGGAACAAATGGCACATTACAGACTCTACGACTCAAAGCATTATAGTTCAACTTTTATAATAGAGAGAGGTAGCAAATATTACAACCAGAGGTCACAGACCCAACAGTACATCAAGCGGAAGCAAATTAAGTTGTTCTAACAACAATATCCAAATTATGTCCTAAGAGGCCTACAGATAAACATCCCAACGCCAGATGTTCCGAGATGTCCCAAGCTGCCCCCTGGGAACCCCAGACTACTCGTCGACGTCCACAAAGAACCCACCTTCAAGGTCGATGAAGTCCTCCTCTGAAAGAATCAACAAAGCAACGTTGAGTTCGACGAACTCTGCAAGATTATTAGAGCTACTAGCTCGATGATTGGCTTACAAAGGTTTTATGGCTGTTTTGCATAAAGCTAGTTTTCTTTAGAAAAGACATAACTCCATGGCATCGACTAATCAGAATATTTTCAAAGGGGTAAGAAGTAAACTCTTTTCTTCTGATCATCTTCAACAACCACCAACATCAAACACTGCACCTATCTACTAAGGCACCTCCCCGAATCACCCTCGAGGAGGTCAACCTTGCATTCTTGGTAGTACCTTTAGTACTCAGGTTTTAATCATTCCGTTCAAGTTTTCTATGGTCTCTGAATCCGGCACCAAGTCGTCCATAACCGTGGACACGGCTTTTCGAAAAGATTTACCCTGCAGGGGTGTACAATGTTTACCACGCGTACCGTCCGGCCCATCGCCTGCGCATTAGCTCTCTTCCATGGAAAGCCGGCTGGGTGGGAGCGGTGTCGACTTCTCCCTCGCTTGAGACTATCCAGGATCATCAGTGGCGGTAGGGCAAGTTCAGTGCCTCCAACACCCTGCCCCACGGCCACTCATTTTCCTAAACACCACCATCCTCCTCTCAGTCCTGGCCACCATCTTCACGCACACGCAAATGGAAGCTCGAACTAGAGGACCCTGGCTAGCCCCGCCCGAGTTATTTAGTCTATGAGGGTTCCTGCAATTGCATAGGCCTCACGCATGGGTGCACGCTCGGTCTTGGCTCGAAGGCGAGAACTCGCAATTAGGCGGCGAGAACGAGACAACCCACCACATTCCATGTGGCCTCTCATCCCCACCTTTAAGCATGTTTATTATCGGTATCCACATTTCTCCACCACATCCAAACATTTCATCAACTGTTTCCATCATGAAACATCCACCGGACAACTAAGCATTTACTAAGCATGGCTAAGCATATACATAACGTAGTCAAGTAACTCAGGCCAACAAAGCAATCCTATGGATATTAGGAGGGAAACAGGTAATGGCATCGGAAACATAATGCAACTAATAGGATACTCTAATCCAACCAAAGTGACATTTGGAACCGCATGCAATATTATAGTGGAGAAAATAATTGCGGAAAACATAGGAGGAGACATGCTCAGAGGGGGGATTACGCTTGCCTTGTTCAACGGGCTGGTAATACGGGTCGTCAGGGTATTGTGGAGAAACCCCGACTCCTTGATCTATTGATGTATAAGAACACCGGAAAGAACACAATCAAATACCACACCATATAAAACAAGTGCAATGCGCAAGCACATGATGATATGACATTTTAAATGCATCATAAAAGCATTGAACATGACCAACAAGTTAAATGGGGTCCCAATTATATTTATTGCATTATTTGGAATCGTCCCCATATTTAAACTTAATGGAATTAGCCAAACTTGAAAAAGTACAGTACTGAAATATTGCCCAAAAATGAATGCAATTCATGTTACTGGATACTTCATAATTTTGTGAGCATTTTGATGTATTAAACACATTTTTCTGAATAACCAATAAAAAGTTATTGCATTTTCAATATTCCAATTAAATCTGCCATTTTAGCAATTCATTTTAAACAACACTAAAACTAATTATCCAAGATGGGAAATAAGGTGAAACATGAAGTATATTAGTTGCTGAACATTTTGGTAGTTTAAACTTAATTTTTGGATCCATATTATTAAAGTTATGAATTTTCTAAATTCATTTTCATTTCTGCCCTTTTTCAAAAAGGCAAGAAACATCTATTTCCAGTATCATTTTAACATGAGATTGACATGTAAAATGTAAGGTTTCTTCCCTGGTCATTTAGAGACCAAGTTTGCATTTTTCTGATCCATAATTAAAAAGATATGAATTTCCCAAAATCACTTTCTTTTCTGCCCTTTTCTTATTTCCAATAAAACATCAAATAAATTAATTTATTTGGATGTGTGAGTTATACCAATAGACAGGTTGTATTTTTTGAACAATTTGGTATATTGTTTACAATTTTTGGACAAGTATTTTAAAAGTTGTGGATTTTACAAGATTATAATTGAATCTGCCTTTTATTTTATTTCTCAGAAAAACCCACCGAAACGTTTTGCACCGGGTGGCTGGCTAGCCACAGCCACTGACGGCTGGGCCCCGCGCCACGCTGGCATCCACGTCCTCAGGCGAGGGCCCACGCTTGCGTTGACCGCGACGGTGCCATGCCCGTGGCGCGCTGGACGCGGTGAGCGCCGACGGCGGCGAGCTCGCGCGGGATGGAAAGAACGCGCGAGGGGACGATCTACTGGACGCAAACGACGCCCGCGGCTACGGGCTACCTACTGGCGGCGCCACAGACCAAATGGTCGCCGGCAAATGCTCCGGCGACGGGCTACGGCGGAGGTGCGCTACGGTCACGGCGGAGACTACGGCTACACGGCGATTTAGAGCGCGAAAGAGAGGACGGAGATGTCCAGGAGGACCGTGAGCTCACCCTCGACGCGTGGGTGCTCGCGGCGTTGACGGAGAAGGTCGGAGGCGGTCGTGAGCTTGATCGACGTCCGGCGGCCGGAGAGGAAGAAGACGGCAATGCGGCGGCGATCCCGGGCTCCCCTTCTCGATTCCTTGGACGAGGAGGGAGAGGACGATGCGGCGGAGCTCCCGGTGGTCTTCGATCTGTTCCAGGCGGCCTCAATCGACGGCGATGTGCGACGGCGAGCTCGCTAGGGCTCGGCCATGGCAGAGAGAGAGAGAGCGAGCGAGGAAAATATCAGGGAGAGAGAGAGAGAGCGAGTGGCCTCGTGGTGGTCTTATCTCCTCGCGCTGTCCAGCGACGAGCAGGGGAGGCACGGCGGTGAGCGGGCGCGGCTCGAGCAGCTCGGCGCGCGCGGTCGCTACAGAAGACGACGACCATTTTGCAAAAAGCCCCCCGAGCTTCTCTGTTTTCTTCCCTTTTCTGTTTCTTTTTAAAAACCAGTAGCATTTCCAGGATTTAATTAGGGTACTTAGGCATTTTATAAGAATATGAGAAAAATCATGTAGCCTTCCCATCTCATGTAGAAGCACCACAAAAATTGGTGTTGCAAAATAAAATGTTTTGAGCAACATTTGTTCATAGGGTTTGTTTAAGGCATTTTTGGTTAATTGCAATTTGGCATTACTTTATAATTTTTAAAGCAAGTGCAAGTATTTATTTTGAACTCTTGGAACTTCCTTCACAAATATGGAAGTTTATTTGAATTGGTTTTGTCACAAACAAGCACATTTGGAATTGCAAGGATTGAATTTAATTGGTGCCCTTGTTTCCAGTTGTTTTAATTTGTTTTCACCACTTGGTTTTAACTTGAGAACTTAAACCAATGATGCCATGATGCATGCATGAAGAGAAAAGCGAAAATTTGGTTCAAATTTTACAGTACCAAAAGTGTGGCTGTTATAAATCTACCCCCCTTACAGGAATCTCGTCCCAAGATTCTAAGATGGCGGAAGGAAGTCGGGATACTCCTCACGAAGGCTAGACTCCCTTTCCCAGGTTGCTTCTTCTTCGGAATGGTTAGACCACTGGATCTTGAGGAACTTGGTGGACTTGTTACGAGTCTTCCTTTCTGCTTCATCCAGGATACGAATAGGATGCTCGCGATAAGTGAGATCTTCCTGGATGTCCAGCTCCTCATAATTGACTCCCTGAATAGGATCCTTGAAACAACGGCGAAGTTGGGATACATGAAACACATCATGCACATTTGGGAATATGACCGGTAATCCAACTGATAAGAAAGATCTCCTCGCTTGGCCAGAATGGTGAAGGGCCAACATAGCGAGGGGCCAATTTTCCCTTGATCCCGAAGCGGCGAATGCCACGAAGTGGAGAGACGCGGAGATACGCCTTATCACCAATTTCATAATGAATCTCCTGGTGATGCTTGTCATAGTAACTCTTCTGCCTAGACTGGGCAATCTTCAGGTTCTCTCGTATGATTCTCACCTTCTCTTCAGCTTCATTGATAACATCCGGACCAAAGAGCGCCCTTTCTCCGGTCTCGGACTAATTCAGCGGAGTTCGGCATTTTCTTCCATACAGAACCTCGAATGGGGCCATACCCAGACTAGCTTGATAGCTATTGTTGTAGGAGAACTCCGCGAAAGGAAGGTACTTCTCCCAATCTTTGCCAAAGGAGATTACACATGCCCTGAGCATGTCTTCCAGAACTTGGTTCACCCTTTCGGTCTGTCCATCTGTTTGAGGTTGGAACGCGGTGCTGAAGTTGAGGCGAGTTCCCATAGCTTGCTGGAAACTAGTCCAAAACTTGGAGGTGAACAGACTTCCACGATCCGAGATTATCTTCTTGGGAACTCCGTGAAGTACGACGATCCTTGAGGCATACAGATCTGCCAACCTGGCAGCTGTGATGTCCACACGGACAGGGAGGAAGTGAGCAACTTTTGATAGTCGATCTATGATTACCCAAATTGCATCGTTTCCCTTAGGAGACTTCGGCAGTCCAGTAATGAAATCCATACCAATTTCATCCCATTTCCACTCCGGGACTGCAATAGGGCGAAGAGTGCCGGCAGGCCTTTGATGTTCAGCCTTTACCCGACGATAGGTGTCGCATTCAGCAACATACTTGGCGATTTCTCGTTTCATACGAGTCCACCAGAATCGTTGTCGGAGGTCTTGGTACATTTTGGTACTACCGGGATGAATGGAGAGAGGTGATTCATGAGCTTCTTGGAGGATCAGCTCCCTCAAATTCCGATTCTTTGGCACTACTAGACGGTCACCAAAATAGACTACTCCAGAGTCATTGATGAGAAACATTTGGCCTTCCCGCTAGCAATGTTCTCTTGATTTTCAGAATACCCTTATCACGTTTTTGCGCCTCCTTTATCTGGTCTTCAAGAGTAGACTTGATCTCCAGATTTGCTAGATACCAGAGGAACAATTTCCAGGTTCAAACGAGCGAACTCCTCGCAAAGAGCAGGCTGAGCCTCTTCAATCATCAGATTGTTGCAATAGGACTTCCGACTTAGCGCGTCAGCCACGACGTTGGCTTTGCCGGGTTGATAGTTCAGACTCACATCATAGTCCTTGATTAACTCTAACCAACGCCTTTGCCTGAGATTTAAATCTGGCTGTGTGAAGAGGTACTTCAGACTCTTATGATCCGAGAAAATCTCGCAACGTTACCAAACAGGTATGGTCTCCACTGCTTCAGAGCATAAACAACAGCGGCAAGTTCCAGATCATGAGTAGGGTAATTGTGCTCATGCGGCTTCAGTTGGCGGGAAGCATACGCCACCACATGGCCCTCTTGCATGAGTACACAGCCCAAGCCTTGCAGGGAGGCGTCACAGTAGACGACGAAATCCTTGCTGGTGTCCGGCAGGACGAGCACAGGAGCAGACGTGAGTTTGGCTTTCAGTGTTTTGAAGCTCTCTTCAGCTTTGTCCGTCCATACGAACTTTACCCTTCTTGAGAAGGTCAGTCAGGGCCTTGGCTATCTTGGAGAAACCTTCGATGAATCGGCGGTAGTAACCCGCTAATCCGAGAAAGCTACGAATGTCCTTGACTGACATTGGAGTTTTCCAGTCCAGAATAGATTGAATCTTGTCGGGAATGACCGCCACACCATTAGCGGATATCACATGGCCAAGGAAGACAAGTTTGTCCAACCAGAACTCACACTTGGAGAACTTGGCATAAAGACGGTGTTCACGAAGTCGTGTCAGAACCAACCGAAGGTGTTCATCATGCTCTTCGTCGGTTTTAGAATAAACGAGGATGTCATCGATGTAGACGACGACGAACTTGTCGAGATAATCCATGAAGACAGAGTTCATGAGCCTCATGAAGGTAGCTGGAGCATTGGTGAGACCGAAGGACATGACAGTATACTCATATAGGCCATAGCGAGTAACGAATGCCGTCTTTGGGATATCCTCCTTTCTGATCTTTATCTGATGGTACCCTGACCTCAGATCCATCTTGGAGAATACCGTTGCACCAGCTAACTGATCTAACAGATCATTGATCCGGGGAATAGGATACTTGTTCTTGATTGTCACCGCATTCAACGGCCTATAATCAGACAAAGAGTACCGGACAACCCCAAGGTGAACTGCTAGGCTGAATGAACTCCTTCGCTAACAGCTCATCAATGTGCTCCTTCAACAGAGCCAACTCTTCCACCGGCATACGGTAGGGTTTCTTGGAAATCGGAGCAGTACCCGGCATCAACTCTATGACAAACTCCACACATCGATCAGGGGGCATGCCAGGCAAATCTTCCGGAAACACATCCGGGAAGTCACACACCACGTGTATTTCATGTATTTCAGGAGGGGATTCGCCTTCCATAAAGCAAAGGCGGATCTCGGGTGAGTTGGGTATGATTGAACATGGAGGTCTTGACAGTGCAGACCAATACTTAACACTGTCACCGGAAGAAGTGGTCACGGTGATGATCTTGGCAGCACGGTCGAGATTAGCTCGGTATTTGGCTAGCCAGTTCATGCCCAGTATGACATCAATGCCACTTGACCTCAGAGCTACCAAAGCAAAAGGAAAAGACGAGTAACCGATAGTAATCTGGACTTCAGGAGTAACCCCATCGGTTTGCCATTTGGAGCCAGGAGTGGAGATCACCAAGGGACGGCTCATTTTCTCGAACGGTATTTTGTGGTCTTTTGCAAACGCTATAGATATGAATGAATGCGATGCTCAGAGTCAAACAAAACTGTAGCTGAATTGCCGTTGATTCGTAACTCACCCATGAGGACGCCGGGGTCCTCCTCGCTTCTTCTGCAGAGACGTGGTTCAGGCGACCACGCGCGTTAGGGCCAGCCTTGCCAGCTAAGGTGGCGGGGGCTCGTGCAGGTGTCCCCGAAATAGGTGTCTTCTGGGGGCACTCCCTGGAGTAGTGGCCCGCCTGGCCACAGGTGTAGCAGGTAAGTCCAGGTGGGCGATACCCACTTCCGCTCGCCCCAAGTGTCGGAGTAGTGGGGCGCGGCGGTGGTGGCCTGTATCCCGCGGCCCTCGGCATGAATGGAGCATGCGGCACAGCGCTATAAGGAACGAAGACCATGCGCTTCTTGTTCCCAGAAACCGAGGAACTCGGGTGGTCCCCCTGTGCGGGCCTCTTGGAAGCCTCGAATTCCTTCCTTCCCTGCTCAAGAGTAAGAGCCTGGTTGAACAACTCCTGGTAGTTCTGGAACCTAAAGGGTAGCAACTCATAGCGGAGTCTCGGCGCAAGGCCCTTGCGGAACAACTCCTGCTTGTCGGCATCATTGGTCACGTCCCGAGGGGCGTAACGAGAGAGATGGTTGAACTGACAACCATAAGTGCGGAGGTCCATACGTCCCTGTTGCAAGTCCAGGAACTCCCTCCTCTTCAAATCCATGATCGGCTGGGAATGTACTCCGCACGGAAGGCTGTGCGGAAATCAGCCCAAGTGAAGACATGGTTGGCTGGGAACAAAGCCACATGACTCTCTCACCAGCAGCCAGCCGCTCCAGTCAGGAGGTAGGTGGCGAAGTTGACCTGTTCGGCCACTGGGACATGCAGCGCGGAGAACTTGCGCTCCAGAGCGCGAAGCCAGTCATCAGCTTCTAGTGGCTCCTTAGCATCAGCGAAGGTAGGTGGCTGCGAGCGCAGGAACTCGGTGAGAGTGCTGCAGCCATTGTTCCTCTGTGCATTCTGCTGCACTATCTGCTCGAGCAGTCGCTCATTTCGCCCGCGGTTTTCCTCAATGGCCATCAAGACCTGAGCCATTGAGGGTGGTGGTAGCAGTTCCTCATCATGGTAGTTGTTACCGCGATTTCCTTGAGTCATTCTGAAGAATTGACAAAGACACAGTTAGTATCTATCTCCGAATGGTCGAGACAATAGCATTAACGTCTACTCAAGTACACGGACTAGGGACGATAATACTTTGTGTAGCAACGAGCAAGGGACCAACAAGATGGAACTTGGGTCGAAGATCAGCATCACGTACTACTAGCGTGAGATTCAATTGGTTAAGAAACCACGTGATTCAACCCACACTATCCGGCACAATCCGGGACCATCGGTTCAAGTCCTTGGGCTAAGACCCAAAGAAGGAATAAGTGATTTGGCTCAGTAAGAATAACAGGATTTGTAAACATCTGAGCTGATTTCGGATTGTAGACGCATAACACTAAAGGTAGAACCAAACCTCGTTTCTTTAGGATCACGGGAGTAAAACTTTTTAACTCAAATAGAGGTAAGATGGCTCCGAGATTAGAATGTAACCAGATAAGGAGTAAAAGGAATCCTAAGATGGTTTTCACAACTCATTTTTTTGGTTAAAAATATTTTCACAAACACTAGACTCAACGTCGACCAGTAGAAGGGTTTCCTACAGGCAGTCATGCTCTGATACCAACTTGTGGCGCCCCGACCGTGGAACTATACAGTGATGATGTGTCACCGGTTAAGCGATACAAACGGAGGTTACGGGTTTACCAATCCCCGGCCAAAACCTTTGGCAGGCGTTGCTCGGAATGAATCATCGGCAACGAAACACCCCGATTGATGCCTTAACGCAGGCACAACTATCATGCATAATGGAGAGATCAAGACTTGTGGAACAAATGGCACATTACAGACTCTACGACTCAAAGCATTATAGTTCAACTCTTATAATAGAGAGATAGCAAATATTACAACCAGAGGTCACAGACCCAACAGTAAATCAAGCGGAAGCAAATTAAGTTGTTCTAACAACAAGATCCAAATTATGGCCTAAGAGGCCTACAGATAAACATCCCAACGCCAGATGTTCCGAGATGTCCCAAGCTGCCACCTGGGAACCCCAGACTACTCGTCGACGTCCACAAAGAACCCACCTTCAAGGTCGATGAAGTCCTCCTCTGAAAGAATCAACAAAGCAACGTTGAGTTCGACGAACTCTGCAAGATTATTAGAGCTACTAGCTCGATGATTGGCTTACAAAGGTTTTATGGCTGTTTTGCATAAAGCTAGTTTTCTTTAGAAAAGACATAACTCCATGGCATCGACTAATCAGAATATTTTCAAAGGGGTAAAAAGTAAACTCTTTTCTTCTGATCATCTTCAACAACCACCAACATCAAACACTGCACCTATCTACAAAGGCACCTCCCCGAATCACCCTCGAGGAAGTCAACCTTGCATTCTTGGTAGTACCTTTAGTACTCAGGTTTTAATCATTCCGTTCAAGTTTTCTATGGTCTCTGAATCTGGCACCAAGTCGTCCGTAACCGTGGACATGGCTTTTCGAAAAGATTTTCCCTGCCGGGGTGTACAATGTTTACCACGCGTACCGTCCGGCCCATCGCCTGCGCATTAGCTCTCTTCCATGGAAAGCCGGCTGGGTGGGAGCGGTGTCGACTTCTCCCTCGCTTGAGACTATCCAGGATCATCAGTGGCGGTAGGGCAAGTTCAGTGCCTCCAACACCCTGCCCCGCGGCCACTCATTTTCCTAAACACCACCATCCTCCTCTCAGTCCTGGCCACCATCTTCACGCACACGCAAATGGAAGCTCGAACTAGAGGACCCTGGCTAGCCCCGCCCGAGTTATTTAGTCTATGAGGTTTCCTGCAATTGCATAGGCCTCACGCATGGGTGCACGCTCGGTCTTGGCTCGAAGGCGAGAACTCGCAATTAGGCGGCGAGAACGAGACAACCCACCACATTCCATGTGGCCTCTCATCCCCACCTTTAAGCATGTTTATTATCGGTATCCACATTTCTCCACCACATCCAAACATTTCATCAACTGTTTCCATCATGAAACATCCACCGGACAACTAAGCATTTACTAAGCATGGCTAAGCATATACATAACGTAGTCAAGTAACTCAGGCCAACAAAGCAATCCTATGGATATTAGGAGGGAAACAGGTAATGGCATCGGAAACATAATGCAACTAATAGGATACTCTAATCCAACCAAAGTGACATTTGGAACCGCATGCAATATTATAGTGGAGAAAATAATTGCGGAAAACATAGGAGGAGACATGCTCAGAGGGGGGATTACGCTTGCCTTGTTCAACGGGCTGGTAATACGGGTCGTCAGGGTATTGTGGAGAAACCCCGACTCCTTGATCTATCGATGTATAAGAACACCGGAAAGAACACAATCAAATACCACACCATATAAAACAAGTGCAATGCGCAAGCACATGATGATATGACATTTTAAATGCATCATAAAAGCATTGAACATGACCAACAAGTTAAATGGGGTCCCAATTATATTTATTGCATTATTTGGAATCGTCCCCATATTTAAACTTAATGGAATTAGCCAAACTTGAAAAAGTACAGTACTGAAATATTGCCCAAAAATGAATGCAATTCATGTTACTGGATACTTCATAATTTTGTGAGCATTTTGATGTATTAAACACATTTTTCTGAATAACCAATAAAAAGTTATTGCATTTTCAATATTCCAATTAAATCTGCCATTTTAGAAATTCATTTTAAACAACACTAAAACTAATTATCCAAGATGGGAAATAAGGTGAAACATGAAGTATATTAGTTGCTGAACATTTTGGTAGTTTAAACTTAATTTTTGGATCCATATTATTAAAGTTATGAATTTTCTAAATTCATTTTCATTTCTGCCCTTTTTCAAAAAGGCAAGAAACATCTATTTCCAGTATTCATTTTAACATGAGATTGACATGAAAAATGTAAGGTTTCTTCCCCTGGTCATTTAGAGACCAAGTTTGCATTTTTCTGATCCATAATTAAAAAGATATGAATTTCCCAAAATCACTTTATTTTCTGCCCTTTTCTTATTTCCAATAAAACGTCAAATAAATTAATTTATTTGGATGTGTGAGTTATACCAATAGACAGGTTGCATTTTTCTGAATAATTTGGTATATTGTTTACAATTTTTGGACAAGTATTTTAAAAGTTGTGGATTTTACGAGATTATAATTGAATCTGCCTTTTATTTTATTTCTCAGAAAAACCCACCGAAACGTTTTGCACCGGGTGGCTGGCTAGCCACTGACGGCTGGGCCCCGAGCCACGCTGGCATCCACGTCCTCAGGCGAGGGCCCACGCTTGCGTTGACCGCGACGGTGCCATGCCCGTGGCGCGCTGGACGCGGTGAGCGCCGACGGCGGCGAGCTCGCGCGGGATGGAAAGAACGCGCGAGGGGACGATCTACTGGACGCAAACGACGCCCGCGGCTACGGGCTACCTACTGGCGGCGCCACAGACCAAATTGTCGCCGGCAAATGCTCCGGCGACGGGCTACGGCGGAGGTGCGCTACGGTCACGGCGGAGACTACGGCTACACGGCGATTTAGAGCGCGAAAGAGAGGACGGAGATGTCCAGGAGGACCGTGAGCTCACCCTCGACGCGTGGGTGCTCGCGGTGTTGACGGAGAAGGTCGGAGGCGGTCGTGAGCTTGATCGACGTCTGGCGGCCGGAGAGGAAGAAGACGGCAATGCGGCGGCGATCCCGGGCTCCCCTTCTCGATTCGTTGGACGAGGAGGGAGAGGACGATGTGGCGGAGCTCCCGGTGGTCTTCGATCTGTTCCAGGCGGCCTCAATCGACGGCGATGTGCGACGGCGAGCTCGCTAGGGCTCGGCCATGGCAGAGAAGAGAGAGAGAGAGCGAGCGAGGAAAATATCGGGGAGAGAGAGAGAGCGAGTGGCCTCGTGGTGGTCTTATCTCCTCGCGCTGTCCAGCGACAAGCAGGGGAGGCACGGCGGCGAGCGGGCACGGCTCGAGCAGCTCGGCGCGCGCGGTCGCTACAGAAGACGATGACCATTTTGCAAAAAGCCCCCCGAGCTTCTCTGTTTTCTTCCCTTTTCTGTTTCTTTTTAAAAACCAGTAGCATTTCCAGGATTTAATTAGGGCACTTAGGCATTTTAGAAAAATCTGAGAAAAATCATGTAGCCTTCCCATCTCATGTAGAAGCACCTCAAAAATTGGTGTTGCAAAATAAAATGTTTTGAGCAGCATTTGTTCATAGGGTTTGTTTAAGGCATTTTTGGTTAATTGCAATTTGGCATTACTTTATAATTTTTAAAGCAAGTGCAAGTATTTATTTTGAACTCTTGGAACTTCCTTGACAAATATGGAAGTTTATTTGAATTGGTTTTGTCACAAACAAGCACATTTGGAATTGCAAGGATTGAATTTAATTGGTTCCCTTGTTTCCAGTTGTTTTAATTTGTTTTCACCACTTGGTTTTAACTTGAGAACTTAAACCAATGATGCCATGATGCATGCATGAAGAGAAAAGCGAAAATTTGGTTCAAATTTTACAGTACCAAAAGTGTGCCTGTTACATCTACATCACCATGCCTGCCTCCGGAGTGATGCGTGAGTAGTTCATCCTTGGACTACGGGTCCATGGCAGTAGCTAGATGGTTGTCTCTCCACTTTATGCTATCATGTTTAGATCTTGTGAGCTGCCTATCATGATCAAGATCATCTTATTGTAATGCTACATGTTGTGTTTGCTGGGATCCGATGAATATTGAATACTATGTCAAGTTGATTATCAATCTATCTTATATGTTATTTATGATCTTGCATGCTTTCCGTTACTAGTAGATGCTTTGGCCAAGTAGATGCTTGTAACTCCAAGAGTGAGTATTTATGCTAGATAGTGGGTTCATGCCTCCGGTAATCTGGGAGAGTGACAATAACTTCTAAGATTGTGGATGTGCTGTTGCCACTAGGGATAAAATAACCGATACTTAGCTTAAGGGTACGCCGTTAGGTCTAATGCATTTGTTTACTTTACGCACATTACTTAATGCAATTATCCGTTGCTTGCAACTTAATACCAACGGGGAACTCGGTATGACAACCTGGCGGTCGATTATTAGTCATAGATTTTGTTGGATAACGGTCTATTATTTTGTCGTAATGCCCACATGAATATCATAGTAATCATCATGTCATATATATGCATTGTTATGCGCTCAATACTTTGTCAATTGCCCAGCTGTAATTTGTTCACCCAGCATGTTAGTTATCTGTTATGGAGAGACACCACTAGTGAACTGTGGACCCCGGTCCATTCTTTTACACTGATAATACAACCAACTACAAACACAGTTCCTTTTCATTCTCTGCAATTTACTACTGTTTTCCACACCATACGTTTAATCCTTTGTTTTCAGCAAGCCGGTGAGATTGACAACCTCACTGTTTCGTTGGGACAAAATAGTTTGATTGTGTTGTGTGCAGATTCCACGTTGGCGTCGGATTCCCTGGTATTGCGACGTGCCATATTCCGCCACCAACAACCTTCAGAAGTGATTTCTTTCTCCTACTGGTTCGATTAAACCTTGGTTTCATACTGAGGGAGACTGCTGCTACACTGCTTCATACCTTCCTCTTGGGGTCTCCCAGCGAACGTGTGATCCACGCAATCACAAAACAAAAGAAAAGCAGAAAAACAAAAGAAAACAAATACAAAGATGGGGTTAAATGGAGGTGAGATGTTATTTTCACAAATTTTATATTCGATATTTTAGTTGTTTTAATTAAGCAGGAATTATAGTTGTTAAATAATGCATGGAAATGTGTTATATGTAAAGATTTTAATTTTCTGAAAATTTTGGTATATTAGTTGTTTTTTTTATATTATGGTTTGGAAGATATGAATTCTACAATTTGCATTTATTTTGAATTATGGTTTATAAGTTATGGTTTTCAGCTCATATTTATTATTTTATGCATATGTGTTATTTGCATTATATTATGCACAATTTATATTTTGGTACAACTTTTGTGTGGTAAGTTTGAGAGTTTGTTAAATTTAGAGAATTTTGATATATTGTTTTTTTTTTTGTCTTTTTTGAATTGTAGTTTAAAAGATATGAATTTCCAATAAGTTGGTAAATTTTTTTAAAAAAATAGTATGTTCTGTTAGAATAACATCAAGAGAAAATGATTTTCAGCTCATATTTATTATTTTATGCATATATGTTATTACATTATATTATGCACAATTTATATTTTTGTACAACTTTTATGTGGTAAGTTTGAGAATTTGATAAATTTAGAAAATTTTGATATATTGTTTGTATTTTTTTATTTTTTTGTGAAATATATATTAAAAGATATGAATTTTCAAGAAGTTGGTAAAATTTGTAAAAATTTAATTTGTTATTTGGATTATGTTGTATGCAATTTATTTTTGTGCGGGAAGTTTGGAAGTTTGTTAAATTTGTTTAATTTAGAGTTTTTTTATATATTGTTTGCATTTTTTTTGAATTTTAGGTTGGAAGACATGAATTTTTGAGGATTTGGGAAAATTTGAAATTTTTTGATACGTTATTTGCATTATATTGTGGATAATTTATTTTTTTGATGCAATGTTTGTGCAGAAAATT
This sequence comes from Poa pratensis, assembly GCA_947311845.1. Taxonomy (NCBI): domain Eukaryota; kingdom Viridiplantae; phylum Streptophyta; class Magnoliopsida; order Poales; family Poaceae; genus Poa; species Poa pratensis. The sequence continues at coordinate 22,481,523 of CAMZMU010000053.1, read as the reverse complement.
TAAAAGTTTGTTAAATTTAGAGAATTTTGATATATTGTTTGTATTTTTTGTATTGTAGATTAAAAGATATGAATTTTTTGAATTTTAGCATTTTTTCATATTTGTGAAATTTCTGACAATTGGGTCCCACGTGTCAAGTTTTTTTTATTTCGGGAAACCTTTAAAAAAATGGCTGGATCTGGCCGTATCTACCGCGGTGGCGCCGTCGACGCCGGCGGCGAACCAGCGCGAGCTGGGACGCGCGCGGGCGTGCGTCGGATGACGCGGTGTGCCCGAAAACGGCGGCGCCGCCGCGTATTGGTCGCCGGAGCGGCACCGGCGACGCGCGGACGCGACGGCGAACACCGAATACGGCGGCGGTGATTCCAGCGCCGATGCGGCGGCCCAGCAGGTGGCGCTCGGCGAGGAGGGAGAGGGGAAGACGGCGGAGCTCGCCGTATGGCTGCATTCGAGCGGGGAGTGGCGTAGCGGCGGCGGCGAACTCGAGAAGAAGGAGAGAAGTGGAGTTGTGGCGCGATTTTACACGGAGATCCCTGTCGTTTTCGCATTTTGCGTTTCAGTCCTTTGCGGGGGTTCGTAAAAAGCTACGCCAAAAATCGTGCGAGAGGGGCAACCGGTTGGGCACCGGTTCCACCGGCGACGACCGGATGACGTGTCGTCGCCTGGTTGGTGCGGATGTGCATCTACTGTTCCCAGGAACAGTAACACGCGCGGGGGGCGACGTGGTTCCATCCTAGCCGCACGTTCCTTCGATCCGACGATCAGAAAAAAAAAGGCGACGTGGCCCGATGGAGAGGGCGTTGAGATGTCGAGCCTTTATATATAAAGGTATTGACCCCATGGACACCGATGGAAAAATTGCATGTTTCAAATTTATCTGGTTGTCCAGTCGCCAGAACACTGACAGAAACCAGTGGCTCTCGTAAGTGGCTTCAGCATGTGATGTTTTCAATGAAAAGAAGTCAAGTACCACAAGTCCAATTTTGCCTTGGACAATAGCTTTCGTGATGTCTTGGACCCCAAATTCGCCTGCCAACACTTCAGATCTGTGGCATCACAAGTTAACTGGTGGCTGTCCACCGGGCAAGAGCTACGTGGACCAAGCCCCTCCAGAGGCCAAATGAGGCCGTGGCTTCCCCCTCGTTTTCCCCCAAAATCTGAGCTTTTTTCACTTGCCGGGTAGCTACACCTCCACGTCGTGAATGTCATGGAGTTTCTACGGGAGCTGACGTGGCCAGATCCCGCCCGTCATAAACAGACACTTCCACCACGAGATGCACGTAAAAAACAGCGACACGGAATCTCCTCCATTGCAGGATAAGGTGCCTTCGTCCTGAACGGCCTAGTTCCTCCATTCCCGACCTCCAGTTTCCATCGCGCGCATCGCATCGTGATGGCAGCCAAATGCTACTCAGATTGGCCACCCCTCCCTCCTCTCCATCCATCGAGAAGAACATCGCCCAACACCTCCCTCTTCACGATCAAGCGGCAGCTCGCAACTTTCGTCCTGCACTGCTCCAGGTCCTGCGCTTCCCCTGTTCTTGAGCCCAAGAATTTGTCCGGTGAGCTCCATGTTTTGTCGGCTCCGGCTCCCGCGCCGGGGCCGGCACCGGCGCCGCCGGTTCTTGATGCTCCGAAGCTCGGCATCTCCAACAAGTTCATACGGGGCCTCTGCAGCGACCGGCAGACCGAGCAGCTCGCCTTCGAGTGCTACAAGAGAGCTCTGCAAGAGCCGGAGTTCCGGCCGGACAAGAAGACGATGAACGTGCTGACCGTGCAGCTGCTCAGGGCCAAGCAGTGGACCTCGCTGGAGCATCTGGTCGAGGATCTCCGGGCCTACGGCGTGCTCCCGGAGAGACGCACGTGCGCGCGGCTCGTCGCCAGCTGCGTCAGGGCGAGGAAGTTCGGCCTCGCCGACATGCTGCTCGGGGTTCTCGAGGGGAAGAAGGGCCCAGTCGCCGCCGTGTGCTTCAGCTCGGCGATGCAGGCATACAACAAGCTGCACATGTACCGGAGCACGGTGCTGCTGTACGAGCGGATGAAGGCGGCCTGCCTCTCGGTGAACGCCGACGCCTACCGAGCCGTGATGGCGGCCTTCGGAGCGTTGGGCGAGCCGGACTTGGTGGCTTCGCTGTTCAAGCAGTACAAATCTCGGAAATGGTACCCCTCTGAAACCTGCCTCGAGACGTACACCATCGCCTGCGACGCGCTGGGACGTGCGGGCAGGGCCTTGGACGCGCTCAAGTGCCTGCGAGAGATGGAGGCCGACGGCATCACGCCGAACGCCGCGATCTACTCTTCGGTGATCGGCTCTTTGGCAGACGCCCGAGAGACGGCGTCGTCGGAAGACGTGTACCACGAGGCGTGGAGGCGAGGGATGCTGCGAGATCCGGACATGTTCCTGAAGATGATCATCATGCAGGTCGAGACTGGGCTGCTGGAGGACACGCTCAGCGTCGCAAAGGACATGAGAGAGATCGGCTTGAGGGTCACCGACTGCATCATGTCCACCATTGTCAATGGCTTTGTGAAGAGGAGAGGCCTCAAGCCAGCCATCAGAGCCTACGACAAGCTGATCGGCTTAGGATGTGAGCCTGGTCAGGTCACCTACGCCTCGGCGATCAATGTGTACTGCCGGCTCGGCCGGAGCGACAGGGCGGAGTCCGTCTTCTCCGAGATGATCGACCGGGGCTTTGACAAGTGCGTGGTGGCATATGCAAACATGATCTCCATGTATGGGCAGATCAAGAGAGCGTCGGACGCCACGAGGCTGCTTGCTCTGATGAAGCAGAAGGGGTGCGAGCCCAATGTCTGGGTGTACAACTCCCTCCTGGATATGCGTGGCAAGCTTGGAGATTCAAGGCAGGCTGAGAAGATCTGGAGGGAGATGATGCGGCGCAAGGTCCAGCCTGACAGGGTTAGCTACACGGCCATCATCGGCGCTTTCAACAGGTCCGGAGAGCTCGACCGTTGTATTGAGTTTTACCAAGAGTTCAGGGAGACAGGAGGGAAGGCCGACAAGACCCTGGCTGGTCTCGTGGTAGGGGTGTTCTGCAAAACCAGCCAGTTCAACGAGCTCATCCAGCTGCTGAGGGATATGAAGCTGCAGGACACCAAGCTGGACAGGAGGCTGTACACGATCGTCCAGAACAGCCTCCGAGAAGCCGGATTGAAGGTTCATGTCAGGTGGCTCCAAACTTATTTCAGTTCAGTGGAGGAGAAAACTTGATGTCACACACCAGGAATGAGTTCCTGATGTTCTTCTTCAGCACCGGGGCACGGCGATTGGGTGTCAGGAGAAGGCAATGCGTTGGTAAATATTTGCTTGCCTCAATGCTCCTTGAAACTAGATGCTTGTCTTGCTCGATTCCAACCTACCTTGAATCATGAAAATTTGACAGTGTAAATGTATTTTAGAAGATACCACTTGTATCACCAAAATGATCTGATTCCAGGTTTCTCGGATAAGGTGTATAGCTCAATAATTGATTCCGGATTCATGTCAGAATGTAATGATACTCTTGTACAGTTGTGCTATAGACCACTGTGGTGGCAGATGTAACTTTGTATCAATACTTAACATTTCACATGTGCTCACATTGGGCTTTTTATACTATTATCATTTTATTTGAATTAGAGAAATATTAAGTCGCAGCATTGTATATAGTTTTTATTTTATTTTAGATAAAAGGCAGTAGTTTGCCCAGATTTGAGTTAACAAAGCTCAGGTCCACACATAGGTTTTACACTGCTGCGGCATACAGCTTAGCCAAAGTAAATACGACATGCTGCGGCATACAGCTTCGCCAAATATAAAGCTAAACACTAGGCACGAAGCGAAGGCGCCGCAGGCATGCAGGTAGCGTGGAGCTCTTTAAGCTTTCTTGCCAGCACTGTATATAGTCCGAATGATTATGAACATATCACATATATACTATCCATGGGCTATACCTTGGAGCCAACCAGCCAAACATAAAAAACAGGGTGAGTGATGTCTAAAACTGAAGCTGATTAGCTAGTTATTTGCTTGTCTCTATGCTCCTTGCAAATAAATGCTCGTGTTGCTTGATCTCGACTTTCTTTGAATCGATAGTCCATTTAAGAAGTTGTCATCGTTGTATCATCAGATGATTATAACGGGTAAGCGTATGCGTATGACAATTTGGTATTCTTATCAAATTTCACAATACACTGGTGCGGCTGTATTATTACTACTCCCTCTGTTTCTATTTACTTCACGTTCTAAGTTTTGTCAAAGTCAAACTTTTTCAAATTTGACAAAAAATGTAGGAAAAAATATCAACATCTACAATTCCAAATGCATATAATATGAAAATATACTTTATGATGATTCTAATGCTATAAATTTTACATTCTAGATGCTGATATATTTTTCTAAATATTTGGTCAAACTTGGCAAAGTTTGACTTTGACAAAACCTAGAACGCAAAGTGAATAAAAAGGGATAGAGTATTGCCTAGTGTAGTAGTCATAAATCTGTATCAGTACTGAACTTTAAACTTGTGCCCGCATTCGTTTTCATATTCTTGGATTTGATTTGTGTCGGATAAATAGAGCCAGACCAATGTATACTTTGAGAAATTATGTGCATGTCACACGAAGATAAAGTCATGCACATGCTACAATGTCCACCCAACCATCCAAAGAATATATGAATTTGGAGGTTATGAGATAGCATATGAACATTGAAGAATACAAAAAAAGGTGTAAAACAAGATCAACAAAAAAGAAAATATAGTGGGCCTAATAGCAAGTACAGATAGTGGGATGTAGGTCATTGATGATTATCTTTGTTGTGATTACCAAATAGTAAGTAAATACAAAAGAAATAATTTGTCAACTGAAACATGAAGCACCTAGCAGGATAGGAGCTCAGTGAACATCCATATATATTGTGATTCTCAGATTTACCACTATGTTCACAGTATCCTCGAAGCTTCATCAAGAAAATTGGCATAAAGCTTCGCACATTTGTTCTATGTTGGTCCTATCACTTAGTGGATTTGTGATGAGCAAGAATAAATGGTAATCGGTTGTTTATACTAAATATATTTACTTCTCTACGATCAGTTTTACTAAATCTAAATTGGTTTTAGTTGATACAACAATTATCAAACAAACTTAAATTCTATTTTATTTAACCACACCGATGACATAACTTGTCGATAGTACTAAATCTCAAAATTTATTATTATACAACTTGAGAACTAAACATTACAAATACTAAGTTAGGACTCTATCTTATTGTGGAAATGTCTTACATACAAGATATTGTTTGGTACATTCGAGAACTGAATCCGTCTAAATCTATATAAATATAAGACACTACAAAATCAGATACATATACGAAATAATTACAATTTTAAATGTTTGTTTGTATCTATTTTAGTATCTAGTACATGTTTCTTGATAGAGGGTTATAAAACGCACTAGCCTAACCAATAGAAATAATGTCAGTTCAACTAGTGTTCGTGTGTTCTAGATTCTAGTACAATGGCAAGTCTAAAGCAAGTTAGTTAGTTTAGTTTGGTGTGCTGCTAGCATGCCGAGTGCCATGCATGTTCTCAGGTACATCTAAGCTGGAAATTTATGTCTAGTCTTTAGAGGATTTTTTTCTGGCTCGGTACCTCAGGAACGAGAAAGTACGAAACATATGGACAGTATATATTTGCCTTAGATAAAAGCCAGTTGTTTTGATCAAGAACCTTCGACGCTCGACACCTTCGAGGTGTTATGAATCCAAGAGTTGTTCTGGATTGTGCAGTACTCTGGATACTTAGCCGGTTCTTCATAGGAAATGTATTTTCTTCTCCGAGCATTCAAATTTAAACTGGCCTAGCACCTCGGGATAATTTATCAGGAACCTCCAGACACGTTGATCTTTTTCCCAATGGTTGGAATTTCAGCCTTTCCCATATATCCCTGCTCCTATCCTCTTGGGAAGGTTGAGGGAAGTTGTGTTGAGTTGAAGGCTTTGAACTGCAAGCCTTTGCACCCTACTCCCATCCACTCTTCACTCGAATATATTTGCATGATCTTTGTTACTTTGAGTGATTTCGTTGAGATACTTTGCAAGGGGTTTAATATGCAAGTGAAGGACATCTCTATTGTTACATTTTAAAAGGTGTGTGACTCCTGAATTATTTGGTGTCGCTTGGGAGTCTTTGAAATTCTGAAGGAACCAAGAACTTTGCCAATGCAAGGCCAGAGATCGCCTAGTTTGTGTGAATACCTACACGACTGTTTGAGCATGGACTTGTGTCATAGCTCAAGAGATATAAGAGGGTCTTGGTGGACAGGAACTTGGTGTTTGATTCTCCTCCAGCAAGGAAGTATGATTGTGCCAACAATCCGAACCTCGGATCTACATCCTTGTGTTTGTGATTCCATCAATTCAACTAGATTATTCTGTTCAACCTAATTTTGTGTCAGTTTCATTGGTTGCATGATATGGTTAGCCGGCAAGTAAATCAACCGATAAAATTACAACTTGCATTAAAATTTTACAATCTCCTATCCATCCCTCCTCTTGTTGATAGTTGTTAATCTTACATGATTGACAAAGAAGGTGAAGCTTGGATAGAATTTTTTGCAAATAAACTCATTAGGGTCCATTTTAAAAGGGAAAAGAATTGCATATTTCCTAAACAGGCTATGTGAAACATTATATATCAAATAATTCTTTTGTTAGAAAACCAACTTGTATGATAAACAGAAAAATGGATGGTTGCGTGTCTCACTGATATCGTAGGGACCATGGTGTGGATTTTATTGGGTTCGAGAGACTATGAAAAGGGAGTACGAGGACAGGTCTTTAAGGAATTTGATCATGTTGGTTTCTTTTCTTTTTTTTGGAAATGGGTCCCCTCTGTTTGGTAAGAGCATCTCCAAGAGGTTACGCATATTTTGGGTAGGCAAAACCATTATGGGTAGAGGAGAGATAAGGTATGGGTATCCAGAATTTTTTCTGCTTTTCTAGCTTACCCATAATCTGAATACCCAAAACTAGAATGCACTTGGGACCTACATGTCAGTGGGCTGGGATTTTTTTTCTTTTTCCTTTTTTCCTCTTCTTCCCCAATCCGCCCGGCCATCCCAACCTCCCTCTCTCCCATGCGCCTCCACCTCCCACCTACCTCTCTCCCCGTGCGCCTCCGCCCCGACCTCCCTCTCTCCCAGTGCGCCTCCACCCTGAATCCCGCTGTATTTGGCGAGACGGCGCCGTGATAGGAGCGGCGGATCCCAGCCGATTCCGACTGAGATGGATTGTGTGGGGCCCAGGAGGAGGGCGGCGATGGTCACCTTCTTGGAAGACTTATTTCCATCAGTAGCTACTAGGATCATAGTCAAGGAATTATTTCATCACCAATTATTATTGTAGATTCTCAATATAGCACTAAGTTGAATAAAAACAGAGATTTCGTTTTGACTTGCATACTTCAAAAATGAGGGGTTTATTCATTTTGTTGAGAGGATTTGTGTAAATAATGTGTATAGTGATGATCCCATTATTATTTTCAATATCAAAATAAATATGTTTCGAAATTATTTCGAAGGTTGAGATCTCATATGTTTGGTCATCTTAATGAAAAAATTGATTTGCAAGAAGATCATGCCATTCTTGATTATATTGAAGAATATGTGGATTTGTCTCATGATCAATTGGTATAAAAAATCAATCTCAACAGCTAAAAATTTATGCTATTGAATAACTAAATTTGCATCAGATATACAATGGGAATCGGTTACAAAAGAAGACAATAATACTGCCTTTTTCAAAGAGTACCTGATCGTAAGAGAAGGGAATATATTATGCATCGTATTGAAACATAATGATGTGGTTACCGAAGGTAGTACCAATCACCCTAAGCATGCTACAAATTACACAAAGATCTATTTGGGCCTGCTCCTGGTAACTTGTACTAATTTGTGGGTTGATTATGAAATTTTAGATGATTTTGATAATAATGATCTGTCTAGAGCTTTTACAATACAGGAGGTAAAAACTGCTATGTTTTCTATGAAATCTAATAAACTTCAGACCCTGATAGTATGCCTACTAATTTTTCAATAATGTAGGGAATTGTCATGTCGATTATCATGTATATATTTGAAAAATTCTATGTGGGTCAACTGGATGTTCAAAGGTTAATTGTGGCATTATTACTCTAGTTCCTAAGTTGAATGAAGCAAATAAGATACAATAATTTATGTTAATTTGACTGTTAAGATGACTGTATAAAATGGATGACAAAGACTCTTTGTGTTAGGCCTTCTCCTTATGATTCCAAACTTCTGTTGTATCAACTTGAACTCATGTCTGGTTTAAAGTAACTTCTTAAAAAGTTAAGTGCTTATTTTTTATGGGGATAATAATATCATAGAATTTATGCCAATATATTTGATTGAGTGTGATTTCCTTGATGGAAAAAAAGCTTCAGAGATTGGATGCATGGATTGGAGTGATGCATCCTGTGTTGGCAGATTAATTGAAAACTTGCAGTGCTAGAATTCTTTCTTATTACATGTCCTTGTTTATCCTAAAAAATTGTGGAAAAACTACATAAACACATTAGGAAAACAAAAGAAAATATTATATGGTAAAATGGAAAAGGATTTGTAGATCCAGGGGGTTAAAGGCTCGAGACAAAAAAAAACAAGCAGTCTTCTAGTAAAATGTGATGGAAACTTCAGACGCGGTGTGGGATTTGGCAAAGAGTTGTCAAGGAAAAATATTTGCAAAGTCACAGTGCTGCCTCTCTGAACACTAGATTCAATGATTCTACATCATGGAATGATTTATTAAAAATGTAAAGATCTGTATATGACTAAGAGAAAGGTGCTCCTTAATCAAGGTGGAACTGTCATAGTTTGGAAAAAATGTTGACTATATGGTATTCGTCTTATGATAAAAAATCCTCTCCTATATGATATTTGTAAAGAACGAGATATGAATTTTGAAAGAAGTGATGATGAGCACTTCAATTTATGATTTCGTAGAAGGTTTCAACCTGAACTTATGATCTAGTGGAATTGATTCTAGGTAGTTCTAATGCTTTCGTAGAAGGCTTCAGCCTGAACCTATTTGCGGTTCCTGGTCTGGTGATTTGATCTCTGGGCCATAATAAAAGTTTATTACTCATCCTGTCTACAAATATTTTTAGAAGAATACTTTTGGTCCAAACATATGGCTTTGGAAAGCAAAATTACCCTTAATTTAATGTGGCAAATTTTACAAATTAAATGTTAAAAAGGAATAACGCGAGTAAAAGAAAGTGGCATGATAATCCTTGTTGATCCTTTTGTGATCGAATGGAAACAATTAATCATGTTTATTCACTTTTTCATCTAATAAAATTGCTTTGGGGTATCATTGGTTTTGTTCTTGGTACTGACACATTTCCCACTTCTATTGGTATTGTTTTGCTTGGATGTATGCATTTTGTCCTAGTGCGGGAGAAATTCTATCTTTTACTTATTGTTGTTGTCTGTTTGTCTATGTGGAGAGTTAGAAACAAAATAACCTTTGAGAAGTATGTCATTCGACCTCCAGTAACCATTATGTTCATTGTTTGTTAGTTTCTCGATTGTTGGATGGGTCTGCGATGAAGATGTCAAGGTGGCGATCTGCGTTGGGGCTCTATAGTGAGTAGAGATTTCTTGAGCTCCAGTGCTCCTGCTACATTAAAAATTCAAAAACTATTTTTAAGAGTGGCAAGAAAAATCTGAAAAAATCCACGCATTTTCTCGATGATATATCTTATAGACGTGCAAAATCACAATGCGAAATACTTTATCTTCAACCTACACAAAAATGACAAATTTACAGATCTTATTATAGTTAACAATGCATAGTTTCAAATCTCCCCATTTATCATTTTTGTGTAGACTATAATACAAAGAATTTTGCTTTGAGATTTTGCGCACTTGTAATATACAGCATTCAGAACATGCATGATTTTTTCAGATTTTTTTAAAACTATTAAATACATTTTTTAATTATTTTAACTAGCAGGAGCACTGTAGCTCGGGTGCAAAAACCACTTACCGCTCTATAGTAGTATAGTTGATGCCAGCTACATCTGGGATTGCAGGGGTGGAGCTGCACATTTGGCCAACGCAACTCTTAGGGTTATGCTGTTGACTGAAGGATGATTTTGGTTGGGGGTGCGTTTCATTGTTCGTTTAAATTGCCAGCTGATATAAACTATGTTTCGTTTGTAATATGAACTCTTTATTAGGTTAGGGGGATAAATACTACTCCCTCCGTTCCAAAATAAGTGTCATAGATTTGTTCAAAAGTAGATGTATCTAGACATGTTTCAAGTCTAAATACATCCATTTTTGGACAAATCTAAGATACTTATTTTTGGACAGAGGGAGTATTAGGTTTCTACCCCGTAGGGATGTTAGAGATCGAACATTCACAACTGGTTTCCTACTAGTACCTCCGACTAGCTTATTTTTTCTCTTTTCGTCCTTCATTTTATTGCTTGTAAGAACATATTATGTCCGTTAAACGATTAATGGAAAGGGGTATTTTCAGACCTGAATTATATGTCAAACAATAACACTAGAACCAGCAAACTAACCAAAACCTTGAAATCTCCACATGAATTCAAGAACAGATCGACGTAACTTTCCAAACAAGGTCTAACTCATGTAAATTTCCTTACAAGCTTCAAGTGATTACCTAATGCCAATACTCTATCAGTCGTAGCTACTGTAGTAGGCAAGAGGGCGGCGGCATTGGTTGAATCTGGAAGCAGCCCATCTTCATTGCTTCACATTTGCATTCAAAGCAAATTGCTCCTTACTAGCTTCACCAACGAAGGGATTAGTGAGAAAAATATAATCTTGCTCTGCAATCTGACGAAGTATAATGGGTCGGTGAGGAAACTGAAACTCTGAAAGCAATAAAAACTTATAGAGGTTAAACAAATCAAACCCCGAACTTGAAATCCGGTCGTTGGCACCCTGAACTTATAAATCCCGGTCTAAATCGTACCCTGAACCCGTTTGGTGCACCGAAAATACGACAATCCTGGCCGGGATTGCAGGCTACTCTCACTGACATGTGGACTCTCCTTGTAAGATCTTTCTTCCCCAATTTTCTGTTGATTCATCCGGGAGCTACTCTCAATCCGATTTTTTTCGGTCTCTTGGTGCTTCCAATCTGTATACGGTGTTGATTCATCCACAGCAAGTCACCATCGAGATATAGCGTATCCATAGCTGCCGACCTTCTCTTCCATTCGATCTGGCATGTCCTCCGCTGTAGGCCGGCCGGGCTGCTGCCTGCAAATCTCGACCGGCGGCCGGACTGTTGTGCTCCGCGTCCCGCACTGCTGCCAGCAGCCTTGGTCGGGCTCCTCCGTCGCCATCTGCCCGTCACTGCTCCGCGTCCCGAACTAGCAGCTCCTTCTCCATTCCATTAGAAGAAGCTGGTTTTTTTTTTTTAAAGATCCAGCAATTGCTGGCTTTTCTATTGATAGTAGGTAGAATTGTACAAGTTAGCCCTTGGGCAAATGAATAACAGAAAAGAAAATGAGGAGAAAAACACCACAAAAACAAAAGGCCACAAAACGAGCCACCCTTGTGACACCTCTTCGTCACCGCAGCGAGCACAACCACAGTCCCTGCCTCATAGGGCCATGGGCGCAGCGCTTTCCGAGGCCGCGCACATCCACCGTCCGGAGCCGCTCCGGCATCCTCCAACCTTGCCGGTGAAGCTTTGTCGCACAACCACTAAGAATCCCACAAGGCACAAGGATCTCAAGACGGTGCCTCCAAGAAGAAATCGACGTGGTCGCCGTCACCGCCCACTCCAATGGAGTTTGGGTTTTCACCCGAGGATACCTTGGCCTTAATGGTGTGGGAGGGGCTGGATTTCCCGACGATGCCTTCAGGAAGGAGAGCGACGCTCGAAGACGCCGCCATCGCCGGCACCAGCACAAGGCCAGTGCGAGGCTTTCGCCTGGAATATCGGCACCCTACGGAGCTCCCAGGGAGCCCACGCCACATGAGTCAGAGCAGTGTGCCGCACAGACCTCGCCGGCGACCACCAACTCCGGCGAAGAACGTGCCTGGCCGCGACACCTCCCACCGCGACAAACTCGTCTTGCCGGAGTCACCAGTGACGCTGCTGTTCCGGAGCCGCCGCCCCGGCATCCTGGCCCCCAGCGCATCTAGCCGCAGGAGGCACCATCGAGCCCACCGCTGGGGACCGTGAAACTCCAACTGCCGCGGCCCGCCCGGCCCGACACGGGCCTAGATCGGGCCCATGCGAGCCCGCAAACCTCCTGTTGCGGCGCCCAGATCGGGGCCCATAGCGACGCCGGCGCCCCGCGACGCCCGACGCCCGCCTCGGCCGCATCCAGGCGCAGATGAGCGCCGCCGGCCTCTGAGAAGATCAGGAGATGAAGATCTAGACGGCGGCGCTCCAGGCCGTACGCCCGCCCCCATACGCAGCGCCGTCGAGGAGCGACGACTGCAGCGACAACCATCTCCGGGGCCGCCGCCCCAGCTTCCATACGCCGGCGACACGACCTCCGCCCCCCAGCAGAGGTGGCCAGCCGTCAGCGCGACGAGCAGCAAGGATCCCCCCCCCCCCCCCCCCCCACACAGCCTTTGGCGGCGAGGGGGCCAGGGGAGAGGGGGCTTGGGTGCGGTGGTTTCCGCCTCCGGTGCCGCCTGGGGAGCGGCACGGGAGGGAGAGGGGATAGTGTGGCACATGATTGCACGGGAGGGAAGCTGGTTAAAATAATTGCAGCTCTTTAACGTACAGCATATGTCCAGTGCGATTACCATGGCGTGGCTTGCTCGCTTCAGCTCTTTACCTAGACAAAGGTCCCCGACCACACCGGCTGGTCCGTCTGTTTCTTCCCCACGCTACTGCCTGGCCGTCTGCATGCCAGCGGACGACGACCTGCAGCGCTGACATGCTGATGTTGTCGGTTGCTGGTTTCCCATCTGGCCGTTGCTTAGGTAGAAGATAGATGTGACACGTGCGCCATTTTAGTCAGTGAGTGCAACAAATTATTTAGTTTGAGATTTTTATTTTCAGTAATGAAAAACAGTTTAGTGTTCAAAATAGACCGAGATTTATAAGTTTGGAATCGTTGATCATACTTCGTGTGTACTAATTGAAATCAGTTGTGCATGTCCGTGCTGCTGCCGTCCCAGGACAAGTGCCCCCGTCGACTATGGAGGAGCTTTCGACGTCCGTGTCGCGCGATCGGTCTGGTAGTTGACAATCGTTCGGACTTGGTAAAGGTTGTCGCAGCACCTGTAGTAGGACAGAGGACTTATCGCGATGCCCGCGTTTCGAAATCAGAATTATTAAAAGAAGTCTATGGACTCATATCGATTCTACCCATTTAGCCCGGCCCCAGGTAAACCATAAGGCATGACCCGAGAAAAGGGATGGATATTAAATGATAGGAAGTGCTAGTTCTTTCAGGTATTTTTTATTGGTTGAAGGCTCGCCATCACTGAACATACGAACAATCAACCTTTCGGCCATCTCATCTAGTGAAGCACTAGTTCCGGTTAAGCTTGAGTTGTTCTTACAATTAACTGGGGGTGCAAAAGACCGGGATTTCGATTTTGGGGTTCAATTTATCTAACATATATGATTCAAGGTTCAAAATGGACTTTTTCCATAAAAAATAGATGTTGCACAACTTGTTTTTTTCTTCTCATTTGTGTATTTTTTTACGATGTACGCCCATAGGCATACATTACTTGTATTAATAATAGTACGGATACAGAGTTGAGAAAAATAAATGTAGGAGGATACAGCTACATACCGCCATCGTCATAACTACCAAGCACCTACGGCCTTCACCGTCGCCGGAGAAGAAGAGCACTAGCAGTTGGTCCACATCTGGACAATTAAGAAACCCCTTGTCATAAGGCGTTAATGAGCCGCGATAGACATCAACCCCGTAAGGCTGGATCTAGCCCAATAAAAAACATCGGCCGGAGTAGCCCTCTGGGCCACTTCAACATCGGATTCGGGGCCAAACCCAACCTGCCCTTAAACAGGCGACCGGATCCTCCACAGTTTTCCGTCCGCAACCGTCAACACCGCCGCACTCTAAGAGCAACCCATTCCCGCCGCCACGTCAAGACGCAACGATCGTAGTAGTCCTCCAGCCTCTTCAACACCGGATCTGAGGCCAACGCCAACCCACCATTCATCAGGCGTCCCATCCTCCACCGTTTTTCGCAAATCCGCAATAGTCAACAACGCCGCACTCTAAGAGCAACCCATCACGCCGCCCATCCCCGCCATGTCAAGACGCAATACCAGATCCAAATTGCTGCAACAGATTGGACTCCACAAGCCTCTCGCCAGCACCAGCAATACCTCCAACGAGCAGATGCATGGGCTAGGAGATCATTATTCCTATTAGCACCATCGGCATCCGCCCTACCAAAACGCCGTCAAAAGAAACTCAAAAAACTAGAAAAAAATTAGGACTAAACACACGCACAAGCGAGAACGAGAACCAAGGCTCTCCTCCCCTCGTGACGCAATCGGAGGAAGGGGAGCGATAGGAACGCCGGCGAGAGTTTTCTACTGGGAGCCGGAACTGCCGCCTCTCGTCCGTGGGAGAGACGCTGTTTCTATCGATATCGTGTCTTATACATGAGGTTCATTTGTGTATTTACATATGCATCGACCATCGGCAATCTAAGCTACCACACTTCCCCCCGATCGTTACCGTGTCAAAATCCACGTAACAACCGCACCCACTGCTGTTGGAACTTGGAACACGCCACAACCGACACTGACTTCATCCGTGGGCGAATCCTCTTAGGCCAATAGCAGAGCTCCTCGCCCAGGCAACCCCTGTGTTGGCCTCGCCGCGCTGGCCGTCACCGGCCGCCGGAGCGTAAGCCTGGTCGGCGCCTTGCCGAGCACGGAGATCCGTCCTTTGGACACTTTCTTGAAGGCCGCGGCATTGTGGTGGTGGGAGAAGCGCCTGCGGTGGGCGTCCTGCAGCCCGACCTCGCAGCTCCGGGACGTCTTGAGCCGATTGCTCAGCGGCTTGGCCAGGTCCTCCAGGCTGCCGACCGCCGCGAGCGACGCGAAGGACTGCGACTTGCCGTCGAAGAACTGAGACAGCCCCCTCCTGCGCCAAAAAGAAAGATCACCATGTCAGATCACGACGCCAAGATCATGATCAGCTGAGCTTACGAAGAGACGACAGTGTCACCACAAGGGCAGGCACGTACTTGAGCGGGAGCTGCGCCATGAGGGAAGACATCTGGAAGTTATCCGTCGATCCCGACGAACTCGAGCTGGAGGTCGCGTCGTCTTCGAGCTCCTCCCCGGACGACGACAGCATGGATTCCGTCCCCGACATCTCGGACTCGGACGGGCATCCGATGTCCTCCTCCTGCTCCGCGCAGCTGGCCTCCCTCCTGCCGTTGCTCATCGGAAACAAGACGTAGCCCTCCATCTCCCGACCAAACAGATCACGCGAACGCACGCACCAAACGATCGAAACGCAGTGTAAATGGTTTGCGATTACGGATTCTTGCAGTCTAGCTTGGGGGAATAGAGCTGGGGGTCGGAGGCTATAAAGGTACCGAGGGAGGAGGATAAGAATGACGAGTCGTATGCAGCCGGGGATGCGGGCGGGACGGGATAAAGAAGTCAGCTCGTAGAATGGAAATCAAAAAATATTGTGATAAAATTCAGCGCGATGGTTATCTCAGGCTCGGTGGAGCGGGTCGATGGGGAGGAAGAAGGGATAAGGCATCCACGTATTCTCTTGCACGGCTTTGCTAGATGCGACGGTCTTTTTTTTTTTTTTTGCACGAAGATGTGACGGGTCTCGGCAGTCGGCACTCTGTTCCCCTTTGCGTAGGCGTACCGACCGTCCCCATCCGGTGGGGCCGGGAACCGGGAGCTGTGCTTGGACAGTGGCACTGCGGTGCTAGGCTTGGCTTTGGCTACGTGTATTCGTCGTCGGATCCTTATCTCGTGGTCAACGGCTCAGATCGCAGATCGGGTAGTCGACTAAAATAAACTGCTTTATGCTTTATCAGTTTTTTTTTTAAGAAAAGGGGAGGCCCCAGCCTCTGCATCGATTGATGCACACGGCTTTTTATTGCAGCGTCAAGTGTTATTCAGAGTTTACATCTCAACCAAAAGGTTCATGAAAAGGGAAATAAAGTCTTAAGAACTATAAAAGCTCCTCAGAACGTCTAGTCTTCTTAAACGTTTTGAATTCGTCTAGAGAGCCGTCAGGTACCTCGGGAATAGATATCCAAAGCGACCGCCTCCAGCCGGGTGCATCCAGAGTCGATATGCGCACGTTGCGCCTCTGGGACCAATAAAGTCCACTCGTGGATCAGTGGGTAGCCATGCGTATCACCTGTAGAAAGTTAGCATGACAAGCATTGTTAAAAATGATATCATTCCGACATCTCCAAATAGACCATAATAAAGCACAAGTTCCCACACGGATTTGTGCTTTCAAATTCTTTTCCACCCCATCTAGCCAATTTCCGAACATATTCGTACTGTTAGCCGGAGTGCCGATGTTAAAAGTATATTGCACAGAACACAAAAAATGTGCAAACGGGCATGTAAAAAAAAGATGATCTATAGACTCCTCCGAATCACAGAACACACATTTCTTACACCCATTCCAATTACGTTTAGCAAGGTTATCTTTTGTTAATATAACTTTGTTGTATAAGAACCACATAAAAATCTTAATCTTTAATGGTATCTTAAGTTTCCACAAAAATCTTTTATGCTTTATCAGTTGAAAGCTTTTTTTAATCCCTATCAGTTGAATGCTCAGATCGCCCAGTGTTCCTACTGGATTTGCGTGGCACGTGGTTTTGGACGGTGTAGGTGTTGTGGATCTGATCTAGTTTGATTTTGATTATTGATTATCCTCGATTAAAATTTGTGAATACCTGGCTTGGGCCTAAGGATAGAACTCTCTATAAGCACATATTCCATAAACATGTGCAATTAACAAGATTTCATACTGCAAAAACTTAGTTTCAAGCTCAAACTCATATTGTAATTCTATCGAGAAAACAAACAGTGTGAATCAACCATTTTCTCGCCCTCATATACTCCCTCCTCCCTAAAATGAAAAAAAAATGATTCGTTAAGTTAAGGATCCCCGCAATAATTATACTCTTCACTTTTTCATTTAATCTTGTCTTAAGTCACGTCGTTTTGAGTTGAATTGTCATCCCAACAATCCGGCTATGGCGGTGGTTCTCGCAATACGGGCGAAAAGAGAGCGGCAGCGTCCCGTCGTTGAGGAGCTTCTGCTCGAGGATAGCCGCAACCACAACACTTGGCGTGAGACCGGTGTCAAGAGTCTTCGCCAGTGTGGAGCATCGTCATCGTCCACGAGCGCTGCAGTCGGGTGTGGTCTCGCAGATCGCCGTCGAGCGAAGCTGCCAACGGCGACGAACTGGAAGTGGGGCGAGTACATCCAAGTTGCCACTTCCCCATCTTCTTCCTAGTCTCACTTTTCCTCCCTCCTGACTTTTCTTGGCTTTCTCTCTACAGGATCCCGAGTCCTCTGCAGGCATCACTTGTCACCAGCAGAACACCGTTCTCCCGCCACTGTGGCGTCCGAGCCTGGTTGGCTCTGCACAAGCATTAGGCATGCCCTAAACCAACTACTCTCACTAGTATCGTTATACGTGACATGCAATAAAAAAGGAAGAAGAATAAGATCAAGATAAGGAACACAAGATTTTAACGTGGAAACCCCCTCTAAGGAGAAGGGAAAAACACGGGTGGCAGACAGCAAATTTTCACTATAACCAGGAGAGGTTAAAATGTCGCGGATTTACAACAATAAACTTTTCCATTGCAGCGGGTTACTAGAAGTATATATAACATATGTGACCTAAATCGATACGGATCCGTACTGTAGGGGCACTGACCCCCCCAAGCCTACCGTTAATAGCCCTCCGCTCCGATAGTTAGTTGACCTTTTATCTGAATATAGGCTTCTTATGAGTTTGGATCATAACTCAACGGCACTAAGCATGCGGGCATTTAACATTAATCTTAAACAATGGTTTCATGATACAGATTTCTTAGACATTTCGGAGTTCTTTGAACTTGTTGTAAATTTGTGTGCCCATGTTTAGTTCAAGTATGACCTAAACACCGGTGAGGCAGTGACTAGAGTGATAGAGTCAGCGAGTCACACCACACATAAATATATTCATTCCAAGCAAGACTTTAACTTTTGAGCATCTACAAATTGACTTGAGTGTTACAGAAACTTGTTATCATCGGTCAGGTCAGCTCAAGGAGCAAGGAAAATATGAGAAGATAGCGGTAGGCCGTCGTGTCTGCCAGATCACCCGATTGCACACTAACCTCAACGCAACGCTAACAACATGCGAACGTGCCCATCGGCGGCGACCGTGACGAGCGGCCGTGGTTATACTGCTCTGCGTGGCTCAAAGTCGTGCGCTCGTCCTTGTCAAACTCCTGGGTCCTGGCCAGCTAACGCTGATGTGGCACTCGTGGTTTACCTACTTGCTTGTGCTGGATCTCGTGCTCTCCATTCATGTGAGCACAGTGGATGTATCTCACCCGCGTAACATGCGTACGCAACAGACGAGTCAATATTTTCAACAGTTCTGGAAAAGAAAAGAAAGTCACGCTCGGCGTACATGGTCGACAAAGAAAGAAGACGTGGAGTTTTTATGGCAAATGACGGGAATTCTATTGGTCCGGCTGCTGCAATCTACGAGGAGTGTACATACCTTTGTTGCAATTTTTTTGTAGTTGTTGTATGCATTGTCCTAGGGAAGCCAATATCGCAGCACATGTTTTAGCTAGTCATTCAAAGGGTCCATTGTCTGCATATGCTACAAAGGCTATTTGCACATCCTTTAACGAATGAGGAGGACAAGTTTATTTGGAAACTTACTTCAACCGGTTTGTTCACTGTTAAATCACTATATGAGGATTATTTACATGGGCACACTGTAAATTTGCGCAAACAGATTTGGAAGCTTAAAGTACCATTAAAGATTAAGATTTTTATGTGGTTCTTATATAACAAAGTTATACTAACGAAAGATAACCTTGCTAGACGTAATTGGAATGGGTGTAAGAAATGTGTGTTCTGTGATTCGGAGGAGTCCATAGATCATCTATTTTTTACATGCCCGTTTGCGCATTTTTTATGGACAATTGTGCAATATACTTTCAACATCGTCACTCCGGCTAATAGCACGAATATGTTCGGGAATTGGCTAGATGGGGTGGAAAAGGATTTGAAAGCACAAATCCGTGTGGGAGCTTGTGCTTTATTATGGTCTATTTGGCGATGCCGAAATGATATTATTTTTAACAATGCTCGTCATGCTAACTTTCTACAGGTCATACGAATGGCTACCCACTGGATCCACGAGTGGGCTTTCCTGGTCCCAGAGCCGCAACGTGCGCATACGGATTATGGATGCACCCGGCTGGAGGCGGTCGCTTTGGATATCTATTCCCGGGGTACCTGGCGACTGTCTAGAAGAATTCAAGACGTTTAAGAAGATTAGACGTCCTGAGGAGCTGTCTTTTTAGTCTTTAAGACTTTTATTTCCCTTTTTATGAACTTTTGTTTGAGATGTAAACTCTGAAGATCTTTCGACGCTGCAATAAAAAGCCGTGTGCATCAATCGATGCAGAGGCTGGGACACCCCCTTTTCTAAAAAAAAAAAAAAAATGTGTTTGGCAAGAGGAGCCCCCTTGATTATCTTATGAGTGTAATGGTGAACTATGTATCTTTGTTGTCAAATGAATAAAAACTGTATAACTTTCAAAAAAAAAGTAGACCTAGAATTTTATAGTGCAGCAACTATTCGGGCTCAAACTTCTTGCCCGAAATTGTATATGACGGGCCTAGCGTCAGGCAGATCTCAAAGCTAGAAGCGGCCTGTGAGGACAGCAAACATCATGACGACGAGCGGGCCTTGAGCCCGACGCACGGCACAGTTCTGTTCGGCCCTTGCCAGAAGAACTGGAGTAGAAGCCATGACGCGTAGTCAGCGGAAAGGATCGTGTACGAACGCACGACTCGCGCGGTTCGTCACGCACGCAGCGC
This sequence comes from Poa pratensis, assembly GCA_947311845.1. Lineage (NCBI taxonomy): Eukaryota > Viridiplantae > Streptophyta > Magnoliopsida > Poales > Poaceae > Poa > Poa pratensis. The sequence continues at coordinate 22,461,385 of CAMZMU010000053.1, read as the reverse complement.
GTGGGGGGTCCCACCCACGCGGCCTTCTTCTTCCCCTTCCTTTTCTTTCTTTCTCCTCTCTTCTCATCCCCGTGACCAATTTCTTACTCCCAAGCGGTGCCAAGCCGAGCCGGCGCCGGCGAAGCCGCGGCGGAGAAGGCGTCGGCGAGACGAGACTTAACGGGTGGGGTGGGGGTGGGGTGCTCGCCGGCAACGAGTTCCAGTGTGCGGGCGGGTTTAGAGGGATGGTCGGGGGCGGCACCGGACCGGCAGAGGCCATGCTTCGATCAGGGCGGGGCGGCGAGCCGGTCGCGGTAGCGCCACCGGCTACGAGAGGCGGAGGCAGGCGCTTAGGCCGGCGGCGACCGCGCACGTAAGCTAGCCATGCCCCATAGTCAGTCAGAACGTCCAATCACCGTCCAATGCTTCCGCTACACATTTGTTTTCTGGTGTCGACCCTTGACGCAGTGGTATGGGGAAAATGGGAAAATCCTAGTGCAATGTATAGGCCCTGCTGAATGACAGATTTAATTTATTTGATTGAAACGGAATGACACATTCTTTGACCATCTTCTAGAAATCCTCCCCCCATATCATGATGCCACCATTCATCAGGTATTCACCTTAATTCCAACTTGATCGATCAATGTCTCGGGCCCGGCTCTCCATCAAAGTTCAAATCAGACTCTTCAGAAAACACCAGTGGAAGTGTGGAACTGCAGCCGAAGCTACACAAAAAATATGTGGATGTGCGTTTCAGAACAAGTTCCCACGGCAACACCATTTGACAACCAACCTGAAAGAAGTTGCATTGGCATGTCTCCATTGGCATTGGGCACCCGGATGATTGAAGGACGGAAAGAGTTGCAAATCCATTCTTCTTCGAATCGAAGAAGGAGAAACCGCAGGCCGGGATGTGCCGACAGGGAAGGAGCAACTGCTACTATCAATCTATCATGTGGTTTTTATGACTCTGGCTGTGTCGATAATACACCACCTAGTATGGTCGGAGTGGTACCATGCACCGTCACTGTACGGGATGGAATGAGACCATCGAACCGACGAGTCATCCAACTGTGTCAAGCGTCATCAACAGGACCGGCCATCAGTGATTATCAACCTCTCGTTTAAAGAAAGATCAGAGTTGTGAACCTAGTTACTCACACGCGACGTTGCAGTAAAATTTAACACAATTTGGATCGAGCGTGTCATGATGACCTGCTACTGCTGCACTACAAACACGACTAAGGACCATCTCTTAAGTGATAACATGATTCCACTTATCAAAAATCAAATTTTCAAGATTCAAAAAATTCTGAAATAAATATGTGGGTGATCATAAGATGTGTTCACGAACCCTACAATTTGCATAACCAAATTTTAAATATACACAGAGACAAAAAAAAGACAAATCCAACATTAATAGTATCACAAAAGGACAAAAACACAAAATGACACTATCCAAAGTGTGGTATCACTAGATATTTTTACCACGACTAAAATATTTCCATGGTAAAATGCAGCTCATGGTTAAGGACTTGCTTAGCGCTCGGTCGACCGAGAAAAGAGAGACCGCTACGTTCATATGTTTCCCGTCCTATCCCGAGCTCCTCCTCAACCGGTCCAACGCCACCCGCCAGCCATCCCTCTAACCCGATGATTCTTCGGCGTCGGCATCCCCACCCCAAGCTAAGTTATTTGTTCGTCTCGCTCCAGTCCTCATCGCCGCCTTCACCGACAAAACGCTCTACCTCCTCCTCCTCTCTCTCTCTCTCTCTCTCTCTCTCTCTCTCTCTCCCCTCTTGTTTTGTCCATGCGGAGATCGACCGAGTCTCGGTTAATCAAGAGTTAGCAAAAGTGTGTAGTTGAACATCATCAAATTTACTCATGCAAAATGCACATTCCGTGCAGCGTTGTCATCGTTGCCGATGAAAAGCTCGACCTCCTCTCTCTCTCTCTCTCTCTCTCTCTCTCTCTCTCTCTCTCTCTCCTCTTGTTTTGTCCATGCGGAGATCCACCAAGAGTCTCAGTTTTTTTAGAAATGGGAGCCTCGCCCCAGCCTCTACATCAAAGTGATGCATACGGCCGGTTTTTTATTATCATAAAGTATCCAAATTCGGGTCACGAACTACAAAGTACCGCAGGATTACAATCACTGATCAGACAGTGTAAAAACAAAGATAAGCCAGAAGAAAAATAACAGCCTAGCCATCTAATCTTCTAGCATGCCGCCACCCATTGTGGCAGAAGATAGCCCGAACGACCGCCATCATTCGAGTATATTTGGTATCCAAATGATCCCGGTGGGAGACTGGAGATAGGAGCGACCACTGATGAATCCAATGTGTAGCTCGAAGCACAACCTACAAAAAATGTGGAGTTTGTATCTTGTTAAAGACAATATCATTCCTACAATTCCAAATTGCCCAAAGGAAAGCTGCAACACCGATGCGTATACGAGCCTTAGTTTCTTTGGCAACCCCATTTAACCAGCTTCCAAACATATTCGAAACACTGGTTGGGGTGTTATATTAAAAGTGAAATGAATTAGTCTCCAAATATTTTAACGAAGTGACAACATATAAAAAGATGTTCTACAGACTCTTCTGTATCGCAAAAGGCACATTTCTTACATCCAGTCCAACGTCTCTTAGCCAAATTATCTTTAGTTAACAAAACCCGTCTATTTAGAAACCACATAAAGATCTTAATCTTCAATGGTATCCGTAAACGCCATAAGTATTTATGCAAAAAACGTGTGTGACCATTCATATAGTCAGCATACAAGGATTTTACAGAAAACAAACCATTCATCGTTAAACTCCACTTAAAAGAGTCATTCTCCTCAGAAATTGTTACTTGCATAACAGCATAAGCCTTTCAACGAGGTGCATCCAGGCGATACGCTTATCCCCCAAAATAGCACGTCGGAATTGCAGGTTAAGTGGAGTCGTGTTCATGACTTGTGCGACTAAAATGTCTGTATGTCTCACAATATTATAGAGTGTCGGATATTGGGATGCTAATGGCGTATCTCCTAACCACAAATCCTCCCAAAATCTGGTTCGTAAACTATTACCCACAACAAATGAACCACGAGAAAAAAATCTTGCTTAACCCCCATAATACCTTTCTAAAAAGGTGAATCAGTTGGTTTAGCTTCCACTTGTGAAAGTGTTTTACCATTCAGATATTTGTTGCAAAGAAGTTCATGCCATACTCCCTCCTCTGTCAAAATCTTAAACAGCCATTTCGATAAAAGGCTCTTGTTTTTAATTGACAGGACTTCAATTCCGAGCTCCCCCCCCCCCCCCCCCCCCTGATCCTTTGGTCTACAAATTATGTTCCATTTTGTGAGTCTATACTTCTTCTTTTTCTGATCACTTTGCCAGAAAAACGCGATCGATAAAGTCTAATCTTTTCTGAACCCTAATAGGTACGTCAAAGGAGGATAGAAGAAACATAGGTAAGCTAGTTAAAACCGAATTTTTTAGAACTAAACACTCAAACAAGAGTTAGCAAAAGTGTGTAGTTAAACATCATTAGATTTACCGGTGCGCAATGCACATTCTGTGCCGCGTCGCCGCCGTTGCCGACGAAAAGCTATACCTCCTCTCTCTCTCCCCCCTCTTGTTTTGTCCATGCGGAGGTCGACCGAGCGCTAATCTAATTCTCGACTAACCGAGAGTTAGGAAAAGTGTGTAGTTAAACATCATTAGATTTCATTCGAAAAAAATACATCATTAGATTTACTCGTGCCGTGCACAATGCACATGCCGTAGCCTTTCGTGCTCCACGGTCCCGCATATAGAACAAAAGAAACCAAAAGCTAGTGAAGCAGCATGTATAAAGCCAAGAGGGCCCAGAACCTGCAAATTAAAGCAGCAGCATCCGTGCATTGCACAGCTCCTCCGTTTCACTCTTCCCCCACACCACTCGCACTGAGGAACACGGACGAACACCTGGGAGCCATGGCTCCCCCGCTCCTCCCCCTGGTCCTCTTCCTCCTCCTGCCGGCCCTCGCTGCCGCCCACCAGCGCACGTCCTCCTCCGGCTCCTCCGCCCTCACCGAGTGGCGCAGCGCCAAGGCCTCCTACTTCGCCGCCGACCCCGAAGACGCCGTCGGTAAGCACAAACAGAAGCTCGCCTGTCAATTCCTCTACCTCCATTCCCATCTGCATCCAAGAACCGAATCTTCCAAGCCCCCCTCCCCCGTCGCACTCATTAAATGTTTTCCCAATTTCCCTCTTTCGGTATGTGCCGCGAGCGAAGCTTCCGCAGCCCGCACGCTCAGTTACCAGAGCTGTTGCTCGTACAGTTCCTGAATAATTAGCTTCTTCCGTTGTTCCGGCTGTACTGTATCATCATCCGTTGCGTACGGAAACTGATCTGTGCTGTGCTTTTCTGGGATGCAGGCGGGGCGTGCGGGTTCGGGGATCTGGGGAAGCACGGCTACGGGATGGCCACGGTGGGGCTCAGCACGGCGCTCTTCGACCGCGGCGCCTCCTGCGGCGGCTGCTACGAGGTCAGGTGCGTGGAGGACCTCAAGTACTGCCTGCCCGGCACCTCCATCGTCGTCACCGCCACCAACTTCTGCCCACCCAACTACGGCTTCCCCGCCGACGCCGGCGGCGTCTGCAACCCGCCCAACCACCACTTCCTCCTCCCCATCCAGGCCTTCGAGAAGATTGCGCTCTGGAAGGCCGGCGTCATGCCCATCCAGTACCGCCGGTATGCTCTGTTCTTTCCTGCATTCGACCTCACTCTTACTACTCTGCACTCGGATGTGTTCGGCTCGCTAGATCTAAGGTAAAGCTTTCTCAGTTTCTTAATTCACTTTGCGTGCAACTGTAAAAGTGAGCTACAGTTGCATTGGTTTGCACAATGTGGGATCCCAAAGAAGCTGAATTCCAAGTGACCGTTGGTGAGGAGAGTATGGACTATGCAGGGGATGATGTGGACCCTCTTCCGGTGTGGTGAAATTCTGTTAGGCTTCGAATTGGGCTAAGCTTTACCTGCTGTCTTGGCCCTTTCATGCTGCAATGTGACTTTAACAAATAGTAAGAACGTAGAAAGAGCTGTACCTCATGCGATTAGAAAAACAGCCCTGAACGAGTAGTTCATAGAACCATGTTTTACTGTAATTTACTAGTTTGGTACGTGGGTTCCGAGCCCTTCTAATGCATCATTGACTATCTAGAGTATCACATGCTCGATTTGCGTGAGTAATACTGTAATAGAGCTCGGGTTCAGTATTTGCTTCCTATTCACTGGTGTAAGCATTAGACTTCTGGTGATAACTAGTGGTTATCACCCTAATTCTCACCTAACAGTCAGGTTTCTTTTATTCCAAGATTCATGATTGGTCTAAGTTTAGATTGCATAATTGGAAAGGAGCTATGATGACTCCTCATATCAGGGCAAGTATATCAGACCTGGGAACTTTGGAAAATGTTGATTTTGTAACAGTTAGATTGTTTAATTTTTCTTTTGCTGGCTGCTCTGAGGTTTGGTTGAACAATATTAATGGAGAGGCATCAAGAAATATTTCAATAACTTCTAGAATTGTTGATCTGCACAGTATCTACCATCACCAAGTTAATTGCTTCTGGGTTTACATGATGTGTCCTTTAGTACCTGGTATCACCAAACAGGCCTTACAAAATATAGTGGCACATTAACTGACGCTGTACTTAATATTCTGTGTTTGTGTTACAAATTTATGCCGGCTGGTAGCTCCTTTAGATCCTTCAAGCAACTTCATTTATTTTCTGTAGGGGAAATTAGTTATTTATCTGTACTACTGTCTTGGCCCTTTCATACTGTAATTTGCCTTAAACAAACAGTAAGAACATAGAAGAGCTGTACCTTATGCATTAGAAAAACAGCCCTGGACGACTCGAAGTGCTTAGAACCAAGTTTTACTGTAAATTACTAGTTTGGTATGTGGGTTAGGAGGAAAGCACCTATGGGCTCTTCTAATGCGGCATTGACTATCTAGAGTATCACATGCTCAATTTCTGCGAGTAATACTGTAACATAGTTCTGGTTCAGTATTTGCTTCCTGTTCACTGGTGTAAGCATTAGACTTCTGCATCTGCTTCAGTTTACTTAGTACTTTGGGGTAATCTGGGCTGGGTTGGTATTGAAATAGAGCTCATCATCTGATGATAATTAGTCGTTATCACCCTAATTCCCGCTTAATAGCAAGGTTTTTTTATTCCAAGATTCATGATTGGTCTAAGTTTGCTAGAGTGCATAATTGGTACGGAGCTATGATAAATCCTCATATCAGAGCAAGTATCCTGGGTTTTATCAGAACTGAGAACTTTGGAAAATGTCGATTTCGTAACAGTTAGATTGTTTAATTTTTCTTTTGCTGTCTGCGCTGAGGATTGGTTTTACAATTACAATGGAGAAGCATCAAGAAATATTTCAGGAACTTCTAGAATTGTTGATCTGCTCAGTATCTACTATCACCAAGTTATTGCTTCTTGGGTTACATGATGTGCCCTTTAGTACCTGGTATCACCGGATTGGCGTTACAAAGTGTAGTGGCACATTAACTGATGGTGTCCTTAATATTCTGTGATTGTGTTACAAATTTACGCTGGTTAGTAGTTCCTTGAGATCCTTTAAGCAACTTCATTTATTTAGTGAGTTATCTGTACTACTGTGTTAAAAAGGGACTTTGGGTACTGACTTCGTAGCTGATCATTAATCTTCTTAGCCTGTACTTACTCTTTCTTCTGTTTGTTATTACTATTCAAGATCCAAACAGATTAGGATCTGGTTATAGTTTCACTAAAAAAAAAACCGGTAAATTAGCAAGTACTATTCTGGCGCCATTCAGAATGTAAAGTTAGGAACCTGCATATATGCCGTACTTAAATATGTGTTATATAATAGCTTAAAAGGTCTAGTAGTCTACTAGATATCCATAATAACAAGTACAACTTCTAGATGGTTTCGTTTCATAAAATGTGTTGTTAATGTGCTTTTTTGTCCTCAAGATTCCATGTTTCATAGGACAATTTTCCTGAGGCAATTGGCAGGAATATCCACCCTGCTGTGCTCTAAGGCTTAACTTTATCAGACTTCAGCTTCATCAGTTATTACATAGCTCCTTTACTTTTAGCAATTATTAGCATTTAGCGGTATTTCCCAGAGAAAGAATAAATGTAGAGAATGAACCACTGTTTTACAGAGCAGCGAAAATGCACATGGTCATCCAATAAAGCTATTAGTAAGGATGTTAGCCCGTCGAAAAAAAAATCTAAAATGCTCTGAACTTGTTGGCTGATAATTGATATTTTCCTTATGAACAGAGTCAAGTGCCTTCGTGAAGGCGGCGTGCGGTTCGCAGTCTCCGGGAAGAGCTTCTTCTTCACGGTCCTAATCAGCAATGTTGGTGGCGCTGGCGATGTCAGATCAGTGAAGATCAAAGGAACAGAGTCTGGTTGGCTCTCGATGGGCCGCAACTGGGGCCAGATATGGCACATCAACTTAGATCTCAAAGGGCAGCCGGTGTCCTTCGAGCTCACATCAAGCGATGGCACCATAATGACCAATTTTAACGTTGTGCCCAAGGATTGGGAGTTTGGCAAAACATACACGGGCAAACAGTTCCTGCTCTAGAGGGGGATTACCAATAGGGCCTTATAGTTATTCTTTTTTGTATCCTACGAGTTGGCTGTACTGTATATCCCTCTGAGGAACAAGATTATTAGGGAGAAAGTTATAATCTCTACTGTATATTCCTCTGAGGTACGAGAGTATGATTAGGAAAGAAAATGTTTAGTTCAGAGCCTCAGATAGTTCTACACATTACAGGTGCTTTACCATTTTAGCTCTGATGGTTGCTCCACGGAGGTTGATGTACCAGCGAAAATATGCGACCATATGCACATATTCTGGTGCCTTGATTTTGTACGAGTATTTGCAGGAACTAAAACATTGGTGTGCTTTGCCAGATTTACAGAACTGCATGATCCATTCCCATCTGAAGCTACAGAATTACATGGAGATCTACATGGTAATTCCCCTCTAGATATACAGGAGCTATATGGTAATTCCCCTCCAAACTACACCTGTAGATCTCCATGTAAGGGTCACTTGCTAATTTACAGAACTGCATGAGTCATCCCCATCTGAAGCTAAACACACACTATGACGACTGGTCTTGCTGAGATGATGGCATGATTTGTCTCGCGTTCCTTCAACATATGCGATTTAGAGACAAAAGACTTTTGACATAGAAAAGACAATACTCATTTTGGACAACAATTCACAGTTGTGTATGATTCATTACCATGTGAAACCTGAACCCAAATGTTGACAGTTCTTGAATGCAGAAGGCAATATTTATGTTGCATCTCTTTTACAGATGCAGTTTCAAGAGCGCGGTGTAAAACCAAATTCAATCGCATACAACAGCTCGAAAGTGGAACCGTTAGAAAATTGAAAGAACCAAATCAGCTAATCAACACATTGGTACAGTCAAGGTTCAGGATCAGAGTTGTTTCATTGAACACAGCAAGGTGTCACAGCCTACTGAAAACACAGACGTAACACAACTGCTCACACCAAAGGAGAAAATCGAATCTACCAGAGCAAAGTATCACACGATGCAGCAGCACTACACAGCAAACACCGTCCAGTAATCTGGCCTCCGAAAATTTACAGTGTCGTGTGATTCATTGCCATGTGAAAACTGAACCCAAATAGTTATGTTGCATTTCTTCTACAGATTACAGATGCAGTTTCCAGAGCGCAATGTCAACCCAAAATCAATTGCATCAGACAGCACGAAAGAGGAACCGTGAGAAAAGTGAAAGAACCAAATCAGACAGTTATGAAAATACGACACCACACAGCAGTATAAAGTCAAGGTTCAGAATCGAAGTTGTTTCATTGAACAAAGCAAGGTATTACAGGCCACTGAACACACGGACGAAACACAACGGCGCACACCAGGAGTAAATGGAATCTACCAGAGCACATTATCACACAACGCACACGACGCAGCACCACGGAACAGCAGCGGCCGCCTGAAATCTAGCCTCCGAAGCCGTAGAGGGTGCGGCCCTGGCGCTTGAGCGCGTAGACGACGTCCATGGCGGTGACGGTCTTGCGGCGGGCGTGCTCGGTGTAGGTGACGGCGTCGCGGATGACGTTCTCGAGGAAGATCTTGAGGACGCCGCGGGTCTCCTCGTAGATGAGGCCGGAGATGCGCTTGACGCCGCCACGGCGAGCGAGGCGCCGGATCGCCGGCTTGGTGATGCCCTGGATGTTGTCGCGGAGGACCTTCCGGTGGCGCTTGGCGCCGCCCTTGCCCAGCCCCTTGCCACCCTTGCCGCGTCCCGACATCGCCGGATACCTCGCTGCGGCGCTGGGAGAGATTCGAATTTGGGAGGAGAGAAGCTGCGGGAATTGGTGGTTTGGAGGGGATTGGTGGTGGGGGTATTTATCGGGAGGATTTGGGTGGGAAGGCCGAAAATTTTCGGAGTTTGGGCGCGAGGTGCGACTGCAGGCTCGATCCGTGGGATAGTAGAGCTGAGACGTCCGATCTAGATCGGAAGACTAGGATGGGGTCGGAGGATGGTGGCACGGATCAGTGACATGGCGGGAGTCATCCGTGGGAAACATAGACTTTTTTCTTCTGCTACTTGGTCTGGGCTTAGGCCAATCGTAAGTTTTTGGTTGGACATCAGCGGGCCCAATTTGTTTGTTGTTGGTTAAAAGTAATACTCCTACTCTAAAAAAAACTACTATCTGCATCTCTTAATGTTTACCACTATTAGTCTGTATGTTTTTATTTCCCTCATAAAAAATTCTCAATGCTTCCCAATGTTAAGTCTGTGTGTTTGTCACGTCATCTCAATGGTGGATTTGCCATCGCACGCTGACGGTTTCATCTTTGTATTATCGTCATGGTGACATCGTTGATACCACGCTAACGTGGGTTGTTTTATTCTCGCAGATTGTCAGCCAAGATTTGACGGTTTATCGTCTAATGTTCTTGACTGTCTCTGTAGTGAAGACGGTAATAATTGTGTCAAGTTTTGCTTGGTTAGTAGACACTAGTTCTTGTGTTTGTTCATTTGTGCTTGTGAAATTATTCTCAAATTGTATGATGATGCAATCAACAATTCATGAGTTTGCATTGCAATTTGTGTTCCTAGCCAACATATACGGGGAACTTACGGACGTATCTCCCTATGAACCCCCCTCAAGCTACTACCCGCTCCATTTTTACGGCATTGTGACAAAACCACTGGGACATCAAATGGGTAAAACCATGAACGGAAGGATCAACTGACATGTTGGTGATAATATACTATGCTAGGCAATTCACACAACCATGATTCACAATAAACGGCGAGATAAGGGGTTTTGTAGGATGAGTGGGAAGAAACAAAAGGTAGAAAGAAATGGCGGGAAGAAAAAGGATGGAATGGAAAAAGGGGGAGAAAACGGCAAGGTGCACAAAATCACACTTTTCGTTCAGGTGCCCAACAAAACACTCTACTCGTCGTGGGGGCCACAACGACATGCAGTTTTTTTGGCCCGATTTTTGTGAGCAGGTCACTTTTCGTCTGACCCTGAAACGAAAGTAGTTTCCGTTCTGTTCGGTGATGAAACTTGTTCGTCCCTTCCTCCAACGATAAAAACTTTTCATCCAACGTAGCATGACAGTGTGCTATTTTTGAAACTTAATATTTCCTGATCATACTTGCTCAAAAAAAGTAGAGTGATGTGTAAAAAAACAGGAAAGGGTAGGGGCTAATGGAGGAGGTCTGCCTATCACTTACGGTGGCAATGCATCGGAACAAAGTGGACCTGTCAAACAGAGGGACACGAAAAAGGTGAACGCCAACAGCTCTTTCGTGAATGAAACAAGAGCTGCAAGAATTAGCATCATACCCAAAGATTGTAGAGTCTTGGTGAAAGGATCGAGTAGGTTGTCTAGAGGGGGTGAATAGAAACTACAATTTTTCTTTTCTTTTAACAAATTTAGTCTTTGCTCAAATATAAGTTCCCTAGATATGCAACTAGATGAACAACCTATATGATGAGCAAGATACAAGCTAGCAAGTTAAACTTAACAAGATAAGCTATCAACAATAAGTAAAGCGAGGTTAAGAGAAAACCACACAATGACGTGGAGATTTTTTCTAGAAGTTCACTTCACAAGGAAGCTACTATCCATTGAAGCGTTGTGGAGCCATAAATTGATCCCCGAATAGCCGTTAGTGGCACACCGTAATCTCCTTCGTGCGTCCACCCCAGTGGAGTGGCATGAGTCACTATATGATGCCCTTGAGGTTGACAACCAAACCTTTACAAGGATAAGGCACACTCCCAACATTCAAAAAAGTGGTTCTGAGCGTACGCTAAGGTCCACGCAAAAAAAAGCGTACGCTAAGGCGGAAAAGCGAGCGCATCGGTTAGCTATGGCTTAGGATTAGGCCTGAGCGGCCCAATTTTGGGGAGAAAAGGAGGCAAACATGACAAATAGATAAGGTTAGGGCTCCAGCGTCTACCCGTTCGTCCACACTCGCGAGGCAGACCAGAGAGGCGGCGCTCAGACCTTGTGCTTCCCGACGGATCCCCCACTCCTCGTCTCATGCAAGCTCAAGGGAGAATATGTCATGGTCGATGCGGCCTAGTTTGGCTTTTATTCTCTCTATAATTTTTATATATGCCTGGAATTGCTTCCTATTTTCTGTCTGTACATATTCGTACAAAACGCTTAAGCACCGCTTAACCTCGCTTAAGCAGTAGTGCCTCTGTTCGGAGGCTCATTGCTCGTTTACCGCTTTTTTGAACCTTGCACACTCCACAACTTAATTTGAGGCTCCCACCAAAATTCCCGCGACTCCCAAAGTCACAAGAATCACAAGGGCGAGGCACGCATATACAACTCAATTGAGCCTCCCGGCTGATACGTCCAAAACGTATCTATAATTTTTGATTGTTTCATGCCACTTTTATGCTTTTAACACTTGTTTTTGTATTAAGTTTATGATTTATTTGGATTAACCTATTAATAGTTGCAAAAGTGCACAATGTTCTTGTTTTACACTTTGATGTGTACGAATTATCAAAAATATAAGAGGAAACCTTGTTGGAGTCGAATTGGGACTTTGCTTAAATCTGTCTGGAAACGTTTTTAGAAGATGGTCATGTTACGGACAGAAGACGACGTCAAATGGAAAAAATCTAGTCGCAAAAGTTGTGGGCACTTTTCTGCTAATCTATCTGGACTTAAAATTCAGCCCAATCGGAATCCGGACGCTCCAGATATCGCCGTCCCACCGAAACCCTAGATGGATGACGGAAATCCGAGAGCCTATATAAAGGGAGGAAAACTAGGTTGTGAAGAACACCTCATACCCACGAACTGCAGCCACCAAAGCCACGCTTTTGCCTCCCCATGGATTCCATCTCCATGGGGGAGGGCTCCCATGAAGCCATGAAGGAAGAGGGCTAAGGGGCGGCGCTTCGCCTTGATGCCGGCGGCGCAGGAGGAGTTCCCCGCGCCGGCGTCGGCGCCGCCTTGCGCTCCTCGCTGTCCCTTCCGCCGTCTTCACCGCCATCTCCATCGACAATTCCTCCTTGTATACAGTGGTTCATCCTCCCACACACCTCTATACCGCTCTATGTAAACATGGTGTTTGATGTTATAAAGTATTATCCTATGATCTATGTCATGTTTGTGTAGTTTCTTTGTCATTTGATTGCTTTGTTGAATGTTTTTTGGTTCATTAGAGTTGTATGTTGATATGGTACAGTCCTTTGGTATCCATTATATTTGTGCACACATGGATCAAACATCATAGGGTTGGAGTATGTGTAAAGGAAGGGGGTAGTCCTGCCGGAGTGACAGAAACCTGAGGACTCAAACCGGTGAGTTGCACGTATGGGAGTAAGAGGACCATTAACTTAAGGCTATGGTTAGGGAAACCTTAATGCATTGTTAGCATTTGCGGATGCCTGCTAACAATACAATCATATAGTATGTGTAATCGCAAGTAGTCGAGTGCATGTATATTTAGCCTCTCCCACATGGAAAACTGCATCGAAGACAATGAACCAAGTATCTTCACTAATTAATCTTGGACAATTCCATCACACTTTCCACCACTTTTCCACACTCATGATACTGTTAGTTAATGGTTATTTAGTGTACTTTATTTTGCAGCAACTAACTTTTACTATCTTGTTGTTTATTATCTTGCAAAGCTATCTCTCATACCCCCGTATTGTTACTCTAGTTTTATTTCCTAGTTAGAGCAAACATTTAGTGTGCGTAGAGTTGTATCAGTGGTTGATATAACTTGAAAGAATACTTATCCTACCTTTAGCTCCTCGTTGGGTTCGACACTCTTACTTATCGAAAAGGCTACACACGATCCCCTACACTTGTGGGTTATCAAGATCTTTTCTGGCGCCGTTGCCGGAGAGCAATAGCGTGGGGTGAATATTCTTGTGTGCACTTGTTTGCTTTATCTTTAAGTAATTTTTATTTTCAATTTTAAGTAGTTTTCTATCTTACTATGGATAGGGAATGCGAATTATAAAAAAATTAGTTGTACTTGTTATCTAAAAACGTTTTCAAAAAGAGAGTGATTGGAAAGATGAGCAATGGTTAAGTGGGGGTCGACCTTGAAGACTTGTGTTCATGCCTATGAAACTAAAGCAAATTTTTCCATTGAAGCTTCTCATCTAAAAACATGTAAATATTATGTATATTCCTCTGTACCATAAAAATAAAGTGCTAATAATAATCTCTAGTTAATTGAAAGTTGATAGTTTTACTTTGCTTTACAGAAACAGATTTTTTGTGCTCCACCGTATAAAATGTTTAAAATCATTAGAACGTGATCTTGATCTGCAATTTCTTGAGTGCAAAGTACTGCTTATTATCTTTCTTTTATTAGTTTTGATTTTTCTGATTTGAGTTACGTAGCTGTCTCAAAAAATTCGATCTTCATTGACTGTCCAGCTTTAACAGATTTTTCTGCTTCTCTGTAAATAAAATCGTGATAAATCTCAGGATGGTATTTTGATCTGAAAATTCTTGTGCGTAAACCTGAGCTTATTATATGTCTTTCATTAGTTTTGAGTTTTTTGATTTGAGCTACGTAACTATCTCGTTGAGTATCATCTTTACAGACTGTTCAGTTTTGGCAGATTGTTGTGTTTATTTAGTATTGTGCTTATACTCAATGTTTATAATCTTTATTTGATCGATAAAAGTTATAAATTGGCTAGTATACAGTGGCTAATATTTAATAAATTTTATGAAACTTTCCAATACTTGAACATGAGTGGATTTTATTTAATGAGTACTAACCCTACTAACGGTTTTTATGAAGTTTTATGTGGATATAGTTTGTAACATCTAATCAATATGGTGATACGAGATGAATAAGAAGACACAAGAGCTTAATCTTGGGGATGTGTAGGTGCACCCCAAGAACATATTCAAGAATATTCAATCATTCAAGCTTGGGGATGCCCGAGGCATCCCCTTATTCATCAACAAATTTCGTGATCCCTTGTGTTTTGTGTGTTAGTTAACAACACTAGCGATATTTTAATCAAGTGCTAAGTGATGCAGGTTTAACTCTATAAAACATTGTGCATCAACACCAAAAGGAAAAGAGGATTTTATCGAAGTTCTGGAGACTTCCAGGCCGGAGTCTCCGGTCTGTTGGGCCGGAGTCTCCGGACTCAGGGGAATTTGTCGAAGAAGCTCAACATGGTTCAACCCCTGGACCCTGTCCGGAATGTTTCCGGAAAGTTACCGGAGGAAGGCCGGAGTCTCCGCCCCAGGCCGGAGTCTCCGGTCCTTGGACCAAAAGACTCCGGTGTATCCTGCTCCAAGCATCAGGTGGTTCAACCCCTGGACCCAGGCCGGAATCTTGCCGGATTCTTCCCGGAGTCTCCGGTCACTCTGACCGGAGTCTCCGGTGTGTAGCCTGCGGCAACGGTTACATTTTGTGGAGGGGGTATAAATACCCCTCCACCTACCTCCAGCCAGCTAGCTTGCCCACATTGAAGAACACCATTATTGCAAGCTCAAGAATCGCTAGATCTCCCAATCCCTCCACCCAAACTCGTTGATCTTTGGAGAATTGAAGGAGAAGGCCCGGATCTACATCTTCACCAAGCCGTTTTACATTTCCCCGTCATTCTCTTGAGGGACCCTTTGGTAGGGTTTCCATTGGGAAAACCTAGCCCCTTGTTGTACTTACTTGTTGTTCTTATGACCGATTGTAGCCGTTCGGGTGCCCCCAATCCAGTTGTGGGTTGTGCCCCGGATTGTTGTTGTAAAGGCTCCGGACTCTGCCTTGAAGGTTTCCGATAGTTGATGGTGAACCAAACCTTTGTGGTGTGGTTCATCGGAGAAGAAGGTGAAGCCTTTGTGGCTGTTGAGCCATTGTGTTGGCTCACACCTCTCCAACGAGACGTACTCCCCTAAAAAGGAGGAACTCGGGAATACATCCGTGTCTCCGCGTGCTTTCACTTCGGTTACCTCTATCCTTGTTTACCGTCTTTACCTTGTGTATCTTGTTTAGTTGCTAGCTTGTCATATAGGTAAATTCACCGTAGTTGCATATCTAGAGAATTTACCTTTCATGTCAAGCCTAATTTGAAAAAAGAATTAAAATTGGAGTAGCACCTATTCACCCCCCCCCCCCTCTAGGTGTCATACGATCCTTTCAATTGGTATCAAAGCGTTGGCTCTCTTGTTGGGCTTAACCGCCTAAGAGAAGTATGACTATTGGTGAGGTGCCCTCGGAAGGGCAAAGTACACCGGCATCCATGGCCGATCTCAAAACGATGGAAACATCATTGAGATCGTCCATGGATACCCAATTTAGTGAGATACGCGACATTCTCGCAACACTCGCTTGTACAAAGCCCCCTTCGGACACTCTCCCATTAATAGAGGACCCTCTTCATTCCAACATGGGTGATTCCGGGGATGGAACGAAGAAGAGGGAAGGGGTTGAAGAAACCGATACCGAACCTAAGAATTCTCCTTCATCCTTAACCAAGCCGGAAGGTGGGAAGCTCGAGTACCATGAGGTCTCTCCTCTTGGTGTCTACTCTCCCGACCCACCTATCCCTCATCCTTGCATAAATACCTTAGGTCCTCCACCTAAGCTTAATGCATTGGCTTTTACTAGTTGGCAACACTCAATGAAATCTCATGTCAACAGTGCCTCTATCGAGCTTTGGAGGATCATACGAGTGGGATTCAAAACCATGGATCCAAACAACTTGACAAGAAGAGAGGTGGTTGATGCTCAACTCAATGCCTCCGCTCTTCACATGCTTGAACTTGCCGTTGGAGAAAATGATCTTCATCACATTCAACATGTCACCACCGCCAAAGAAGCTTGGGATTGTCTTGAGGAGGTGTTTCTTGGAAATGAGAGCATGAAGAGGAATAGATTTGATGCCTTGAGCAATGATGCCAAAGGTTTCAACATGCTTGATAGTGAAACTCATGAGGAGATGTACGGAAGGTTCAAGATTCTTGCCAAAGCCTTTTATAATGTAGGGGCAACCTATGTGGATGATGCTTGGATCAAGAGGAAGTATGTGAATGCCATCATACCTTTCGAGCCCATTGAATTGAAGGCCATATAAGGAAGACACAACTATCTTGAAATGTCATCCAATGAAGTTATGCAAGAAATGCAAGCCTCCAAGGTTGCTACCAAGAATGCTCAAGACAATCGTGCTAGGGCCATGGGGATGAAACAAAGTCCGTCTCTTGCTTTGAAGGCCAAAGTGGTGTGCCTAGATGATAGTGTGGAGATTGAAGAATGGCCAAGCAACATCATTCCGGATGATCTCCAACAAGCCTACCATGAACACTTGGCCCTTGCGTCAAGAGCATTTTGGCGTGACCCGGCAAGGCAAAGGCCCAAGTTGATCAAAGGAACAACCCAAGTGGGAAGAAGGAGTTTGCATCCAAAACGAAGACATGTTTCAATTGTCATGACAAGTTTCACTTCATCAAAGATTGTCCTTATGAGAATAGAGAAGAACATGGTGGGAGGCTTGTACTCAAGGATCAATCAAAGTTGGTTCAAAGGAAGCCAATTGTCAAGAAGAATCCATTCTTCAAGAAAGCACCAAGAATTGTGTTGATGACTCAAGAAGAATACTCTTCCGATGATTCCGAAGAAGAAGAACCCACACGTGAGGTGGCCGCATTGGCTATTACATCAACTTCATCACCTTCTCTCTTCGAATCCCCCAATGAAAACGCCTCCAACAACACTGCTCGTTGTCTCATGGCTAAGGCCACCGAGGTATCATCCTCCACCCCTAAGTCTATGCATGAAATGGATGATGTCACTAGTCTTGCAATTAAGAAAGAACTTGTTGCTTTCGATACTTTTGTGACTAACTTGCAAGGTGAAGCCAAGAAGCATGTTGAGGCTCTCATGAGTCAACTTGGTATGGCCGAAGACCTCCTTGAGGTCAAATGTTGAATTGAAAGAGAAGATTCTATCACTATAGCATCTTTGAATGCTTCTCTTGAAGAAGAACAAGAATATAGGGGTACTCTTGAGGAGAGACTTGAGTCTCTTGATAGTACTAATGATGAAATAATTGCTAAAATTCTTAAGGAAAGAGACCATGCCATTGCCAAGTATAAAGTAATTAAAAAGGAGAAAGTCGAATTTGTGGTTGCTAATGCAAGACTGTAGGAAATATGCCCGAGAGGCAATCATAGAGATGATGATATTTCGATGTATCCATGATTTATAATAATGTGCTTTGAATAATGTCTTTGTATTGATTGGCAAGTACATGACTTGTTTGTGAAACTCATTACTTGTATGGTTATTCTAAATATGTCCCTAGTCGGAGTTCATGTGAGGACACACTTGAATATTAGACTAGCACATGTATTGGTTGATGACTATGTTTCACAAGTCATAGACATGGAGATGTTAAACCAATAATGTGGACTTATGTTATGAACATAGAGTTGGACTGACCCACCTTGAGACGATGCAGCAATGTTCATAGTTCTCTCTCTACACGATGTGTATGCTTTGTCCCTAGACCTGAGATTGTCGCATGTACCCGAGATGTGAATCGACCTACTTTGGGGCTATCAAACGCTACACCGTGATAGGGTAGCTATAAAGGTAGCTTACGGGTTTGTCGTGAAACATGCTGCGGAGCATGGTCAGTCAAGATGGGATTTGCCCCTCTCTTCTTGAGAGAGATATTTCTCTGGGCCCCTCGAGTGATCGGATCCAGAAATGCATGGCCGTGCTACATAAGGTTAAAAAGTTAACCTAGTATGGGATTCCGAATCACAGGATCGAGAAAGAGTGGTCAGCTGGAGGCTTGACCTGATATCATGAGGCAAAGGGAATGGCATAAATATTGTGATGGTTCGTCCGATAAGATCTTTATGTTCGTTTGGAAGTTGGCACGTTTTGCTAGAAGCCGCTACCAACTATTGGCCGAGTAGGTGTACTCGTGTCATGTCTAAACGTGCGTGAACCTATAGGGTCACACACTTAAGGCAGTGAAGGCAGAATTCGGATTGGATCCGAGTTGGGCTGGAATAGACTCCAGAATGGGCTTCAGTTGAGGCAGCCCAATATGGGGAGGTCTATATAAGGAGAGGAGGCTGGACGTTTTAGGGTTGCCCATTTCCGCACCACAATCCACCCAGCCACCGTCTCGCCACGCCCCTGCCGCCCGCGCGGACCTAGCAGTCCGGCGAGCGGCGCCTCCACGCCGTACGTGTGGATACCGATAGAGGTGCTACACTTGGAGCACTTGGACGAACCGCCGAGAGGAGCTGTTCGTGTGATTTGTTCGTGGGAGCGACTGGATCGGAGAGGATTGTACGTCTACCCTGCCCCGACTCGCTTCACCGACTTCGGCACGGCACAGCGCGTCTAGTGGTAATCCTGTGATCTATAACTACAGCAGTTCCTTGGTTGATGCGGTAGAAAATTTTGATTTGCGCTAGTGTAGCCTACCCGCGACCCTACATAGACTACATGGGGATATAGAGAAGCTTGACAAGGCTCACAAGGCCTTGGAAACGACTAACTCTCTTCTAGTCAAGTCTCATGAGCAACTACAAACTCAACTTTCTAAATCTAACTCACCTAGCACTTCTACTCCCTCTTGTGATCATGCAAATGTTATTGAGGAAAATGCTAGGTTGAAGGTTGAGCTTGCCAAGGCCGCTAGTGCCAAGACCTCTATTCCCAAAGGTAAAGAAAAGGTTGTTGCTCATGTAGTTGAGCAAAAGCAACGCAAAGGGAAGAGGGTCTTGATTATGTAGCCAAGGCAATGAACAAGAAGAGCAACCACAAGGAGAACAAGGCCAAACCCGCACAAGCCAAGACTCCCATTGCGGGTGGTGATGCCACTAGGGGCAAGACCACCGTCGTGACTTTGCGGGGCATAATAACCCAAACTACATTCTTTA
This sequence comes from Poa pratensis, assembly GCA_947311845.1. Lineage (NCBI taxonomy): Eukaryota > Viridiplantae > Streptophyta > Magnoliopsida > Poales > Poaceae > Poa > Poa pratensis. The sequence goes on along the minus strand of CAMZMU010000053.1, from coordinate 22,441,905 downwards.
TGTTGATTATTATGGAGATGTTTATGCAAAATATGTTGGTCCTTATGATGGGTACATTGCTTATTCTATTTGGGTCCCAAAGACCCTTGTTGCTAACAAAAGAGGACCCATTACGAAATGGGTACCTAAATCCAAGCAATGATTTCTTGTAGGACCATGCTTTCGGTGGGTCTAAATGGGTGGTTGATAGTGGATGCACTAGTCATATGACCGGAAGCAAGGAGCTCATGACGGAGTTGGGACCAAATATAAATCACTCAACCGTCTCCTATGGTGATAAGTCAAAAGCTGAGGTAAAGGGCCTCGGCAAGGTGGTAGTTGCAAAGGATATCACCCTTGTAAATTTCATGCTTGTCGAGTCCCTCGGTTACAATCTTATGTCCGTTCGTGCACTTAATAAGATGAATTTTTTGTCCATTTTACTATTGATATGGTGGTACTCTTGAGGAGCAAGACTCTAAAGGTCATGTTCGTTGGGTATGTTGAAAATGAGTTGTTTGTGGTGGACTTTTCGGGGTCAACCAACACTCAAGCAATATGCCTATTCGGAAAGGCCGACGTGGGGTGGTTGTGGCATCGCCACTTGTCCCATGTCAATATGAGAACTTTGCAAAGTCTTCACAAGGTGGCCATATCCTTGGACTAAAAGAGAATGTTTCTTTTTTCTAGAGATCGTCTTTGTAGGGCTTGTGTTGAAGGAAAGATGCATGATTCTCCCCACTCAAGCAAGACCATAATCTCATCAAAGAGGATATTGGAACTTCTTCATGTTGATCTCTTTGGTGCCGTTCCTCAACCGAGTCTTGGTGGGAAGAAGTATTGTTTGGTGATTGTTGATGACTATTCAAGATTTTCTTGGGTTTATTTCTTCAAGTCGAAGGATGAGACTCAACAAGTCGTCATCGACTTCTCCAATGAAGTTCAACGTCAACACAATGTTTCCATATTGGCCATTAGAAGTGCCAATGGCTCCGAGTTCAAGAACTACACCCTAAATGAGTTTCTTAGTAAAGAGGGAATTCGTCATCAATATTCCGCTGCATATACCCCTCAACAAAATGGTGTAGCCGAGAGAAGAACCGGACTCTTATGTATATGGCAAGGTCCATGTTGGCGGAGTTTAAGTCTCCACTTTTCTTGTGGGCCGATGCCATCTCCACGGCGTGTCACTCATCAAACCGGTTATTCTTTCGCGTTGGAAGAAAAGAAACTCCATATGAGATACTTACCGGCAACAAGCCCAAGATTTCATACTACCGAGTGTTTGGTTGTAAGTGTTTCTATAAGATCAAAGGTGTCCGTTTATCTAAATTTGAATCTAAAGCTTTAGAGTGTATTCTTGTTGGTTACGGTGCCGAATCTCACACTTATAGAGTCTGCGACAAATCCTTAGAGAGTTGTGGAATCTTGTAGTGTGAAGTTCGATGAGAACGACGGCTCCCAAGTGGAGCAATTTCATGTTTGTGATGTAGATAATGAGGAACCTCAAGATGCAATAAGAAGAATGAGTGTTGGTTTCTATCGCCCCATTGAGATCCATCATGAGCCTCCTCAAGCAAGTCCAAGCTCCACTCAAGTGGAGACACCATCATCACAAGTTGAACCGGCGCCTACCATGGAAGCAAATGATGCACCAACCCAAGAACAAGTTAAAGACCCTCCTCAAGTTGACCAAGTTGTTATGCAAGAACCAATTACTCCTATTGTTGATGATAGCCAAGGTCAAGACCAAGATCAACCCTCTCCTTCTATTGTTGAAGATGTGCATCAAGATGATCAAGGTCAACATTCCGGTCAAGACGGGGACTCAAATGATCAAGATGATCAAGTGATACCTCCAAGATCCAATAGAGATATCGAATCCCATCGGAAAGCAAGAGTTAAAAGAGATTTGGAATTAAAGAGTCATAAGCTAGAAGCAATCATTGGTGACCTAAATAGGAAGGTTACCACAAGGGGTCAATTGGCAAGCTTTAGTGAGCATCAAGCACATATCTCCATGGTAGAACAAAGAAAGTGTTTGAAGCTCTTGAAGACCTGGATTGGTTGGAAGCTATGCATGAAGAGCTAAACAACTTCAAGCGCAACAAAGTGTGGAATTTAGTTGAGAAGCCAAAGGATTGCCGCAATGTTATAGGCACTAAGTGGATTTTCAAGAACAAGCAAGATTAACATGGAATGGTTGTGAGGAACAAGGCAAGATTGGTTGCACAAGGGTACTCTCAAGTTGAAGGCATTGATTTTGGAGAGACTTTTGCACCCGTGGCTCGCCTTGAGTCCATCTGTATCCTTCTTGCATATGCATCACATCATAACTTTAAATTGCAACAAATGGATGTGAAAAGTGCCTTTCTTAATGGTCCTTTAAAGGAGTTGGTATATGTTAAGCAACCACCGGGGTTTGAGGACCCAAACTTTCCTAACCACGTCTACAAGCTTGATAAGGCGCTCTATGGTCTCAAACAAGCACCTCGTGCGTGCTATGAGCACCTAAGAGAGCTATTGCTAGACCGTGGGTTTGAAGTGGGGCAAATCGATCCCACCCTCTTGGTTTTGAGATCAAGCAATTGAGTGAAGGGACTTTCATCTCTCAAGCCAAGTACACCCAAGACATGCTCAAGAGGTTCAAGATGCAAGATGCTAAAGAGAAGAGGTTTCCTATGGACACTAAATGCCATCTTAAACTTAATCCAAAGGGTATTGATGTTGATCAAAAACTTTACCGCTCTATGATTGGTTCTTTGCTTTATCTTTGTGCATCTAGACCCGATATTGTGTTGAGTGTAGGGGTGTGTGCAAGGTATCAAGCGGCTCCTAAAGAAAGCCACATGAAGGCGGTCAATAGAATCCTTCGATATTTGGTTTATACCCCAAGGTTTGGTTTATGGTATCCTAAGGGCTGCAACTTCTCTCTTGCCGGGTACACGGACTCGGATTGGGCCGGTGATAAATATGATAGGAAATCAACTTCCGGGGCATGCAATTCCTTGGTAGGTCCATGGTGAGTTGGTCTTCTAAGAAGCAAAATTATATATCTCTCTCCACCGCCGAAGCCGAGTATGTGGCAGCCGCTAGTGCTTGCACTCAATTGTTGTGGATGAGGCAAACTTTAAAGGAGTACGGTGTCAATTGTGACAAAGTGCTCTTTTGTGTGACAATGAAAGTGCTATAAAGATTGCTCACAACCCGTGCAACACTCAAGGACGAAGCATATTGAGATTCGCCATCATTTTATTCGAGATCATGTTGCTCGTGGTGATATTGAGCTTGGCTATATTCCAACCAAAGACCAACTTGCGGATATTTTCACGAAGCCTCTTGATGAAGCAAGATTCACTTATTTGAGACATGAGCTAAATATCGTGGATTCAAGGAGCGTGGCTTGACTATCTTGCATACACACCTATTTCTTGACTATCTATTTGGTTTAGGTGTAGGCATGGACATAGGGGAGTGCGGTCCTAATCCATTGGACTATCCCTCCCCCCATTATGCGATAGTAAGAACTCATTTTGCATCTCTACTTTCATCTTTATGAATTGTGAGCTTAAGTGACGAGTAGTGGTAGTGAACCCAAGATATATCTTCGGGTGTCACGCCACAACACTCATACATGGTGGCCTAGGCCACCGCCCTCTTCTTTGTGAAGAGTTGATTTTATTGGAGCTCATTTGGTTTTTATTGCTATCTGTTGTTCTTTATGGAAAACACACTCAAATGTTGTTTTTAGTGTTTTTATTTGCTTCTTACAAAGTTTGAGTGTGAATACCATTTCCAGTGATTTTGTTCCAAACCCATGCCCATCTTATCTAAAAACTTGCTCCTCTTGCAACATACATGTCCACCACCATAAATCTGGCATTTTCAAGTCTGTGGGGCCGGAGACTCCGGTGTTCAATCCCGGAGACTCCGGTCTAACTGAAGTCTCCGCCTCAAACCCTGGAATCTCTGGCCAGGCCGGAGACTCCGGTGTGTTTGGGCCGGAGACTCCGGTCTCGGCATTTCCGCTGGGCTCCAAAGGGGATCGGGGTGGAGAGTTGTTTTACAACTCCTCACACCCCGACCCCAAAGCACTCCCAGCCGCCGCCGCCGACTCGAAGTGCCACTTCGGCTGCTCCCCGCCGCCGGATTTCGCCGTGCCACCGGCTCCCCCACCTCTCCAACGCCGGGGATCTCCTCCCTCCGTTTGGACCGCACCATGAAGCCCAAGGGTATTTCCTCTGTCTCTTTCTCTCTAGGGTTTCATCCTAGATGAAATTTGGAGAGTAGATAGTTTTGGACTTGGTGGTGTAGAATCTTTTGCTGGCAATGTGCATCTTAGAAGTAATCTTCAATGTCTTGGCACCAATTTTTGACCTAGATTGGAATCTAGGGTTTCAGGGCCGGAGACTCCGGTCTCCCTGGCCGAAGTCTCCGCCCCTGACACCGGAGACTCCGGTCTAGATCAGCCATTAGTGCCCAAAATTTTTTGATTACTTCTTTTTTGAATTCCATGGACATGTATGCTTATCTCTATGCTATCCTCCTACTCTGTTTCTCACAGGTTATCAGAGGACCAAGGCTTCTTCATCCAACCCCACAAGGTTTCGAGAAAAGACCGTGCTCAAACTCGAGACACTCTTCTGTATGATCCTAATACAGATAGCTATTGTCAGCGTTGTGCCATGGAAGAGGAAGCCACCAGGGCTCAAGCCGAGGCAGATTTTCTCGAGCAAGAGTTGGCCAAGAAAGCCCGTCATGACAACCTGACCACTGTTTTGGGCATGGGGAAGAGTGAATTTGCTCTATGAGGGAGCACCTTTCTACTCCATGGTCCGCACCTCCGAAGACCAAAACTTTTGGCGGAAAAGCAAGAACTCATTATGCATGAGATATATGCCAAGATTTCACGCAAGCATGCCGTGTGTGAGCAAAAGGTGCTCAATCTTGATGCTTTGAACTTGAAGCCATACTTCCAAGAGGTTGTTTGGATCGCTAGGAAGCTCGGGCTTGAGAAGCTTATCTCTCTTCAACAAAACTATGATATCACCTTTGTGCAACAATTCTTTGCAACCCTTGTGATTGGAGATGATGAGAAGATCACTATGACATGGATGACGGGACCAAACCGTTGTTCATCCAACTTTGAGGAGTTTGCTAAACTTTTGGGATATCCGTTTTGAGGTGCCTCTACCTCCATTGGAAGAAGAATGAATCATGAAGGGGTGGCTTATGACAAAGCCCGCTTGGCTCCTCTCTACTACGAGGACTCGGATAGAAGCTCAACCTCCAACCTCCTCCCCACTTTCAACATCTTTCTTCGCATGACTCGGTTTAGCATTGCTCCTCAAGCCGGGAATGTTGATGCTCTTCGTGGAGGACTTGTCAACCTTCTATACCATGCTTACAAAGTTCTAAAGGCTGGTCCGGATTGCCAAGGTGTTGAGATTGATGTTATGGATTTCATCAAGTGTGAGATTCATTGGACTATTTGTGAGAAGAAGAACCCGATTTATGCACCCTATGTGATGATGCTCATTCTCCAAGAGGTGTTCAAGGTGACCACTCTCAACACCTCCGCCTTCACCATTCATCCCAAGGGCACTCTCCAACAGCTCAAAAAGCACAAGAAGCCCCGTCAACCTTCTTCCTCTCGTGTACCTTTTCAATCTAGTGATGAGGAGGAAGTTTCCGAGGCCCCAATGCCTAGACGAAGCAAGAACGCCGACCCTCCCTCTCATGCTCGTGGCAAGGCTCTAGTGAACAAAGAAGTGAGTAAGCTCTCTTGGTGGAAGAGAAAGATGCTTTGCATGGGTATTGCGGTTCACAAGGAAAACCATGATGCTTATAAGGACAGGAAGCACATTTTGAGCAACCAAGGTATTATCATCCGGGAATTGCGCAAGGTTAACAATGGTGGCACCACTCCTCCTCCCGAAGTGGATGAAGATGGGAATGCAATTGTCTCATCCGGGTCCGAGACCACTATCACCATTGGCCATTGGAACCAAGAATATTTTCCTTGGGCTGATTATGAGGATGTGACTTCCATGCCATCCACTTCTCGCAACACCGGCAAGGCTCCTATGGTTGAATCCGATGAGGACTACAATGAAGAAGGTGGAGGTAGTGATGAGGAAGACGAAGACGAAGCCTCCGGGTGATCTCCTTGGGTTCGAGTAGCATCACTATTTTCCCTTTTTGGCGTTTCAATGCCAAAGGGGGAGAAGTAGTTCTATTAGGTTCCTATCGCGGGATTTGCATGGGTCGGATGCAAACATGCTCTTTTATCATTCTTTTTGCGCTTGTGTTTATTTATTTTTATTTGTCGAACTCATTTGCTTTTTTTGTGAGATTTGAACTATGTGGTGTGTGACACATATGGATTTCTTATTATGTATGGTTGAGACTACATTATATTGTGCTATGATCTCTATGGATGTTTATCTACATTTATATGCACAAGGTATGGTTTTCATCTCAAGTCTCAACCTAATGTGTGATATGTCTCATTTGTGCAAACTGTTGTTCCTATATCATGTTGATGTATCTTGTTGGAAATTGTCTCTCTATATGTGTGTATTTGCATTCAAAGGCAAATTGATTATATGCACACATTTAGGGGGAGTGCTTTCCATTTTTCTTGAGAACATGATCTAGTTGTGAAATTTTATTGCAAATCCTAGTGTTGTCATCTAACACCAAAAAGAGGGAGATTGAAAGAGCATTTCGTGATCCCTTGTGTTTTGTGTGTTAGTTAACAACACTAGCGATATTTTAATCAAGTGTTAAGTGATGCAGGTTTAACTCTATAAAACATTGTGCATCAACACCAAAAGGAAAAGAGGATTTTATCGAAGTTCTGGAGACTTCCAGGCCGGAGTCTCCGGTCTGTTGGGCCGGAGTCTCCGGACTCAGGGGAATTTGTCGAAAAATCTCAACATGGTTCAACCCTGGAGGAATGTTTCTAGAAAGTTACCGGAGGAAGGCCGGAGTCTCCGCCCCAGGCCGGAGTCTCCGGTGCTTGGACCAAAAGACTCTCGTGTATCCTGCTCCAAGCATCAGGTGGTTCAGCCCCTGGACCCATGCCAGAGTCTTGCCGGATTCTTCCCGGAGTCTCCGGTGCAGGCCGAAGTCTCCGGTGTGTAGCCTGCGGCAACGGTTACATTTTGTGGAGGGGGTATAAATACCCCTCCACCTACCTCCAGCCAGCTAGCTCGCCCACATTGAAGAACACCATTATTGCAAGCTCAAGAATCGCTAGATCTCCCAGTCCCTCCACCAAAACTCGTTGATCTTTGGAGAATTGAAGGAGAAGGCCCGGATCTACGTCTTCACCAAGCCGTTTTACATTTCCCCCTCATTCTCTTGAGGGACCCTTTGCTAGGGTTTCCATTGGGAAAACCTAGCCCCTTGTTGTACTTACTTGTTGTTCTTGTGACAGATTGTAGCCGTTCGGGAGCCCCCAATCCAGTTGTGGGTTGTGCCCCGGATTGTTGTTGTAAAGGCTCCGGACTCCGCCTTCAAGGTTTTCGATAGTTGATGGTGAACCAAACCTTTGTGGTACGGTTCATCGGATAAGAAGGTGAAGCCTTTGTGGCTGTTGAGCCATTGTGTTGGCTCACACATCTCCAATGAGACGTACTCCCCTAAAAAAGGAGAAACCCGGGAATACATCTGTGTCTCCGCGTGCTTTCACTTCGGTTACCTCTATCCTTGTTTACCGTTTTACCTTGTGTATCTTGTTTAGTTGCTAGCTTGTCATATAGGTAAATTCACCGTAGTTGCATATCTAGAGTATTTACCTTTCATGTCAAGCCTAATTTGAAAAAGAATTAAAATTGGAGTAGCACCTATTCACCCCCCCTCTAGGTGTCAAACGATCCTTTCAATTTTTATTTATAGTTTTCCTTGCTGTAGCTAGAAATTTTAGGTCTTGTTTACTCTCTGGTCTTTTAGTTTTTCAAAAATAAAGTACCAAGTTTTACCCATTTGGTTTTAGTTGATACATATTCAAAAATGGTTTTTCTGTTTTCAGCATCTGCTGCTCACTTATCAGAGCAAGACTGCCTGTAGGAAACCCTTGCTATTGGTCGATGTTGAGTCTAGTGATCGTGAAAACTATTTTGAACCTAAAAATGAGTTGTGAAGATCTCATTAGGATTCTTTTTATTCCTTATCTGGTATCGCTCTAATTCTGAGTCACCTCACCTGATATTGATTTGAAAAATGTTTCGTTATCTCTTCTGGTCATTCAAAATCTAGGTGCCTCGAGCACAGGCCATGTCTTAACCCGTTGACCTAGTGTCGTGTTCTCTCTAGTCTGGTGTGTGTTCTGAGTTCCTTCTTTCTCTTGTTATAGCTGAGAGATGTTCTTTCATGATGACCTCTCGCTATGTGTCTTCAATTCCAGACTTTGAGGTTTCCTTTCACCTCAGATGTTTTCTTCTGATTTGCTTAGGTGTCTCTAATGCTGTTTATGGCTATTGGAAGCTACTTCGTGATTGCTATCTCGTAGTGTCCTCCGGGTCACTAAGTTAGTAGTTACTCCTTTCTCTAGTCTTAACCTCTGGACTTGTACCGAAGGTCCCGGATTGTGCTAGATTGCAGTGTTCTGAATCATGTGGATTCTTAACCATGTGATTATCATGCTATCGGTACATGATGCTGACCTTTAACCCAAGTTCCATCATGTCATCTCTGAGGGATTGTTCAGTCCTTGCCACACCTTAGCTGGCTGGGTAACTTTAACTCTGCCTTAGCTAGAGGTTTTGTCATGAACCCAAATGGATCACGTCAAGTGTGCCCTTAGTGAGTATCACATCTATGCTCGTGACTGTGTTGTTCCTCCCTTTTTAGCATGGGTTTTACACAAGAGTATTACTCTATGCATCCACCATGATCTCAGGATTTCTTGAGTATGGTCTTCCTCTATAGTTGTTTTCCGACCCTCGTCTGTCATTTAGAAGCCAAGTTGCGTATGTGCATTGGAGCTTTTCTAATGCGTGTCGCTCTTGTCGTTCATCGGAACATTCCACTTTGGGATGTATGGACAAACAAACTCCAGTACCTCGTCTATCTCCCAGACCAGGTCAAAGTGTTGTAGTCCGCATAATCAAGAGGCATCATTAGCTTCTATTGTGCTCTACCTTTGAGTATCACACTTTTTCGCATCAAGAGGTTGTGCTGAGTCTCGTGGCCTTATTGATACAGTGATTCTCTTACCTATCCTTACTCACGCCTTCCTCCGAGCTGCTCATGCCTGAGAATGAGGATTGTGCATCTTGATGTGGCTATTGGAGATTCTTAGCAATTATTATTGCTTGAAATCCAAGGACATTTGTTTTTCTCTTAGTAACATTGGTTACCCGATCACTAAGTGAAGTCTAACATGCTGCCGAGTCTGTTTGCTCTGAAGCACATATTTGGTCAAGGAGTTAGGTTCGTACCCAAAACTCTCAAGACCAAATCGTGTTGCCTTGAAAAGCAAGACTTCTTTTTAATTCAATGACATCCTGGTGGTTCGTGATATTCTGGAGTCTTCCCAGAAGTATCGTTAGGTTTTCACCTAACCTTGATGTCAAGTTTGGGAGTAAGTTCCTTCCCTGAACAACTCCTTTATCCAAGTAACCGTGTTGGATACTCTGAACTGGTTGGTTGAGCTAAAGTTACAACCTGAAGAGTTTTAAGACAACAAGAGCTCAATTTGACTTGTTCCTTCTCTAAGGCGTGTCTACTTCTCTTCATGCTGAAGCAATATAGTGTCTCCTTATTGGAATTGCTATATTACAACCTTTGATTTGAATTTGGGCTACGTCAAATCAAACTCGGCCCCAAGGACTATCTTGATGGTGTGTCTAATCGTGGTGATTCACTTGAGTGCACCTTCATGTCCTTTGGACTGACCAATACTTCCGCCTCATTCAACCTGTGAGTCCATCTCCTTGGAGTATCATGATAAGTTCGTGGTTGAGCCCATTGATCACATCTTTGTCTTCTCCAAGGTTTGAACAAGTTCATGTTGGACATTGAGCACTAGTGTTGGAAACTTGTAAGAACCAACCTTGTTTCATGACGAAGTATGTGTTCTGGATGTTAGAAGTAACTTTCTAGGGTCACGCGCATTTGCGGAAAGATGTCGCCGTGAGTCTGAGTAAAGTTCTCTTTGGTTCCTCGGGAATCATCTCCATTCCGTCATGCATGTGCGGATCAATATTGAGATGACAGGTTGTTACCTCCATCTAATTGGAAGTCCACTATGCACGTCAAGCCACTGACTAATTGGTTCAAGCAAGAGATGTTCATGAACTTCCTTATCTTCTTCGATGTTTCCCAACAAGGACTCCGTTGCGTCTTGTTGTAAGAAGTTCATGCTGGTGCAGTTTCTTCTTTGCTGTCGTGACCACCTGGATCTTGCCATCCAGCTCAACTTTCGGAGTTTGACATTGTAGTCCATATCTTGAGAATCTATCAACCTTATCTCGGTGGTATTCGTTGCAAATCTTCTCTGTTCAGACATGCTGAGTCTGAAGTATCTGTACACCTGACCAAATCTGAATCTCAAGCAGAAATAATGATTGGTGTTCTTCAAAGGTTTTGACGTAGGTCTCTTGAAAATCCGGCAAGATTGATGTGGTGGTTGACACATTTAGCCGGAAGGCCTAATGCCATAATCTTTGATTCAATAATAACAACCTCTCTCCATGAGGATCTTGCGCAACTTATTCTAGAAGTTTCTCTGCACGGTCTGTTTCCAATCTTGAAGTTTGGTTTTCACTTGATCACACATGAAGGCTATTTAGAAGCTCAAGATTGATATGTAGAATATCAAGGAGAACAATAGAAGCGAAGTTTTCTAAATCTCTCTTGGTCGATTGTTCAACCCTTACCTCGTGGCAATAACTATACCAAGAAGAAATCAACCCCGTGGGTGATCTTCGCTTTTGACTGTACCTAAAGTTCCCTTCGCTTTTGACTGTACCTAAAGTTCCAATCAACTCACACGTTGTGTGAATTTGTCAGTCACATCAGGGCTAAGGATTTTTAATCACGTGGCAAGCGTCTTGCTATGCCAAAAGGTTGAATCTTGTGCAAGTGTCTTTTCTTGAATATGGTGGCCCGAATCTCTGTTGTATGTCGTCCTTGTGGTGTGAAGTGATATCATGATATTTGGTGAAGAATCTGATAGACTTGGATGAAAAGAGCTTCCTTCATAGTTCGCAATCAGGCTGGATAAAGAAACTACGGTTCTAGAGATCAAAGGTTCTCTTGTTGCATCATTCACGTGTCTTCAATGAATCACCTTTCATGGTGTACCCCATCAATGTTTCTGCACCATCTTCTCATCTTGGTCCTCTAGCTAACAAAAGAGTGATCTTCAGCGTTAAGTAACTCAGCAGCTTGGTTTTGCTAGGTAGATCTACCGTGATGGGAGTTACCCTAAAGCCGTTGAGTTGAGGTTTACCCTTGAAAGTTCATGGCCTCAAATCTTCCCTGAAACCGTTGTTTAACAACTTGAACCTTCGACAGTTCCCTCTGTTACCTTGACGTGTTTCATGCTTGTCAGCTCAAGAGTGGTTCATAAACACTCCTTCCATGAGTTAACTATGAGATACCCGATCTTGTGAAGATCAATCTTTTTAGAGTGTTTCCCTCTTTCCTTCCGTACTGTTGGATGCATATCCCGAAAGAAGGAAACAACGGGTTTTCATGATTTTATGGAGAACTTCTTCGAGAAGATAACGACCCCAACGAACAAGACCGGTGAAGTTTGTTTAACCCTTCCTTCTCCTTTTCTTCTAGGAATCTCGGGACGAGATTCTTGTAAGGTGGGTAGAGTTGTAACAGCCCATGTTTGTAATAAAGTATCTATGCATTCATGAACATCATATAATTTTCACTAAGAAATTTTCACACCTTAAATAAAGAGTAATTTGTCGAAAATGTCAGAAACTTCCCCTATTTTTAAATGTGGTTCAAAATCCCCAAAAATTCAAACTAAAATTATGGGGAGCTTCTTTATAATTATAAGAGCACCCATGATTTTCTCATTATTTTTGGGCTACTCTAAGTGCCCCTAAAAATTCCTAAAAGCCTCTGTTCAAAATTTCCAGGGACTTCTTTATAAATTTCTAAAAAACCAAGGGCCTTTTTGCAAAATCCTGTTGTCTTCTTCCTCACGAGCGGAGAAGCTCCTGCGTGTCGATGCCACCTTCCTCGGCTCCTCGCACGGCCACCTCCTGCTTGCCTCTGTGCGTGGGGATAAGCCCAGAGCCATGCCTATCCCTCTCCCCCATCCTCTCACTTGCCCTCCTCCTCTCCTCGTTCCTCCTCCGCTCGGACGGAGCCGTCGCCGGCGCCAACGCGGACCGCCGCCACTGCAGGCCTCCCCGACGAATAGAAGGCCGCCAAGTGCTCCGCCTTCGCCTCCTCTATCTCCTCTGCGAGTCACGCGAGCCGGACCGCTCGAAATCGCCGCCGTGGTGCGTGTCTTCCTCAACTCCGGCGGGTGGCCGCCGCGGTCGATTCGCTCCCACCTCGACTTCCTCCGGCCTCCCCGACCTTTCCATCGTCCTCCTGGTGAGCCGTTGGTCCTCCTGGACCCTTCCCCTTCCTCCCTCGCGCTCTAGCTCGCCGTGGCGCCGAGCGCCGCCGCTGGACATGGTCGTCGGCGAAGCTCCGGTGACCATTTGGTCCCAGCGCCGCCACCATTCGAGTCGCCGCACTCCCGCGCGTCAGACGCGCCTAAGCGCGCGAGCCGGCTCGCTCTCCTCCGCCGAGAGCAAGCTCGGCAGAGCCGCCACTGCCCTCTGTATCGCTGACACGTGGGGCCCACTCGTTAGATTTCCTATAATTTTCGAAAATGTTTTCCGTAATTAATAAATACCTGACATGTGGGTCCCGTTGTCAGATTTTTAATAATTACAGAAAATGCTGGAATTTGTAAAATTCATATCTTTTAATCTGTATTTTAGAAAAATGCAAATAATATATCAAAATTTGCAGAAAAATGAAATCTTTGCAACCATTGCATCTCCATGCATGATTAATCAATTTGAATCATGTTTATTTAGGAGAAAAAATAACCAATTTATGGATTTATGGAGTTTCTCCAAATGCTATTTCTTAAATGTATTTGGGCTCCATTTAAAATGATCTCCATGCTTAGAATTCTACTTCAAATAACTTAAATATCATAGCATACATGCTTGTATGCACATTGCATTATGCCATGAAGTGATTGTTGTTTCCATTTCTTTCCGGTGTTTCGATTCTTCTCGGTAGAACGCGGATACGGGATCGAGATCGAGATCAACAACAACAAAGACGAAGACGAATACTTGATCAACCAACGATCAAGTCAAGCATAATATTACCAAAGAGCTATTATTATTTGTTATCAAAGCAAGGCAAGCATAACCTCTTATCTGCTCATATATGTGATTTCAAAGTATTTGATTTTTATATATTGCATACGATTCAAATGTGCTTTTGGTCAATAGATAGAGTTCTCCTATCTCTTGCATCGCCTAAATATCCTGATCCACTGCTCCTAGCAGACCTAGGTTGCTTGTGCGTGTGTATCGCCAGAGCCTTATATCTGCTGTGCTTAGCCATGCTTAGTTTTGTAAACTTGTTCCATCGGATGACGGATCGGAGTTGATAATGATTCTAGCATGACGGGATGATGTGGTAAGATGAAGTGAAGTGTAATAAACTTGCTTAAAGGCTTTGGTGGGAGGCCACATGTGTGGTGTTTTGTTCCACTAGCCGCTCCTAAGACCCGAGTTCTCGTACCTTGATCCAAGACTGAGCGTACAATCATGCGTGGGCCTATACTGGTCAGCCTCGTCGACTCACTAACTTGCTTAGATCTACCCATGAGCCACATAGTTCGGGTGTTCCATTTGCCCATACGCATTGAAAACGTTTTAAGGAGGAGGAGGAGGTGCATAGAGCATACAGGAGCAGCCAGGGTTGCTTGAGGACAAACTCTCTGGTAAACCAACCCTGCCATGCAACAAACTGTTCCGCGTCGGAGAACGGCCGTCTCACGATGGCGGGCTTAGACCTTTTGGGTGGCTCATGGAATAGGTCGACGTAAGGTAAAGGTTGTAACCGTTCCCACTCTGCCGGCTTTCCCAGGAAGAGAGCTAATTGTATAGGCAAGGAGCCGGACGGTACGCGTGGTAAACATTGTACACCCCTGCAGGGTTTAATCTATTCGAATAGCCGTGTCCACGGTTACGGACAACTTGGAGTTAATGGGCGAGATCATAGATAACATGATCATAAAAGTAAAATTGCCAACCGGGCGTGGTGCTGGTGATGTTTCAGAAGGTGCTACCTGATCTTTAGAGCATGTGATACGCTCTCTTATCTCTTTTATAACTTCTTAGTAGACGACTCTTCTTATCACTGGTTATGGAAAGAAAACTGGCTATACGCAAAGAAACCGTCATACATACTCTCTGAACAAGCAGATATATAATAGGTTAATTAAGCCTTGTTGAGTACATCCAGTACTCATCCTTGCTTTATTTGGTTCAGGTGAGCTTCATCACTCCCAAGGTGGTTCCTACGTTGCATCGACGAGTAGTTTGGGGTTCCCAGGTGGCAGCTTGGGACGTCTCAGAAAAGCTGGCGTCGGGAATGTTTATCTACAGGCATCTTAGTCCATAATTTGGATCTTATTGTTTAGAACAACATAATTTGCTTTCACCGTGTGATGTAATGTTGGGTCGTGTGGCCTCTGTTTGTAATATCTTCTACCTTCGCTCTGTTATGAGTTGTAATATAAGTACTTTGAATCGTAGAGTCTGTGACGTGCCAGATGTTCCGCAGTCTTGATCTCTCTATTATACATTGATAGTTGTGCCTGTGTTATGGCATCAATCGAGGTGTTGTGTTGCCGATGATCCATTCCGAGCAACGCCTGCCAAAGGTTTTAGCCTGGGGTGTGCCCAGTAACCTTCGGTTGTATCACATGACCAGTGACACACATCATCTTTGTATAGTTCCGGGGTCAGGGCGCTTACATCACTGTATGATTTTTCATATTTTTCTGGAAACTCTAAAAATCATTTCAATTTTACAGATTATGTATCACCTAATCCTATGCATGCACAAAAATTGGCTAACATTTCTGACATGTTGAAGCCGCACTGCGCTCCTCGCTGTCCCCTCCGCCGTCTTCACCGCCATCTCCATCGACAATTCCTCCTTGTATACAATGGTTCATCCTCCCACACACCTCTGTACCGCTCTATGTAAACATGGTGTTTGATGCTATAAAGTATTATCCTATGATCTATGTCATGTTTGTGTAGTTTCTTTGTCTTTTGATTGCTTTGTTGAATGTCTTTGGTTCATTAGAGTTGTATGTTGATATGGTACAGTCCTTCGGTGTCCATTATATTTGTGCACGCAAGGATCAAACATCATAGGGTTTGTAGTATGTGTAAAGGAAGGGGGTAGTCCTGCCGGAGTGACAGAAACATGAGGACTCGAACCGGTGAGTTGCACGTATGGGAGTAAGAGGACCATTAACTTAAGGCTATGGTTGGGGAAACCTTAATGCATTGTTAGCATTTGCGGATGCCCGCTAACAATACAATCATATAATATGTGTAATCGCAAGTAGTCGAGTGCATGTATATTTAGCCTCTCCCACATGGAAAACTGCATCGAAGATAATGAACCAAGTATCTTCACTAATTAATCTTGGACAATTCCATCACACTTTCCACCACTTTTCCACACTCATGATACTGTTAGTTAATGGTTATTTAGTGTACTTTATTTCTGCAGCAACTAACTTTTACTTTCTTGTTGTTTATTATCTCGCAAAGCTATCTCTCATACCCCCTTATTGTTACTCTAGTTTTATTTCCTAGTTAGAGCAAACATTTAGTGTGCGTAGTTGTATCAGTGGTTGATAGAACTTGAGAGAATACTTATCCTACCTTTAGCTCCTCATTGGGTTTGACACTCTTACTTATCGAAAAGGCTACACACGATCCCCTACACTTGTGGGTTATCACCGGCTTGTCCCCACGGCTTCCAAAGCCACAAAAACCACAACTTCCATCTAGGGTTCCAATGAACCTAAGAGGTAACAAGATCCACACGGGATTAATGGGTGGAAGCGAAATTGGTTTAGTGGAAGTTTAGATCAAGATCTACTCCTTCACACCTCAGAGTTTAAAGGTGTTTGGGCCAAGGGAGTGAGAGATCTAGTAGGTTGAAGATTTGAATTAATGGAGGAGAGAGAGTATTAGAAAGCTTAGCCTATTTGAAAATAAGTCCAGTTTATATAGTCCTCCACGAAATGTGGTTGTTGGCATGTTTTCTACGCAGGCGCGGTAGTACCGGGCCGAAGCCCGGAACTTCCGGCTAGCAGAAAAACGGCTAGTCAGCCTTGGTCATACTCCAGAGTGGATAAGGTTGCCACGATACTACTGGGTGGTATGGGCCGATACTACTGTCTTGTCGGTAGTACCGGGCCACTGCCGTGTCAACTTCTGGGCTAAATGTTACCGGAGGCAGTACACCCTGGGAGCAATCGGTAGTTGTTCCGAAACTTGGGAAGTACCGACGTGGTGGCTCGGCATTACCGGGGCAAAACCCGGTACTCCCGGTAGTACAGAAACAAAGCCTGGGCACCCCACTCCTTAGAGAAAAGCGGGGCGGTACTTCTGGGATTTGGTCTGCTATTACCGGCACCTCAAGCAAACGATTCCCTAGAGCAGTATAGTGAATGACCAAATGGTGTAGGATGGCCGTGGAGAAGCATATATGGTTTGTGCAAATAGATAAGGTCGATTCCGCCCATACCTGCGCAACAGACCCCCCCCCTCATGATAGTACGGTTTTCCTATTTACATCAACAAAGACATAGGAAAACTATGACTTTGCGCTTATCCTCTTTGACAGGATGTCCAACCATCATGTGCAATCATAGATGTACATGTAAGTCTTTTAGCACACAATTAGACCTCTCATTGTGTTGAAGACAAATATCAAAACTAAATAGGGATATAAATATACTTTTAGCACTCGATATTCTGTCCTGCAAACCAGTCGCCGACAGAGGTGGAGGTAGTTGCTTGTTTCGAATGTATGACGAAGGTTGTTGATCCTATGCAGTGGCGACGTACGACCCAAAATTTAGGTATGGCAGACTCAAGAACATGTATCACTGTTTAATTAGAATCATGGGTATGTGTGTGTGGGGGGGGGGGGGGGGGGGGATCGCCCCATCCCCCATGGCAAGATGTAAAAACTAATTAACATAGCTAAACATGAATATGCAAGTTTCAGTTGTAGAGAGTAGTCAGGTGGCTTCAAGCACATTAGTGGTCAGAATGCTGGGGATGTTGATGTCCCCTCGGCACGCCACTAGACGTGATGTGGTCAAGGGAGCCTTCTTCGCCGTACTGGGTGGATGCGTGTAGGCAGCCCTCGGCGAGCTTATTGCTGGAGCACGCGGCGGCGCCTTACTGCGGTGGCTCCTGTACGGTGGTGCCCTGGTTCTCGCGTCCGCGACAGGTGGCACCCTCCCAATTCTGATCTTCATCATTCCACCGATCGATACCTGGGCAATTATAATGTAAGAGAAGGTACACGTATGCTTTTGGGCAAACCTGATCCGGGCCTTATTTTGGAAGGACAACAAGTGCCCTTTGTTTCATAGGACAATTAGCCTAAGGCAAGGCAATTGGTAAGAATAACCCTCTTGTTGTGTTCTCGGATGGTATGTGAGTATGTCAGACTTCATCATCATCAGTTGTTACATAGCTAGTTTATTCTTAGCAATTAGGAGAATTTCCAAGACGAAGATTAAATGTAGAGCACAAATCACTATATCGCGTAGCAACGAAGTTGAACATGTCCAGCTAATAAAGCTAGGTGCCATGTTAGCCTGTTGGAAGAAATGTACATATCTCTAAGATTACGGCTGAAATTGACGTGTTTCCTTGTGAGAATTGTCAAGTGTCTTTGTGGAAGCGAACGTGGTTGCTTAACTCTGGGAAGAACTTCGTCACGGTCCATTTAGGCCTCACAAGTTTGAAGGCCAATGTTGTTCGAGAAGAGGCGGTGGATTCTGGGTTTGGCTTTGGTCTCTCCGGGCTCGTCGGAAATTCGTAGCAAAGCGCAGGCACTTAGCTACTACTCCAAATCGCAGGCACTTAGTAAACAACAAAGTTATTGTATGCACATGTAACACGTGCCACTATGCTAAATAATAAGTCTAAAATACGGATCAGTGGCATATACTGTACTGGAACAAACAAATATAATCAATGATACTGAGTTTAGTTAGGAAGCTAGTCTCTCTCTAGTGGATGCCATAAAATTTCTACATAAATATATGCTAAGTATATTTTCATGTTTAACTTCGTGTATTTTGTTTATTGTATACAAATCATGAAACCAAGTGCACACAAGATGAGTATAACAAATAATTATTTCATAGGGCAAAGTAGGAACGATGATTACTATAAGAGATGCATTTTCAATACCAAGTGTAGAGGATGCAAATCCTGTCAACTTATTACTGTACCCGACTTGCGGGACACATTTCTTGATTTTCAAAGGTTTCAATTTATACTTTAAAAGTCTTTGTAATTGACCTTACCTAACAATATACTAGAATCAATACTAAGATATTTGTTTGATTGTACCGCTGAAATAGCTATTTTAGGATATGAATACACAAACACTCATACATACACACAAATACATTTGTTTACACTATATAATTTATGCAACCATAAAACAATAGCTCAAAGAGAACTTTATTATAAAATACAAGCACAAATTTTGCACAACCATGCTTTCTAGTGTTATACAAAAAATATATAACAAATAACACTATCACACTAATATTCGGAAACAATCTTATCGGTTAACTATGCCATCCAAGCAATATAAACATATTCATTAGGACTGTAGTTTGATGAAAATAAGTTTTAAAAAGTATAAAAGTTTATATAAAATTTATTTATTTAAATTTACTTGCATTTAAAGTTTATTTGGAATGATTTTGTATGTACCTTGGAAAAACCCACTGTGGCAATTATGACAACCCACCGAAACAAGTAGATAAGTCCATTCCTATGTCATGTTTGTTACTCATTCATTAATTCTAGTTTGCCCAATCAAGCATGACTTTATGCCAAGCGAAATAAGCGGGGGTTAAAAACAAAAGGTGCAAACAACCAAGTCGCTGCCATAAACCGTATAGCGTGCACCAAAGAGAAAGAGAGAGGGCGAGAGAGTAACTATACTAGGTTGCTGAAATAAAGCCACACACTCATGGTAATAGCATGCAAGCATCTTGAAAAAAAATTCTGTTCTAGGCACTATATATCACGGCTAGTTGTTTGCTTACATTGTATTTTGCACATTTTTCTTCAAATTTTTGATGTTTCATTCAAACAACAACGCAACCTTTCCAACTTGAATATACTCATTTATATGGTTCTAGTTACGTTTCTAAGTCCCGCTAGGCTCGTGTGTGAACGATTGTGCGATGATGGTCCACCAGGTGGGCACATGGTGACTTTGGTGTGGTCGCGTTATTTAAGTGTTGTGTCTTGAGGTCCAGGGGTGAAAGCTCTAGGTTTGACCTTTGTTGGTTGTGACAATGGTGACATTCATGCTATCGACTGAGTGCGACGAACTTGATAAAATTCATCAAAAAATGTGTGAATTTCGATCCAAAATTAAGAAGTTAGAGTCGACGAAACTCAAAACCGATCACGGGAATAGAACCTACTCATCGACGTGCATATATTTCATATAAATTTTATCTTGCATCATGAAACGGTTGAGAAACTATCGTTTTGATCCAAGAATTAAGAAACCTGGACGCTACTTGTCAGCTTCGCCAAAGCTGACAAGCCTGGTCGGCTTGACCGTTGCCGACGGGGCCCTGTCGGCTTGGCCCACACCGAAGGTGTATTATTTTCTGCAAACTCCTAAAAATGTGTATTATTTTTAAATTTATAGTACTTTTAGAAAATGGACTAGAGGTTGCTTAGTCTTCTCTTTGGATGAAAACTCATGATCTGAATCCAGCGGCATCATCGTCGTGTATTGTTTCATTCTTGAAGGTGTCATTTTTTATACTCCCTCTGATCCAGTATAATTGTCGGAGGAAACCATCAGATCACGTACAACTTCAACATTAAAGTCACGACACTTTTTGTGGACCGGAGTAGCATGTTTGCCTTGATCTCGTTTCAGATTCGGTATAGCTCTTCTTCCCTAGTAGACCCTAGGTTTATCGAACTGGAAAGTGAAAATGCTTAATTAAGGTGACATGTGCGAGTGTTTGTTGTACTAGCTCTTTTTGTTCCTCATATCATTATTTAGTTCAATGTAGAGTTTAAGATAGAAATAGTCTATAGCAAAGGGTTCACCTACAACTACTATGCTCGACGATCTCGAGGTAAACCGCAAGATCGCCTATGGTGGGTGGATGATGATGGTACCGTTGGCACTTGTGCGTGTGAACTGGTTGACTCGTTTGTCGGTCTCCAACCCCTTATAAACGAAGAGAGTTAGGGCTACATGGTATGGATCGAGGCCTTGGTGTTGTGTGCCTATGCTAAAACCTTATCAAGATATGCTAGATCAGATCTAAGTTGGTTTACAACAAGTATCCCGCTAATTAACTCCGGCGTTCGTTGATCTTGGCGTGTCTTGTACTCCAAGGTGGTGCACTCGGGCCCCGCGTAGGGTTCGAACCCTTGAGGTGGGACACTCTTTCCCAAGTGGTCCATGCTGCTTGGTCATGGGCCTAATGGGGACCTATGACCTCCACACAATGGTATCCTGGATATTTTGAAGCAAGCAATGTTTGATTTTTCCTATACTCCAACATGACGAGACGTCATGGTCTTCCATGTACGCTGAGTCCCAGTGCTAGACCGCTTTAGGTTTGTTGGGCCTCATTCTACCCCATGGAGTATCTAGCTCCCATGATGTCGACAATCGCCGCAATCCACGCCCTCGAGATAGAGAGGCTCGAAGAAGAATTTATTCGCCATGTTAGAGCTATTGCCGCCATCGACGAAGTACCACCGTAAAGCCCCACTAAGAGTCCCAATGAGAGGGAAACTAGAACTCCATCTAGTAGACGGTGAACTCCCCGCAATCCCACACTAGTGAAGCCGCCGGAGGAAGAGGGGGTGGCGATCTACCGGTGGAGGAGGTGTGGCGGCGCGGCTGAAGATCTCCTCTCTAGGGTTTTCTGTACCTCACAATTGAAACATACAGTGTTGTGTGGGCCGGCCGGTCGGTGGCGACCCCGTGCAGTGCATCAGTGATGACCGGCGACCTATCCTCTCCCTCTGGTACCGGAATACGTCGCCTCGTTAGTCCACTGCCGCAGATGGATACACGCATCGCATGTGCCATTATAACTGTTCAGTGCGTACATGTAAAGCTAACTACACGAAAACAAAAAGTGGGTGTGTCGGTACATACATCTAGAAAAGTCAATGACGACGGACCAACTCAAACAATCTTCCCTACAATCTTTGGTAGAGTACGTACGTGCGTGTATAGTAGGACGAGAATCATGGCACATGGCACAGCCATGACGGTCCACCGCTAGTTTATTTAAGCCGTGTCGTTCCAAAAACGGTTCAATTGGTGGACAGCGAAGGCCTCACATGCATGGGGTCTGCTGATCACATGTTTTGTACCCACTTGCACCCTGCATTCATCTTCCACACAATTTATCGACGCATTCACGCGTGAATATGCGCCGAGATCGATCTTTATTGCAAAAGAAGAACATGCCCGAGTTCATCGCCGCCGCCGTAGTAACGCGTTGGTCGCCGATGGTGGTGGCGTTGCGCGCATAAAGCGGTGGTCGAAAAGGAGACAACGGGTCATGCGTTCTGCGCGAGGCCGTACAGTCCAGGCTTGTGAACCCGCTGCCCTTTTTCCCGCTTGGGCATCATGCTGCCAGCCGATTGTGCCTTTTTCAGCTGAATCAGGTGTGTGTGTGTTTGTTTTAAGTTTGTTCACAGCAACCAACCCCCGTCGTCAGCCCGTCACAGTGACCCATCACAGTGCCATCATACAATACAAGACATTTTTTACAATTCCTACTACTACTACTAGTTGCACCCCCAATGCATTGTTAACTGTAAACTAATAAGCGGTTCTGTTCATTACGCACTCGTGCTTACCGCCAAAACCGACGCATTGTTCAACGTGTGCATCCCGTGAGATCTAAACCATAGTTTTTGTACTAACATTTTTTTTTTGTTGCGGAAAAGATTAACTGATATTGCCACAAAGTCTTTTACAGAAAGATCCAGAAAACATAAGATATTACAAATAGGCCCCCAGGATCCCGATGTCGAAGACGAAGCTCAGCACGTATCGCCGGCGCGCCGCCACCACTCCTTCGCGAACGCCTTGGACAAGAAGGAGCCCCTCCATGGCCGGGAAGTCGACGAAGCTTAGCTCCTAAGAACCTCCATACTGTGCCGTCGTCGCCATCGCCTTGTAGCAAACCAGTAGAATCTTCTTTATTCTTCACAACCGGAGCCGCCGTCCCGCGAACTCTGGCGAGGGATTGGCGCAGCCCGCACCTCCGAGGAGCCACGAGCACGCGAAGGACGGCAGGCCGACGGCAGAACTCCACCGGAGCACCACCACCGACGAAGGGGACCACCGCCCTGGCGAACCGCATCAGCACCGCCGCCACCTCCACAGCGCTGCCGACCGCCCTACGGGAACCTACGCTATGTACACACCGGATCCGGGGATTCACCGTCCTCCCGCCGCCGAAGCGGCCGCCGGAGGACGAAGAATCCACCGGATCGGCGGCGGTGAGGTGGATCGCGCGGGGAAGCTTCAAAAAATCGCCTTTCTACTGTGGACGGGGAAAGGAGAGGGTCCAAGGTCCGTTGACTAGTTTTTGTACTAATGGATTCTCCGATGACTCCATTATTGCTGGGTAGTAGTAGCTAGCCTCTACAGTACACACCAGACCAACGAACACATTTTTGCTCCCCCATTGTAACGGTCTGCTGCCCAAACAGTAACGAAGAAATGTAGCCGAGCACAAGCACAAACCACAAAGCACAACTGCCAACGCAGCAACGCCTCTCTCTCAGGTCCCTGAACTGCTGCAGCTCGCCTGCATCAGACACCTCTCTCCTTTTCTAACCTTTGCCCCACACTCTCTCTCTCACAAAAAAAATTTTGCCCCATATTCTTCCTCCCGTTCTTCCTTCCGCCTCGCTGGTATTCTAGCATTTGCTTCACTGCCATCTCTGGCATTTGTCCCACGTCGCGGGCGAATGCTAGCTGTTCTACCTAGATCCTAGTTCTTGCCATCTGCTTGCTTGATCTGACAGTCTTCTTCCTCTGTGTCTCCAATGGCTGGGAGCTTTGAAGGAAGGATGCCAACAAGAGGTGTTGAGCAGGTCTGTACACGAATCTTTCGTCTTCTCATTTTCATGCTGCTACGCATCGTCTCAAGAATTTATTCGATGCCCATTTGTTAGATTCTAAGCTAATTTTAGAAGGCCTGTGATTCTTCCGGATTTGCTCTTTTCACCCCGCTTCGTCTGGTCTTCACCGCTCTTTATTATCTTTATTTCTGGGGTGGGGTAATGGAATGCGTTCATCTAGTTACTTCAGAGCTGGTCGGATTCTTGAATTTATCACCCGCTATTCCATATTCGAGAGTAGGACGAGCCAAGAATGCGATCTGATTCTGATGGTTTTGTTCTCTGTATTATCCAGGCCATTGTTGCTCTGAAGAAGGGCGCGAATCTAATGAAATGCGGCAAGAGAGGGAAGCCCAAGTTCTGCCCCTTCAGACTCTCTTCTGTGAGTACTTCTGCTATCTCCTGATGTATAAAGTGGAGGCTCTATATTAGGGAGCAGGGATTTTGTAGGCCCATTGGAGACTTCAGTGCAACTACAAAAGTATTAATGTATTATGCAGTACTAATTAGTAGTTACCCTCAGTCTGCTCATTTTGACAGTAGTGTTTGCAGCTAAAACCATCTGAAGTGCACAAATTTCTCAGTGTCATTGCACTTTTCATGAGTTTCACAGGCAACTAATTCATGGTTGAAATACTTGTCTGCACTGCAACTAAGAGTTAGCTACTACTGAATACTGATCCATCTTTCAGTCATGACAAAGCATGTTTCCTCCTTTTGTAGGATGAGAATACATTGATATGGTACTCGAAAGACAGGGAAAAACGTGTGAGCTTGAATACTGTGTCATCTGTAATTCTTGGACAAAAGACGGTACGCAATTCCTCCCACCTGAAAAAATTATTATGTTCGCTAGCCATCGCACATATTGTTTCTAATGACTTCAGAGTTATACAGACAAATTTTCAGCGTCTGCGTTGGCCTGAGAAGGAACATCAGTCCTTGTCCCTGATATACAGAAATGGCGAGCGCTCACTCGACTTGGTATATCTCTTGCTGGATATTATGTCAGTTCATTTGTAACAAAATTTCAGTGTCCATTGTTCCTCACTAGTATCACGTCCTCTGAAAATCATCTTGACCCAGATCTGCAGAGACAGAGATCAGGCTGAATGCTGGCATCTTGGCTTAACAGCCTTAATATCATGTCCTTCTAGTCCAGTTTCATCAGTTGGGTCAAGGAGCAGTAGGCAGATGGCTAGCTGCACAAGTACACCCCGTAGCTATGTTCAGCGAAAGAGCAAGCTATCAGCTGTGCATGACACACCAAGGCACAGACAGGTTAGTTCTAGAACTTACATGATGCTGTCAAAGTGAGCCTTATTTTCGTTTCAGAAAATTCCATATGACAAAGTATATCTGGTTGTATTTTGGCTGGCCTATCTGAACTTTAGGTTCAGATCATGGTCAAACAGAATATTCTTTGGTTCTACAGAGTTGTATCAATTTCAACAAACAATTATTAGGCTTGTCTCTAAACTCTGTTTTTTGACGAGTGACATATTTAAGTTGTTCATGTGCTTAAGTATGTAAGCATTGCTGATCCATGGATTTGTTATGAAATGCTATATGTTCTAAGTAACATTGTAATGTCTTCGCGGTAGTGATCCTTCTTTCAATGAATTTCTTCTTGAAGGTATACCCATCTACTGTGAGTCCCAAAATGACACAGAAAGATTTCTTTGGTGGTTATCTGGATTGTTCGGAAGCCTTAATTTACCAAAGACAGCGAACGTTTGCTGACATGGACTCTTATCTGGAGAGGCTTACTCCCAAGGTGGCAAATCCGGTCAGACATGGGCTGAAGGATATTTTGGTTGCTAACAAACATAAGACACAGATAGTTGCTCACACACCTCAAATGAGAACATTTGAAGGGCCTCGGACAGCATGCCGATTGGATTCTCTGAAGGATGTTTTCCTCTGGGGCGATGTTCTTGGCAGTATGTTTGGCAGTGAAGATATTCCGAAGGCCCTCCCAAGGTTGGTGGGATCAACCAAAATGCTTGATGTACAGAGCATTTCTTGTGGGGAGAATCGTGCGGCCATAATCACTAAGCAAGGGGAGGTCTTCTCCTGGGGCAAGGAGAGTAGTGGGAGACTGGGACACAAAGTAACTGGCAACGTCTCATGTCCCAGAATAGTTGAGTCTCTTGCTTCTGTACATGTCAAGGCTGTTGCATTTGGATCAAAGCACACCTGTGCAGTCACAGTTTCTGGCGAACTTTTTGAGTGGGGTGAAGGAGCTCATAGCTTGGCTTTGTTGAATAATGGATGTGGAAAGAACCAATGGTTTCCCCATAAATTATTTGGTCCTATGGACAACATTTCTGTGTCAAAAATTGCTTGTGGCGAGTGGCACACAGCTGTTATAACATCTTCCGGTCAGCTATTCACATATGGCGATGGAACATTTGGTGTTCTTGGGCATGGTGATACCCAAGGAATTGCTAGACCAAAAGAAGTAGAGTCCTTAAAAGGGTTAAGAGTGAAATCTGTGGCATGCGGGCCCTGGCATACAGCTGCCATTGTTGAAGTAGCGAGCAGTTTCAAGTGCAACACTGTAAGTGGCAATCTGTTCACATGGGGTGACGCAGATAAAGGGAAGTTGGGTCACGCTGACAAAAAAATGAAGCTTGTACCAACATGCGTCGAGTCGCTCGCCAGTTATGATTTTCATCAGGTATCCTGCGGGATGGCTCTGACTGTTGGACTTACATCTACTGGTGTGGTATTTACTATCGGAAGTTCCAAGCATGGACAATTAGGGAACCCACAAACAGA
Organism: Poa pratensis; assembly: GCA_947311845.1. NCBI lineage: Eukaryota > Viridiplantae > Streptophyta > Magnoliopsida > Poales > Poaceae > Poa > Poa pratensis. The sequence goes on along the minus strand of CAMZMU010000053.1, from coordinate 22,415,656 downwards.
TGGTGAATCTGTTTGTATTGTTGAAGGAATACTTAAGACTGAGTTTGTTACAGTCATATCATCTGGTTCTTCCCACGTTGCGGTGTTGACTATGAACGGAAAGGTTTTTACATGGGGTAAAGGTGCGGACGGACAACTTGGTTTGGGTGACTATGATAATAGAAGCTCTCCTACTTTAGTAGAGGCATTAGAAGGTAGGCATGTTCAAAGTATAGCTTGTGGCTCCAATTATAGTGCCGCAATATGTTTGCATAAGGGTGTCTCAATGAAGGACCAACCCATATGCAGTGGATGCAAGCTGCCTTTTAGTTTTACTAGAAAGAAGCACAACTGTTATAACTGTGGTTCCATGTTCTGCAATTCCTGCAGTAGTAACAAGATCACAAATGCAGCAGTTGCGCCTGATAAGAACAGAAGGTATCGTGTCTGTGATTTGTGTTTCCGTCAGCTAGAGAAAGTCTTAAATTCCAGCAAAGTCAAGCTACAACCAAAGATCAGCAAAGGAGAAATGTTTAAAGCAGAAATAAAGGCATATACACCAAAGCTGTCACGTTTATTCAAGGAAGCAAACCTCATTGTAGAAAAGGTGGCTTTAGTACAAGGTCCCAATCAGAGAAATGTGGACTCTGCCGTTCCAATTCAAGTACAAACTCAAAGATGGGGGCAAGTTGAGTGCCCTGCTCAATTCGTATCTGCACAAGACATTTTCCAACATCAGCGGATTTCGAATAGTGAGATGTGTGGTGTCTCCTTTTCGCAAAGAATGCATGACTCTGTAGGGCTGAAGGCTGGTAACTATTTGCGACGGTCTACTGATAGCCAGAGAGAGGAATTTAATATGATGAATACAATACTCACAGAGGAAATAAAGCAGCTTCGTTCACAGGTAATTCATTTAGTTTTGGTCAACAAATAAAATTTTCCCTCTTTGAGAACTGAAGAAAGCTGATCTTCTTGTTGCTGTTCATGCAGGTGACTGCTCTTGCAGAACAATGCCAGCAAAAAAGTCTTATAGCTCAAGTGTACAAACAAAAACTTGATGAAACATGGTTAATTGTTAGGGATGAGGCTGCAAAGTGTAAAGCTGCCAAAGATATCATAAAAGTTCTAAGTAATCAGGTATGAGCTTCACGTAATCTCGTCACACTGTATTGTTAGTGTATTTTTCAGTAACAACGAACTAATATACTCCCCTTGTTCGGCTGTTATAAACTATAGTGCAAAGCCTTGTCAGAGAAACTCTCAGTTGGCCAGCAATGTGAAAACTCAAAGATCACACCTAATAGCATCCCGGGACAAGCACCGTCACCATATGCCGCTATACCAGCAAATGGATCATTCAGTCATCAGAATATCAACAGAACATTTGACAGTGATGGATATACCACGGAAGCAGAGTCCGTCGCCGCTCCAATCGACGGTGTGATCGAGCAGGTCGAACGAGGAGTATATGTCACACTTGCTGTATCCCCGGGAGGAAAGAAAGACATAAGGAGAATGAGATTCAGGTGAATCCTATAAGGCCTCGCTGGTTGCTGTTCCTGATTATTTGTCGTCTTTTTTAAATTTATTGTCTGTCATTTTTAAACCTGGGTTCTTGGTTGTGCAGTCGAAAGCATTTTGGCGAGAGGGAAGCTCAGAGTTGGTGGGAAGAGAACCGGAGCAGGGTATATGCGAAGTATGGCATTGAGTAAGTGGCATCACCGCCTCTGAACCACCTTTAGCGGTGACCGGCAAACGTACTGTACAGGGCTAACCGGTGGTACTGATATCAACCTGGGCAATCTGCACACGTTAACAGACAGTCTTCAGCAATTTGGCCCGTAGAACGAAGCAGATGGAGTTTTGTAAGCTACCTAGCGATCTAATCGACCTTTTGTTTTGTACAATGGGCAGTTAAACCCTACTGTACATATGGTTCCAATAGGATGAACCTGATCGGCACTATGGTATCGACCTTTAAACCCTATATCTTTGATGCTGAATGCTGATGAGATGAATGAACGATGTTCATTGTTGCTCTTCCTGATTGTGATGCCATGTCACAATGATCAAACCTGTCGGAGGAAGCGATGCTGTACGTGAGAATACGGCCTCTTTCCTGACGGAAGAGGAAACCTTGGTTAACTGTACCTGAAACAACTTTCCTCCCAGGACGCAAACCCTCCGTCCCTGCCCACCCGAGTCCCCGACACTCGACAGGCCGCAGCAATGGCGAGCGCCCGCGCCGTCTTCGCCTCCACGGTTACCCCCGCCGCCGCTCTTCTGGAAGCATCGACATCTCTCCAGCGGCTAACACCTCGCCCGCGCCTTCTCCCTTTCCCCTCGCACTCGCATAGTCCGGTCGCCTCCTCTGCAGCGCGCAACGTCTCGCCACGGCCAGCTTCCGCCCACCTGAGATTCCCACAGTCCAGTGCTACGCCTAGGGTCCCGACGGAAACCAATTTGGATTCCCAAGGAGGCAACGACGGCACTAGACTGACCGCCACACCTAGGTCTTGGGCACCAATCTTAAAGCATCTGCCCTTCGTGGAGCAGGCCTTCCGAGAACGCCATGGGACTGGGAGGGCAAGGGCGCACGGGATAAATGTACGTACAAAACTAGGCTCATTCCCATCTGCTAGCCTTTGATTTTCCTTTTAAGTCTAGCCTTTGATCCTTCGTTTCATCTTATTCAGAAAAAAAAAAGGTACAGGAAGGCTTGTAGTATCCTCTTCTGTTCTGACTCGTCACGCCATGGAAATTTTGCGGGTAGAGCACATATGAGAGAATCCAACAGGTCTGAAGTTCTGAACTTTCATCCGCGCGTTGCTTGCAGAACAAAGGCTGTAACAGCCAGTGCCCTCTAATTCCATTTTTTCGTACGTCGCCGCATTCAGTACAACAAGTAGAAATACAAGTCTATTTTGCAAAAAAATAAATAGAAATACAAGTCTTCAGTTATTCAGGCATGTTTAGCATTCTGGAACGAACAAGGCCTTGCAGCATCCCGTGTCCTGAACTGTGTAGCCAGGGCCAAATGGATTGTGAAGCCAGTTCAATTAGGACATTCTGTGGGTAGAACACAGTACGAGAGAATCCATCCGGTGTGAAGTTCTGGATTTTCATCCGTGTAATTGCTTAACAGCCAGTTCCCGCTGATTCCATTTGTACATCACAACATTTAGCACAAGAAGTACTAGAATACAAGTCTTCAGTTTTTCAGGCATGTTTAACATTCTGCAAGTAGGGCGTCGGTGCTCAGTTCATTCATCAAAAACATACACTGCAATGAAGAAGACCTTGGGGCACTCTCTGGTTCTGCTGCCATGTCATTTGTTTTACAGATAAAGAGCTCTATAATTTACATCAATTTGATCCTACTACAACTATACCAAAATATAGGTCACCATTGATCGATGGGGCAAAATTACATACACCCAATGTGGAGGTATGAAAACACAGGAGGGGCAGCTGTTCTTCCATTGGTGTAAGACCAGTGTGGTTTTCATCTGCCTTTGTGCAGTACATCAGTTCAAGTCATCTGTGCTTTCATCATCATCTATCTATAGTAGCACTGAGATAGTGAGAACTTCTTACAAGCACAATCTCGTCATCTCACCATCTGCCTCCTCGCTGGGGGCCTGAGGCTGCAGCACCTTGCTCTCTGCTGCGCACCGCTTGTATGGCATGAAACCTCGTTGGTGGATGGAACTTGGGCTCACAAACTTTCTGAAACCCACAGAAGGCGCCATTTTCTTGTCACCGCCGTTTGCTTCTGTAGATGATTCTTCAGAGTTACGAGTTACTGTTTCAGGCACACTGGTGGAGGTTGAGTTTGATTCTGCCAGTGATGCTTCCCTCTGCGTAAGCTTGTCCTCAGCTTCAGAAGTTTGGTGCTGACCCTGTTGATCTGAAGTTACCCCCTTGGGGTTCGACGACATGGGGCAAGGCACACTTCCACCATTGTAGCTGAAGAAAACCGCCCCCTGAGGAACATAATACATACACTGTTGTGCGTTTGCCATCCATGGGCTCAATGTGTTTGCTTCTGGGGTACCATGGGAAGAGAAGTTCTCAACTCCACTAGTGGGTGTCTCAGCCGAAGTATCCAGTTCCATATCTGTGGAAGTTTGCAGGTTACGCTGACGTGAATCATTCACCGCAACCGTCTTCCCGAAAAGCTTAATGAGTGGAGCGTCGGATGTGTCACACACCACTTCTTCTGAAGTACTACTGCCCTTGGCTTCCTGAAATACATAATCAAGAAATTCATCAGAATTAAGAACTTTAACAGTTGTCACAACTAGATCATATCGTCAAGCAACAAAATCACTGTCAATACTAGGTGTTTTAGTAACTAATAAACCTGCAAGAATTTTTTATCTATCAGATACCAAGATCACTGTCAATAATCAGAGTTACTATCGTGCTGATATCGGGTACCTATCCTAGGAAGATACAAAGAAGATATGCTTATCAGGCCGCTAAGATTTAGTACCTGTACATCATCGGTTGGTGGCACTTGCACAGCTGCCTCAGAGGTTCCTACAACTGGCGTGGGGCATCTCTCTTCAATGTCAATCGTCGACGTGTCACTGTCGGAGCAGTCGGAGCCTATCTGTGACGCGGTCACCACAGACGTCGGCGAGCCGTTCCCCTGCTCGCACATGGACCGCATCTGCAGCTCAGGCTTCTCGAGCCGCGGGAGCGCAAGCTTCCCGGCGCGCTCCTCTGGTTGCACGGGTACGGGTGCACCGACTTCCGCTTGGGCCGCGGCGGCGGGATCTGAATCGGGGCCTCACCGGAGGAGCTCTTGCCGGTGTCGCCGGACGATTCCTGACGACCTTGGTGAAGAACTTCTGCGCGTGGCTCCTGATCTGCACCGCTGTCTTGGTGCCTATGTGTTCTGCAGTTGAGAAAAATTAACTTGGTCAGATAAGGCCGGCCAGTTTACTCAGATACTTGTGTACCACATGGAGCTTTTTGGAGATGAAAACCAACCTTGTATGCGGCGCCAGGCGCGGCCGTGGAGCTGCATGGCTTCGAGGAAGAGCTTGTGCTCCTCCTCGGTCCACTTCTCCCGCTGCTTGGTTATCATGTACGGCTTCCGCGCCTTGGGGAGTCGCGCTTCGCCAGCGCGTCCATGTCGCTGGGATTCAGGGGGATCCTGAGATCTCCCATGGTGTTTTGATGATCATCACTCATGTTGGTTTCCTGAAGGAGGAGAAGGAGACGATTTCGTTAAGACTCAGTTTGAAGGTGAAGAAGTAAGATTTGAGCATCAATTTTGGGATTGGTCTTTTTAGTCAATAAACTGTTACTACAAAATAAAGATATTTTTGCACAAATATCTATCATGCAAATTTCCGTTTGGGGCTGAAGCAAAGCAAAGCTTCCATGGACATGCTTTACTCCGAGGCACAAATCCACCAAACTTATCAACAGGAACACACACAAAGAGGAACAAGAAGAAACCGATTAATTACCTGAAAGCGAGCCATATCTTCTGATCGAGGTACCGCGGAGCCAGATCTCACTGCAACGAGCAAGAGCGGAAACAAGCTCCCAATCTAGTTTTTCTTTCCAGAGCTGCTCGCTGAGGCAGAGGAGAGGAGAGCTGGGAAGAATTGAAGAAATGAGGCGTGCGTTGAAGGGGAAGGGGAGAGGGGAGGAGAAAAAAGGGCGAGGGCGGGGGCGCCACGTCGGAGGGGATTTTTCCTCGCTTTACGCTTTTCGCCGGTGCGCTTTTCTGACCCGCGCAAATATCCTAGCGCAAAAATTCCGCTAGCCGCTCGATTCTTGTGGCTCTCGCTGCTTCACCTGCTCGCTTGCTTGTTTGGTAGTGGGATGGGAGCTAGCGGGTCACAGCTGGATCGATCGTGTGCTACGTGGTAAACCCATGTGCTTTCGTGGGGTTGCACGAAACGAAATGCATGAATGGGTGTTCCTGTTCGTTCTATCCGGTTCTTTTTCGCTTTTGGAGTGCCGTGTGCGCCTGTTTTACCGACACGTTTGATGGGTAATCTAGGCCATCTCGTACTTTGCTACTCCGTAAAAAGATACTGTAGATGTGTTTGACGAATTCTTAGTACTCTCCGATCCATATTAGTGGGCATAGCTTTGTCTAAATTCATATGTATATAGTTAAGTATTTAGACTAGATACATGTGTATCTAGACAAAGTTGTGCCCACTAATATGGATCGGAGGTAGTAATTATTTGTGTACTGAACTTTATTTTTTGATGGCAAATACTACTTTGTTTTGAGATTTCGTTATTGAACGATATTTTTTTCTAGTCGCCCGACACACATATATGATATATCAAGTCTAAACTTGAAAAATGGTGTTTGAAAATTTTAGATCTATACTTCAAAATTGGGGTTCGCAAAATTTAGGTCTACCAATATTCAGCAATCTGATTGTACTTTTTTTTAGAACAACACGAGTCACCTCCAGGTTCTATTTCTAGATGTAATTTTTTTTTGAGATTTAAATTAAGTTGCACATAACTTTTACAATATGCACTCACAATAAATCATTCGCGTGGGAAAAAACTTACTATTTTTAGAATCAGATACTTGATAAGTTTGGTTCCATGCATACGGTGGTGAGCTTAGATATTTTCCTCTTGTTTTATCACAAGAAAAAAAATACGGTGCTCAGCTTAGATATTTGCCTCTTGTTTTGTCACAAGACAAATACGGTGCCCAGCTTAGATATTTGCCTCTTGTTTTGTCACAAGATAAGTGCAAGAGATATCGAAACATCAACTTGGACACGGAACAAGCAAAAAACGAAAAGAGCATCCAAGAATATCTAGGAGCTCCCCTCTATTAATATCTCTCCTTCAAACCACATTACGACCCGTGACCGTGTCTACTTCTCGAATTGATTCCATTTCATCTTGATTTACAAATAGAATTGCAATTTCCTAGTTGACCAACTCACATATATCAAGTCTACACTTGAAAATTTGGGTTTGTGAATTTAGGTCTAGAAATATTCAGCAATTGGATTGTAAAGTTTTCTTAGTCACTGCCCGGTTCTATTTCTATTTGTAAATGTAAATCTGAAGTAAGTTGCACATAGCTCGTACAATATGCAGTCACAATAAATTATTGGCTTATAAAACAATTATTATTTGTAGAATCTCATACTTGATAAGTTTGATTCCATGCCTACGGTGGTAAGCTTAGATATTTGTCTCTTGTTTCTTCAGAGGATAAAGCGCGAGAGATATCTAAACATCGACTTCAAACACAGAGCAAGCAAAAACCAGAAGGGCATCCACGAATATCTAGGAGCTCCAATCTAGAGATATACTTGAGCTGGATCTGGGATGAAATATCTCTTCTTCAAATCGCACAAGGACCCATGACCCTGTCTACTTCTCGAATTGATTTCATTTTTATCTTGATTTACAAGTAAACTCACAAATTCCTAGTCCACCCACTCACATATATCAAGTCGACACCTGACAATTGGGTTTGTCAATTTAGGTCTAGAAATATTCAACAATTGGCTTGTAAAGTTTTCTTAGAGCAGCATGAGTTTTTCTATTTCTAGATGTAAATCTATTTATTTATTTTCCTTAAGGGGCAAAGCCCCCAACTTCAATTAAGAAGCTGAATAAACAGCAAATTGTAAGAAGAGTTTGATACCAAAAAGCTAAGCTTCTCGTCTAAGGAAATAAAACATATCTCTGCAGGAATGCTCTACCTAAACCACCACTATCTTTTCTTGACATCCAAACAAACGAAAGTAAGCGCAAGATCACAATGATTATTACAGTCCAATCTTTTTTACCAAAACACTTTATATGCCATCTACAACTATTCCAGGTTTTTGTCAGCACAATAAAGACAACCTCTTCACTCCAATCTTCTTACCATGGGAGCCCAGCATTTACTCTTGTTAAAGAAATCAGATGCCACCATCAACAACAATTTGGCCCCGTAACCTATCGATCTTTTGAACTTTTTCTTCTGCAAAATATCCCAAGAAAGCAACAACTAAGAGATACTACGCTATTAGGATCAGCAAGATATACACGCGGGAAGCAAACTTTGTTACAGATTTTCCATAGCCCCCACAAAGCCGCAGAACCCGAGATATGCCTCAATCCGCCTCACCCCATTCCCCTTAAACGATAAAATCCAATCATACAACCCATCAATCTTACAAGGCATATTTTTCCACAATCTAGAGCACAAGAAACGACGTTCAAAACTTCACTGTTATGAATGCTAATTGCCAGGCTTACAATGTTCATACAAATAATAGACTTTAAATTTCTAGCACTTTCCAAATCTGCTTAGAAAATTAACATGGTATCGTCTGCGTATTGCAACATAACTAAACCATCAACAATCGGATTAGAAACAACATTACAAATTTAGCATGCTCTCGTGCCTTCGTAAATTAAAAAATTAAGCACATCGACCGCTAGATTAAACAAAATAGGTGAAATGTGGTCACCTTGTCGAACCCCCTCTAAATTTCAAACTAAGTACATATCTGATCATTAATCATTACTGCAGCTTTGCCATGAGTCACCACATCCATGACCCAACTAGAAACTTTTCGGGAAACCCTTTCATTTTTAAGACTTGTAAAAGCAAATTCTTATCCAGCATTATCGTAGGATTTCTCAAAGTTTGCTTTAACACTAATATCCGACTTTGATTTATGAAGTTCATGCAAGGTCTCATGCAACAGAGCAACCTGGTCTAAAATATATTTGCCTGAATAAAAGCAATTTGCACTAATGACACAAACTTATCAGCTACCCTATTTAAGCTATTTTTCAAGACCTTAGTAAACAGTTTAAATATTACATTTAACTTATTGGTTTTAGAATCGGATATACTTGATATGTTTGGTTCCTTGCATACGGTGCGGAGTTTAGATATTTGCCTCTTGTTCTGTCACAAGATGAACACGGTGCAGAGCTTAGATATTTGCCTCTTTGTTTTGTGACATGATAAAGCGCGAGGGATGGAAATATCAACTTCTGACCCAGAACAAAGCAAAAACCAAAAGGGCAACCGAAAGGAAATATCTCCCCCTTCCGAAATATCCTGGAGCTGGATCTGGGACGAAATATCTCGGAGGTCGATCGATTTGGGAAGAAGAAATATCTCTTGGATCGCTCGGAGGACTACTCGAGCTGCAAGCTATGACCCTGTCTCCTCTCGAATTGATTCCTGCAAGACTGTAGTAATTCTTTTGCTACAGCAAAGCAACATATTCGGCTCAAATATCAGGCAAATATCAGAGCGCCAGTACGGGACCCTGCTCGGATAGATCAGATAGGAAAAGCGCAGGGTGGTGGGCCCCACGGGGCTCTCGCTTTTTCGACACGTCAAATCCAGCATACGAAGCCATCCCACGTGGAACCCCCGCTGTCTGTTGCGCCTCGGATTGGGACAGGGCGCTCCTCCTCCACATGTTGGCCGAGTCCGGGTTGGCTGGCACCGAAATTTTCCCCAGCCACATGCTTCGCGCTCTCGCTTCTCCACCGAGAAGTATGTGCGGGGAGATGTGACCGGCCGGGCGCGGGCCCACATGCCAGACGCGCGACAGCCAAATCTGTCGCTTGGGTTTCTCGTGCAGGCAGGCAGGCAGGGTGTAGAAGTGACGTCGTGGTGGCTTGTGCGTGCCTATGCCTACCGCTGTGTCGTCCAGATGGTGGTGGCATGTGGCACTCCAGGGATTATCCGTTGCCGTCATAGATGGTGTAACATAGGGCTTGTATGCCAAAAAATATTGTTTTCCTTTCTTTCATTTTTTTTTGGTTACATCACCAAACAGTAAAAAATGCAGCTTTAAAAGATGATGTAGCCCTAAACGATGATATATATTTTTTGGGCATCCTCTATTTTTTTTTGTCTTATCTCTACTATATAATACGAGTAAACGACCGTGGCTGTGGCCGTGGTACGTCAAGGCGATTTTGCAATTTAGTCCCTGAGGAGTAGGAAAATCAACCCGCAGTCCCCCTTGCCTCAGCCCGCGTTCTCTCTCCTCCCGACATCTTATCTCCCGTCCCCGATGTCGATCTTGTTGGAGAAGAAGCGAGGCGATTCCCGAGCAAGGAGGCGCTCATCGATCCGTTCGATCTCCTGCTGCCGCCGCCGAGGTCTCCTGCTCCTACCCCGATGCCGGGAGGCTCCCTCCATCCTCGCGCGGGTCTAGGCTCCCTCCGGCGGTCCGGCCATGAGTGACGAGGTGGAGGTCCTCTCTCCGATCCCCTCGTCGTGGAGCCCGTTCCCCCGCCCGGCCGGTCCCGTCACATCGCCGCATGCTCCGGCACGACCACGAATCGGAATCTGCGGCGTCTCTGAGATACTCCGTACTCGAATGGCGGCCGATCTGAATACTGGCTCTACCTTGGAGGCTGGAACCTGCTGACGCCTCCCTATTCTCCGGCTTGACTAGCTTGCCGCCCCGAAGCTACAACTTCTGCCGTCACCGTCTGACGGAGGAGAGCAGGCCGCCCAGGTGACCGACCTGTGCATCCGGCTACCGTTTCAAGACGAGGAGGGACGGCCGCTGCTAGAGCACACGCGGAGCCATGAAGAGGGAGCAGCTGCAGGGCGGTGGCGCTCTATGCTTCAGCTGCAAACTGGGCCTCCGCAAGGGAGCGACACTATTTTATACTGTAATACGCAAGTACAAATAGGAAGGTTACATATTGGGAATTGCACAATTGTGTGATCAATGGATGATCCAGGGATCCAGCAATTCTTGATACCAATACCGTAGGCAAAAATGTAAAGGGTGAAGTACCTACGCCTACGACAGATAAATGCCAGTATCTCCGACACATTTTTTTTAGAGATTCTATACATTCATGCAGGTAAAGAAGGCTGTCGCTAGTATACATCACTATCAATAGGGCATGCCCAAAAACAAAAAAGGCTGTGGCGGGAAGTCGACCACCACAGTGAAAGTTCCCCGTCACCGCCCCATACCGATTCTGGCCGTTTTTCGCCAGCACCACACATCGCCATGACAACGTCAGCCGCCTCCAGCCCCGTCGACACCTTACCGTTCAATCCCGTCGGTTAGGACGTCCGCCACAACCCCCGCGACTACTATTATATCGGCTTGCCGCCGCCCAAATTCGGCAGTTCCTCGGCCCCAACAACGCCGCATCCCAGCGACGTTGAAGAGTAGCCCTCGGGACTCACATGCAACTGTCGGCGAGCCATCGCTCCTTGCTGAGATCTCGCCGCCGGATTTGGTCGCATCCCCTCCAAGCACATGCCGACCTGCCCCGCTCAGCCTCCGGTCTCCGGCGACCTCCTTCGCCGAAATAGAGTTTGGCGTCTGGCAGACGTCAGATGCGCCTCCCTCACTCACCACTGTTGAATCTATTTAGAGTAATAGTTTTAGGGCATCTTTTGAAGCTCAAAATTTTGTTGGTGCCCTATAAAACATCATCTGCCGTAGTAAAACAACTTTTGGTGCGCTATAACAAAAAAGTGTGGTGCCCTAAAAACAAAACGCGATGCCATTTTATATCGTCTATTGGAGATCAGCGCACCGTTGCTTTAAATCTGACTAGAAGTGTTCCCGTCCACATGCGGCAAAATGGAGACGATTGACCACGTGACGAAACTATTTCACAAACTGAATGTTCGGCGAAACTATTTCATCGAAATAACCATTTTGAGTAGCGCCTAACGATCGGGCGCTATGCTCTACATGGTCTAATGCTCCAAATCTAGTTTCTCCTTCAGCAGATTTGTGTGGCTCTTTCGTCCAATCTCGATTCCACCCTAATAGAGGGGTGCGTCTTCATTTATCTTGCTCTACATTCACGAGACTCGATCCATGAGAAAAATCCAGCCATCCAGCAACATTCAGTTTTCTAGTTCCCCGATCTCCAATCCAAGTTGCAAGTCAACCTGCTTACGAAGTCAACAGTAGATCTGCAAGCTTCAAGTCAACAATGGCATCACATGCTAACTTGCAACTTGGATCTGATAGATGCTGTCGTCCAGCTGCTAATACAAATAAAAATTGATTGGATACATGCAACTTGCCTAAGACTGCCCGAAAGTCAAGACGAACCCACGATCGAACGTCTTGCTGTTCATCCAGTTTACAACACAACGGCGTCGCTAACTCTGACCAACCAACTCCAGAGGAAAATGGAATCCATGAACCACATCAGCCACCTGCACCCTCTCCACCTCACCGAGGTCGAAGACGCCGCGGACGCCTCGCCGCCGTTGTGCCACGCCTGCGGTTCTCCCTGGGCAGGCTCCTCGACCTACCAGTGCGCCCCGTGCCGCTACGTCCTGCACCGGGCGTGCGCCTGCGCGGCGAAGACGGCGCGGCACCCGGCGCACCCCGAGCACCCGCTCTCCCTCCTGCTCGCGTCGCCGTACGAGCACGGGTCCCAGGCGTGCGACGCGTGCGGGGGCGGCATCGGCGGCCACTCGTTCCACTGCGAGCAGTGCGGGTTCGATCTGCACCTCCCGTGCGCCGATCTGCCGGACGCGGTCACCGCGCCGGGGCACGCACACCCGCTCAAGCTCGCGTACGAGGACCCGCTCAAGGGCAACGGCTCGCTCTGCATCTGCGACGTGTGCAGCGAGGGATGCAGCACCGCGCAGTGGTTCTACTGGTGCGAAGGGTGCGACTTCCAGGCCCACGTCGGCTGCGCCGTGCCTGACACGCCGGCGGCGCAGCTGTATCCGGCGATCAACGTGGAGAAAATGCGGGAGGTGGCGGCGGTGGAGGAGGAGGCGGCGAAGACGGCGGCGCTACTGCAGCAGTACCAGCAGATGTCGGCACTGATCAGCGCGCAGTCGAGCGCGTTCGCGAGGAACACCGCGTCCATCGCGGCCGGGATGCAGAGCATGGCCGTGCGGGCGTCTGACGACAACCTAGAGATCAACTTCAACAAGCCCGGCACCGAGCAGGAGAACAGGAAGAGAGAGGAGTTCTACGCGCAGGTAAAAACTTTATGCCCGCCACAGTTTATGTCCAGGATTTCCCCAAATGTCACCGCCTGTTCATGACAAGAAAATAAATATTATAGCATGTGCACAGATACCCACCCCCATACAGTTGATGTACTCCACGTACGCTACATACACACTCACATAAATTTATACAGTACATATTTTCCTTCTAATGCTATTGAGATTCACAAAATGAAAACTTATACTCTCTCCGTTCACAAAAGAATATCTCAACCAACTTTAAATTTAGATGTATCTACACACTAAATTATGTCTAGATACATCCAAATTTAGAGTTGGTTGAGACATATTTTTGTGAACGGAGGGAGTAATACAAGAGAGCCTCCCCTCTCTGCAGCAGAACGATAACCGCAATTCCCGTACGAACTCTGAAAGTATGGAGAAGTAACAAGCTAACTCTGAAAGTATTCCAATGCTTGTTGCTTAACTAACACTCGTATTGAGAGTTTGAGGCATAATTTTCTGATAACGTGATCCAACCTATTGTCGTTCACCACCATGTACTACTGGAGCTTTGGCCGCTGCATGCAACAAAAACCAGGATCACAGCCAAGTGATAGACAATGTGGAAAACATGCTCACAGACAAGACAACCGATATATAGCATCGAACAAACATGTAGGCAATAACAGACTCACAAATAACAAACATCTACTACCTCCGTATCTTATTATAAAACGTTGTAGTAGGCTAATTTAGCATACGAAAACGTCTTATAATTTGAGCCAGATGAAGTAGTAAACAACACACAGTTAGAAAAAGACATACATGTAATTTGGGAATCAACAAATATTTATCACAAGACACATCGACCTTGTTCAGTTATTTTCTCTTCCAGCTGATCTCTTTTCAACTGCCCTACGAATCAGTACCTGCCGGACCTCCAGGGAGGAGGGGCAGTACCGTCGAGGCATCGACACAGTTGTTCCTACAAGGGAAATAGTGCGTGTGCTTCATGTTGGTGTCGTCATTCTGGTACGGTAACGACAGGTTGGTGATGACCGGACCACGGTCTAAATCCTGCTCCACAAGGATTAGTACAATATGAACTGCTGGGTAAAGGGGCGGTCGCCTCTCCTCTCCTCCCACCGTTTTGAGAGTCGTCTTCTCCCTTCCTTCTTCTCCGCCGGCTCGCTCCCCTCTCCTCTCCGGCGGCGCTGCTGCCCGGCGTGGAAGAGGATGCGTAGCTTGGCTTGTATATAGTAGATGTAGGTTTCCCTTTAGCTTGCTGTGCTTTGGCTCCGTGCCGAATGAGAGTATGATGGTGGATCTCTGCGGCCAGATCCACCGCGTCGTTGTCTTCTTCGTCCTTGCTGCGCTCCGTCGGTGCCAGACGGTGTTGCATGTGATGGCGTTGGAGCTCTGCATCTCTCCTAATAAGGTACGCAATGGAAGTTTTGAGGTCGGGCTCTCTGGCCAGCCCTGGCTTCATGTCACTCTTCTTCTCCTCGCAACTCTCCCGTGGTGGGAGTTGTTGGTGGAGACATGATCTGGCAGCTTCTTCAATAAGGCCAAATCCCTGGTCTTTAGCCTATCCCTCCATGATTTGTCTCCTCTAGCTCGTGGCAAGAGCTTGGAGTTTGACGGCGAATCGATGCTACACTGTTCGCTGGAGGCCAGGTTCTTTGGTGGTGCCTCCGATTCTGCCTTGGTTGTTCTTCAACGCCGCTATGGTCACGGGAACGAAGAAGGCGAGCCTCTCTCGGTGGCTCCACGGGGAGATTGGAAGGCTGCTGACTACGAAGTTCATCAACGGCGGCAAGATTCTGCCGCTGTTACCCTTGGCCGAAGTGGCTACTCCGTACCATGGCAGAGCCATGGTTTCTTCAACCTCCAGGCCGGTGTGCCAGTGCGGAGGCCCTACTTCAGTTCCGCGGTGGCGCTCTACGCCACTCCATCTCCAAGTGGTTTCGTCCCCGGCGATGGTGCTGGTGGACGCTGCGTCGAGCTGCTCGTGCGCGGTGGAGACGGACCTGATTGCATTCCTATTTTCTTCGTGCAGGTCTTTTTTGTAAAGTTCAAGGACTTATGCCCACCGCTTAATGCAGTCTGGACCCTTCGGGGTCCTTCTCCTTGTTCAAAAAAAAAGAACTGCTGTCCTAGGTGAATAGGGGCAGACTGAGCTCTGACACCTCCATATCGAAACCTTTGGCAGTTCAGATGGGTTTTTTCATCCACACCATCACCTCCGGGTACCAGCTCTCTGTCGTCCTGGTCATTTTCATGTGCATCCACCTAGATGGTTAATGGCTGATCTCCGCGCCAGCGATGCCATCGAGGACGTCAGTGTAGTCCTCGATAGAAAGGAGGCACACGAAAAAGTCAAATGGCGGCGTGCAAACCTCCAGCTTTACGGCACGACAATTCACACCGCAATGCGCCACCACTGACTCCACCACGTCTTCTGATGACACTGGTGGCCGGGTCAACACGCAATGCTGCGCTCAGATGGAGATCAGACTCTGCACCCGAACATCTCCTCTGGTAACGCTATCTGAGCATTCATGCTAAGAGTGTCCGTCTGAGGCCTTCTTTATTCACACCCTCTACCAGTTTTTCCCACCAAAATTTTCCCGCGGTAATAGAGTGAGCACGGGAGAAAGAGGGCGGATTAAATAAAAAACTTGTTTGGCAAGTGCCATGTCAGGGTGTCACTTAAAAAAAATCACTTTTAGCTTTACCGAGTGTACCTAACGTGGCACTTGGCGCAGCCCCACTGTGTCGTGTGTTCCATTGTTAGGTTCCACGTGGCCCTGACTTTATTGCGTATCTGCCTTCTTTGCCGTGTGTGGCACTCGGCATAATTTTTGTTATCCCGAGTGCAAATATTTCCCGAGTATCGCTGGGAAAAAACACTTGGCAAACCTTGTACACCCAAGTGTGTTTTCGAGGCGTTCGTCCTACACCCTATTGTTGTCGAGTGCCTGATATATTGCATTTGACAATCTGGCATTCGACAACAATGCCGATTACGGTAATGCTTTTCAAACTCGACCAAATTGGGACATAGCCAAAAAAATCAGCACACCTAACACAATGAAATAACATAAAAAAAATGAGAGCTTGGCCAATGGCGATCTGATGTGCCTGTTTAACCTTATCCTATGTTCAATTTTCTATGCTCTGTTTTTCAAATTTCCATAGATGCGGGCCTTTGGGGTTAGGACCAGGGGCAAAGCACCAGTTGCCTCGGGTGTAGCTCCGCCCGTGAGCATAGCGCATATGGAACTCTACTAAGCTAGTCCCTAGAAAAAGATGACGAATAGTCTCTGTGTGTTAAATTTGCAAAGTTTACTATTGTTCTACTTTCGTTCAGCTAGTTTTCTTTTTCCATTTTTTAGATGAGCTAGGTTATCTTTGGAAAGGAGGACATCTCGAAACACACACCAATAGTTTTATTTAATGTATAGTGACAAAAGTATCTTCGAAATGTGATGCAGAGCTAGCATCTCATATAAGGTATTCCATGAAATTAAGTTTTGCACTTCTGATAAAACATAATAATTGCTACCATGTTATAGCTCCCCTGAAGTTACATATTCAGTCGGACCTAAGATATCCATAGTGTAGGAGTATCTGTGTCGAGCAAGAGTGTAAAGCCAAGGAACTAGTACTATTTGTACCAACAAAAGTGCATTCACTACATCCTTTCATTAGATCCTTGCATGCATATTTAATGGAAATTGTTACTGTTTATGCCAAGCAATATTGTATATAGCATATGTTTTCTCTCCTTTTCTACGTGTCGTTAGACGTTTTTTATCCTTACATGTTTAAGTGGACAACACAAGTTGATTCAATTTTCTTTTTTCTCCACAGCGACGATCATACTCGAAGTAAATAGGATAACCCCATCAACTCCAATCACGGGAGCACAAATGAGATTTGAAGTAAAAATATCAATACTCAAAGTCGGATGTATCGTCTTTTATCACTAACATCACAGTTTGATTCAATATTTGCATTTCTTGGATAATGTTTCCTGTCATTCTGTTGAAATCCTTTTGTTGTTGTCTTTGTTTTGTTGTTTTCATGTAAATTTGAAACTCCCTACATGTTTTATTAGCTGTCAATTCAAGGTGGGGCTTCAAAGACTTTTTCTTAATACAATATCAAATCAATGGTGTGTGGAGTTGTTCCTTATTGTTTTGTGTCAGTCCTGGTGCGAGGAGCAAGCATGTTTGATTTATGTATCAATTCCATGTACGTCTGATGCATGTTCACCTTAAATATAATGATAAATTGATGGATTTATAAATTGTTAAGAAACAACTTACGCACTTGGAAGATTCTAGGACTATCGAGAAAATCACAAGACAATGGATATTTCCAACGAGACTATAAAATATATATGTAGCCATGCTTCATGGAAATTCTGGAAAATGTAGAGACAAGATATTCATAGGAGATTTCTAGATAGAATGTATATAGTAACTATATAGTGTGGAAATAAGTTAAATATTAGTCATTTGATCTGATACATATGAAGAATTCATGGCCATCAGATCTACTCAGTAAAGAACTAAACATGAGTCCAACAAAGTAGGCTATGTCGGTTCGTCTGCTTATGTTGTACATGGCAAAAAAAACTTTGTTGAAAGCTTGAATAGCCATTTTCTTGGAGGCCCAATAAGCTCAAAATCAAATTATGCACATGCAACACACTATAGTGAATTGGCATAGATTTTCTCTATTCTATATGTATGTGGAACCAACTAATTAAAGATGACATATTTTGGTGTTGCATTTCCACATGACAATTGTGTACTTGAATTTCACAATATTACAACTTGGAGGTCTTTTCTATGATATTTTGTATCCATATTAATAATATATTAACCATCCAATTTTTCTTTAGTTTATATATGATTAGGTATATAATAATATTTTTGTAGCATAATAAAACATCTCAAATTTAACAAATCAAATTGATAATAATAAAAACCAATGTTGTATTAAAGTTCTCTGTTAAATGAATGTAGCGAGTTGATTAGTTTTTTGCATGTACCAATGGAAAAAATAATCACCTATGAGCGCCCATCTTTGCGGGACCCGACGCCACACATCACAATACACGTGTGTCACATCTCAATGCATGTTATCCATAGTGGGTGTAAAGATATTTTGTTTCTTGTTTTGAAAATATTACAATACGGTCCAACGAGATGGATATATGCAAAAAATTAATGGTTCATTTTTTTCAATGATATCAATACTTTTCATATTAAGGTGGATCCGTTAGTTGCCGGTTTAATGTCGGGTCTTTTAATATTTTCCCTTAAACTCTCACAATATGTGATGCCATGTTAACTTTAAACATACATGTTTTTCATTAGAGAAAGAACATCTATCTCAGACAACCCCCTCCTATTGCTTGTGTGTTATGTGTGCATACTTGCCCTATGTAATTATTAGATCGATTAATGGTAATTAAGAAGGAAACAAGAGATTTTACTTTAATTTTGGTTGGAGGAAAACATACAAATTATACCAGGGTACATTCAGTCAATTATCTTGCAACAACGTGACTTTCCCGTGGCCGTTCGTTCCTTACTCTTGCATGGACAAAGATTAGGGAGATGAGAAGTGGGCCTAACATGGAGAGAAATTGCGCAATAATTACATTTAAAGATGATTTCATTTTTTAATCCTAACCGCGATCTTGATTGGAAATCCTGAACGATCAAAGATGGCGTATAGAGGGAGGTGGATGAGTTGCTACAAATTTTAATCAAATTTGGATACAAGAAGTGACCCTAAAATAAAACTAGATGAAAAATTCTAAAGGATGGAATACATGATAAAAATAAGGAGAGGAACGAAACTGAAGGAGACCAAGACATGTTGATGTATCTCAAGTTCAAGTCCTGGGGGCACTCTACTCTCCGTTGGAGAGGCCTTCGCAAACCAAGCCTACACGATCTCTCACATATCTAGCATTTTTATCCCTTGAGCTCTCCAAAGCAACCGAGATCCCTTCCATTATCAGGATTTTAAGGCGATCCTCACACCCTTACATACTTTCCGGAGTTATTCCACACAATCGGAAGATCCAGGCAACCCTATTCGCTTAGAGTTCCCCAACAAACGCAAGAATTACAGTATATGCAAGAATTTAAGATTGATTCAACTTTTGGTTGGTGAAAGTGTAGCGATAAGTGGATTTAGTTGGGAAAATTAAGAGAAATCAAAGTTTTTAGTTGCAACAATGGTGGGATAAAGGTCAATGAATGCCTTAGGTGGATTCAGGAAGAGGATTCCTTCTATAGTCTCCCTGAATTCCAGTTGTTGATCTCTACAACCAGCCACATCGCTATGTTCGTGATAAGTACTCCATCCGTTCCCAAATATAAGATGTTTTAGACTTTGTCCACATACATATGCACACAAATGTTTCTAGACACATTTAATGTGTATATTCACTCATGTGTGTATGTATCTAGACAACATGTGTAATATCTAAAATAACTTATATTTAGGAACGGAGGGAGTATGAACCAGTGGCAGAAGAGGCGCGGTATAGCCGGCCTATCCAGGCTATCCAGGCTGCCTGGCAGTCTCAGAAACGTGGGACAATAGAGGGGCTAAAAGTGAGAGAATGGGTTGCAAACTTTAGGTGGATGATGTGGATATGTGTGAGTGTCAGATATCATCCAAAATGCGTTAAAAGAGCATCCCCTCTTAATAAGGCACAAAGGAAATTAAAAAATAAACCTTGCCACTTCCCTAATCATACCTCATCACCACCAAAACCCAATTTCGTACGGAGTTGTCCTTCCACCCTTTTCACTGTTGGTTCCATATCAATGAGGACTGCAAAACTATATCCCACCTTAGAATGTTTCGACAAACTTTTATTATATATGTTTCCAGAGCACTAATACATAAGTTGCCAGCTCATTTTATAATAAATTTCCATTTGGCAGCTTTAGTACAAATGTGGTGACACCTTCAATAATTTTTGGGTGGAAACTTTGAATAAGAAGGCAAAATGATCGGAAAATAGCAACAGGAAGCCTAGTTTCAAAGATTTCGTCAAGACAAAGGTGACAGATCATCAATCGGATTCATGATTAAAGAGCTAAACCATTTTAAAGGTTTAAGGTACAAGTTTTGGGTTGTTAGGATGTCTCCAACAAGCCGACACATCCAGTCCGCGTGCGTCCGCTTTTGTCCAATTGGGCGAAAACCAAGGCCCAACGCGCCGACGCAAACGGACCGCTGTCCATTTTTCTGTCCGCCGCGACCCAAACTTGGCCCAAGTTCGGGTCAGGTTTGCGTCGAACACGGACACGCATGAACAACTCTTTTGTCCTCCCTTCGTCCGCTCCTGGCCCGCTGAAGAGACCATTCCCACCCCAATGTTCTCCACCTACCTCGCCCTCCCGCTGCCACCCCGCCGTTGCCACCCTGATTTGGTACTCTAGGCCATTCCCGGGCGGCCGCCGCCTACACCTCTGCCCCGCCGTCACCGGAGCAGCTTCCTCTATGCCGCAGCGGACAAATCTCACGGCCCTAGAGATCGGAGTATCCACGACCCCGACGCCGCCCACAAAGTGTTCGGCCGTCTGCCCCGGTCAGAACTGAGTTACGTATACGCCATGGATAGCTCCGATGAGTATTTTTACAAGAACTACATCATGTACCAGTCCTCCTCCGACGATTCATCCGATATATATATTATCTGCTGAACTATTTGGATTGTAATAACTATTTGAATTTCGGGTTTTAATATCTATTTCTTTCCTATATTTGTGTGTTTGGATGACCAAAGTGGCAAAAATGATCATTTTAAGAATTACATCATGTACCAGTCCTCCTCCGACGATTCATTCGATATATATTATCTGCTGAACTATTTGGATTGTAATAACTATTTGATTTATTCGGATTTTAATAACTATTTCTTTCTATATTTGTGTGTTTGGATGATCAAAGTGACAAATGATCAAAACCCTGGCCGGACGGACTGGATGCGTCGGTCCGTTGGGTGCAGTGGCCAGTGAGGGGTGGACATGGGCCGGACGCCTGTACAAACGGACAAAACGTGGACCAAATGAGTTTCCGTTTGCGTCGACCCGTTGAAGACATCCTTAGTCTATCTTCCCACTTTTTTTTTGTGCGTGCAATGCGTCGTGCTAAACTCCTAAAGAGCACGTCGCGCGCTATTGCGGTCCAAAAGTTAAGCCATTGAAGTAACGAACTTCTGTATGTACAGAGATAAATAGTTCAATGCTGGGTTACTACCAGCTACCTGCAAGCGTACGAAAAGCCAAACCAACAGGAGATTACAGTTTTCGAAAGCATAGCAAAATATGCCATTCTCCACTTACTCCTAATACTACTACAATATACTCCACACGAATATTGTAGTCGGTAGTCGCTGAACGGCAGTACAAGTGTACAAGTAAAATTCTCCATACGGAGGCACAGAGCAGGATTCTGACCTTCCTGTGAGGGAAGTAGAGGTCATGGAGCAGAAACTGGTCTGTCCTCCGGTGAAGAGCAAACCAACACGAGTGTATTTTTTTGACAAATCTGTCCCTAGCAACTAAAGGCATGTGTGGCCTCTTATCAAAACTATTTTCAAATCTGATCTCTCGAGATCGGCGCCAAATAGAATGGAGCCAAACTTGTTCAGTTCGGCGCCATCCAGAAAGTCTCATAATTTTCCTAAGGAGTTAAAAGATTTGAAACAGGGGGTCGGCGCCATATAGAATGGAGCCGGCATGTACAATGTCGGCTCCATCTTATATGGAGCTGACCTAAGGGGACAGATTTGGAAATAGTTTTGCGGAGAGGACAGAATTGAGATTAGTGAGTTAAAAGATTTGAAACAGGGGGTCGGCGCCATATCGAATGGAGCCGACATGTACAATGTCGGCTCCATCTTATATGGAGCTGACCTAAGGGGCCAGATTTGGAAATAGTTTTGCTGAGAGGACATAATTGAGATTAGTTTCGCTTATAGGCCATTTTTAGCAAAAAATACAACACGAGCAGCTCAATCTCCGGCTGACTGCCGGACGGAGGCCAGACAAATGCAGGCTTCACAAACGGGGGATCCGGCACCAACGCTCCACGGCCACGGCCTCTTCCTCGGGTTCGGGTGGCAACACGCCACGGCCAACCTCACGGCGCAGTCCAGGTCCAGCTGCGCCTCATCGTACACTCCACCAAGCACCGTGTCGGCCGCCGCGAAGATTTTGCCCTCCACGTAGTGCCTCCAGACCCAGTCCACAATATACTTAGCCTCCCGTGTCTAGGGCCGTCTCCAGAAATTGGGGGCCCCTGTGCGAAACTCAAATTAAGACCCTAAATTTTGAAAAAGAAACTAAAAAGCGTAATTTAACTTAATTATAAAATTTTATATCTCATGTTTCTTCTAATGTATATATATATCAAACATAAATTTTATTGAAACTAGCATTGAAGCAATAAATTGACCTCATGTGATCATGTCAAAATGAATTAAATTAAGATTGATTTGAAACATTACATGAGTTTACTTAAGAAGACCTTGCAAACCTTGATTTACCAAACTGAGACAGATCTACTCGACTGATCGAATTAGGGCAAGGCGAACGACTGAACACGAACTTGGATGGACATGCGGCTGGCAGCCTAAATCGGCGGGGGTGTGGCTGGGGCGTTCTTCTTTCTTCTGTTCTTCACGGCAAGACAGTGTCCTAAGTGGCAGTACACATGCCGCTTTATTTTCTCGGCAAGATGCGTGCGGGAGCAGTACGTAGGCAGCCAGCACAGATCGATCGATATTTTTCAGGAGCGGTTTGGACAATGAATTGGGAATGAAAACGATGGATGACAACAAAAGGGGCTCGGTTGATCCAACTGAGACCTCCTGCCGCTCGCTGGGCCAATGTAGACTGTTTTGGGCCCATGGAAATATCGCTGGGGGACATAGGCAACAGGGCCTCGACCATGTGCTTTTAACCGGTAAGAAAATAGGAAAAGTATGTGCTGGGTTGGGCTCTGCGCTGGGGCCCCCAAATTTTGAGGGCCCTGTGCGGTCGCCCAGATCGCACTGGGCCTTGGACAGGCCTGCCCGTGTCCTCTGATTGCAGTAGGAAACGGAGCTGCTGGGGCTTCTACCCTGATCACCTCCATTATGAAGACCCCAAAGGCGTACACATTCGTGTCGTGTAAGGATGTACATACGGGAACCGTTTGTCCCACTTTTTGTGCATTTTGTGCATAACTAGTATAAAATGTTGATCCAAAATTTATGCTAGCTATGCACAAAAATGCACAAAAAGTGGGACACGGGTCCCGTTTTTGCATCCCTAGTGTCGAGGATTGCACAGCCGGTGAAGAAGCTCTCGTAGGCCATATAGCCGGGAGTGCCCGCCACCGCCTGCGTGGAGTGGTGCGTGAACCCATCGTGTTGGATGACGCTAGCGAGGCCGAAGTCGCCCAGCCATGCGTTGTAGTCCTCATCGAGCATCACGTTGCTGGCCTTCATATCCCGATGGAGGATCCGCTGGCTACTTCCATGATGCATGTAGTCAAGCGCAGATGCCACGCCGCAGATGATCCTGTACCGCCGTTCCCAGGTAAGGTCACTTGCACCAGGGCCGTCTCTAGAAATTGACCCTGTGCGAAACTCAAATTGAGGCCCTAAATTTTGAAGAAGAAACATAAATTTTATTGAAACTAGCATTGAAGTAATAAATTGACCTCATGTGATCATGTCAAAATGAATTAAATTAAGATTGATTTGAAACATTACATGAGTTTACTAAAGAATACTTTGCAAACCTTAATTTACCGAAATGAGACAGATCTACTCGACTGATCGAATTAGGGCAAGGCGAACGGCTGAACACGAACTTGGACGAACATGCGGCTGGCAGCCTAAATCGGCGGGGGTGCGGCTGGGGCGTACTTCGTTCTTCTGTTCTTCACGGCAAGACGGCGTCCTAAGCGGCAGTACACATGCAGCTTTATTTTCTCGGCAAGATGCGTGCGGGAGCAGTACGCAGGCAGCCCGCATAGATCGATCGATATTTTTTCATGAGCGATTTGGACAATGAGTTGGGAATGGAAACGATGGATGACAACAAAAGGGCCTCGGTTGATCCAACTAAGACCTTCTGCCGCTCGCTGGACCAATGTAGACTGTTTTGGGTCCATGGAAATATCGCTCGCGGACATAGGCAACGGGGGGAAATCACTATAAAAAGGATTCCCTTTGCAAAGGGAACCTCACGCTCGTTCTCGTCGCGACAAGTGTCATATTCTCCTTTCTCGGTCCCCACGGTTATTTGCATGTCCGCCATGTGTCGCTATCAGATTAAAAGTGGGTAGGATGAGAGAGAAAAGGATACGGGAGGTGGGAGGGAAGCTTTTTGCCTTTTATTTTTCAAAACCGAAATTTCAAAATGAAATATCTTGAGAACCGCTCACCCAAATTGCGAACCATTTTCACTTTTGGACTCCTCGCGTCGAGATCTTCAATACTAGATCCCATGTTGATAGGTTTTGACGAACTTTTTTTGTGTACTCCCGGTTGTGTATAGTTTGTACATTCTGTTATTCTGTACATCCATTTTTGTGTACTTTTGTACTCCGTTTTCTGTGTAGTTGTACTTTCTTGTGTCTGTGTACTTTGTACTTTGTTTTCTATAGAGTTTTTTATAGTTTGTACATTCTGTTATGTATATCATGTACATCCATTTCTGTGTACTTTGTACTTTTAGTTCATTGTACTTTTGTACTCCGTTTTCTGTGTAGTTGTACTTTTCTGTGTCTTTGTAATTAGTACTTTGTTTTCTGTAGAGTTTTGTACTCCCTGTTCTGTATAATTTGTACAACCTATAATTTGTACCCCGTTTTTCTGTGTAGGTTGTACTCCCGGTTTTGTATAGTTTGTACACTGTCCTTTGTACAACCAATATCTCATATTTTATACTTACTTAATATTCGTGCATGTACAACTATTGTTTTCGTCTATAACAAGGCACAACCATGCGCCGTAGACGCTTAGAGCTCTGCGAAGCAGTGCCATCGAGGCGAAGCCGAGCCGTAGCACGCGGAACGACCAATGCGCAACGACAAATACGCGCAACGACCAATGTACCCCTTTCAAGATATTATTAAAATTTATCGAGGCGAAGCCGAGCCGTAATACTAATAGTTTTATACTTACAATCGGAGTACGCATGCGAGACTTTGTGTGACTGAACGTACACACCTGGAATTGGCTGGAAGGTTTTCTTTTCCATCGATGGTTGATGGCTTCGCATGCACATCTAAAGATAACATCCTTGGCCGAGTCAGCCCGCTCCTCAGAGCTC
The DNA here is from genome assembly GCA_947311845.1 of Poa pratensis. Taxonomy (NCBI): domain Eukaryota; kingdom Viridiplantae; phylum Streptophyta; class Magnoliopsida; order Poales; family Poaceae; genus Poa; species Poa pratensis. The sequence goes on along the minus strand of CAMZMU010000053.1, from coordinate 22,390,354 downwards.
AGAGCCTCCTGACCATCCTATAGAAATCAGATTTGATCCTGGCCGTCCGTTGCTTTCACCGTGTGGGATAAAAACGCAGCGCGCCCGCGGTAGAAACCCTAGCCGCCAGCCACCAATCCCCGCACGCGCTCTCCTCCCCCAATCCCGCTCGCATTCGCTCCTCCCCCAATCCCCGCGTCTTCTCCTCTCCTCCTCCACCCCTCCCTCCCGTCCACTGCGTGCCAGCGCCGCCGTCCTCTCTATCTTCCCGAGATAGCTCCAATCCCCTTCTCCTCCACCACCCCATCTCATGATCTCTCCATGGCTCGAGCAGGGAAAGGCGAAGGGCAGCAGGGCGCCATGGCTGGAGCAGGTGGAGCTCGACATGGGGAGCAGGCGGGGAAGATGAGGAACGACAGCGCCATGGCTGGAGCAGGTGGAGCTCGACATGAGGACCAGGAGTTTCAGGAATTAAGGGTGATTGGCTCATTTTCTTCTTCACGTTCATTTTAGAGGATGGATTGGAGATTCAGGTTTGCATCCGCACAACCCCTAATTGTCTGGTTGCTTGATTTCTCGCTCAGATCTGTTGGCGCTCATGTTCTAACCTCATTCTGTAGTGTGATGCGGTCGATTTGTGTTTGGGTGAGAGTTTGAGGGAGCACGGCTGCTGCAGGTACGTACTGTCCAAGAAGATGCTATTTTTCTTTTGGTTCACCTTCTCTTATTCAGCTATTTTTTCCTTCTCCCAGTGCTATGATTGGTCCTGTTCTGTTTGAGCCTCCGTTTGAGGATCTGGAGCTCTGAGATAAATCAATATCAGATTGTAAATCAGAACAACTAGGTATTCCCGCAGATTTATGAGATGTAATTTCTTTACCATGATATTGATTTATTTCTGATATTGATTTCTGATGTCATGAGATACGGCTGCTGCAGGTCACCATTCCTGTAGATTTGTTTCTTTTTTGTTCCAAGCGCTACATATGGCATATAATTTCTTTACCATGGCGTAGCTAGGTAGAGTCACTATATCACTCATTAATACTATTTGGTTTTAACACGGTATATTCTTTTTACAGCATTGTAGACTTGCCAAATTACTAGCAAGCTATACATTACAGAGAGTTGGCATGATTGCCGCTGGGTTCAGAAACACGAGTCAATCCTCTTCCAAGGTTAAATCTATATGTGCTTCCTTTTTCTAAAGAATCAATTCTCAAAGTTTGTTTTATTTTCTTCTTGAAAAAATAAATTAATATTTGCTATTTACTGTGATGTTAGAATTATTTCTTAGGATCTTTAATTAGATCTTTTAAATAAATCTACATGTTTGCTAATTATAGTCTTGCAATTATAGAATGGAAGAGTTGTATTTGTCATATTTGTTGGTATGATAACTGGTGAGTAGGTCTCATGCCATGGATAAGATCAGAATATAGTCACCCTGATTAATAGTACATACATCCTAGAATCAGAGAAGATGATAAGAATATTGATTAATAGTACATCTCTGATCCTGATGTTCAAGAGGTAATGGTTAGAACTAATTCAGACCTGATCCATACTACAAGCTAGGGATCTTTCTCTTTCTTCAAAGAAAAATACGCTTGCAATCCTGCCATGTTCTTGAGCTTTTTGCCAATTTTTCTTTGTTGGATATTCTGTGCAAATCCTAATAGGTTGTTTCTGCAGTATCACAATAGTGTGGATTCATTGCTCAACGCCAGGCGCTGCGGAGTTCTGTGCTAGGACCAACATATTTTTGACCCGCAGCCCTGCATGCTGGCTACCATATCCCCCATAAGCAATTAGGTATTCTCTGGGCACGGACAAATGGCATGGGGGATATTTAATTCGTTGGTCAAGTTTCCTTCTTTGTTACTCAAGTTTCCTAATTGCTTATGATGCTGATGTCCGTGACCAAAAATACATTAGTACAAAGCTAGGCCTATTTCTTATATATGTTTTCTGTCTGTAAATCCCCCCTGATTCTTCTTTGTTCTGCCTACATTCGTCTTGATATTAGTAAAAAGATAACTATTATTCATGTGATGTCGGTTTGTATAGGTGTGCATCTCTGGTGAAAAATTAGTTCACGTCGTTATACTTAAACAAATTAGTCCAGGCCACTGTCACTGCCATTAAATAGATAAATGAGTCCAGCCATTGCCTTCAAAAACGTAGCTGGGCCCGTTTCACTTTCCATAATATATGTTTCTCTGTTTATAGTCATCATTCTTGATGGAATCAGGAATACTGATTATTTTTTGGATTGTACCCTGTTGTGTTGTTACAACTATCACTTCTGCGTTGTTAGGAGTGCATACTGAAGTAGTGGGAGAGAAATTACTATGCTACTCTATTGTCCCCCAATAGTATAAGGTCTTTAGGTTTATGCCAAACGGCAAACTTACCATTTCAATTTGATGTCTAGACTGCCACTTGCATGCTGGGTTCCGAGATCATTATGTTATGGCCTGGTGCTAACTGCTATTATTTATCTATGAAAATTTTCTCCCATGTTTTGCTAAACTTAATTTTCCCTCCCTGGTTTTAGTCGAAGTAAGGTGATTAGCATGAAAATTAGTGTCGCATTTATTATGTGGCATGCTTCTTATGATCCTTGCTTAAAGGACAGACCCAATGCATAGAGGCTAAAAATTCTTGATTACAATTTGTTAGGTGAAAGAAGTGTACTATGGCTACTGGTCTATTTCGATTTTAACCTTATTTTCCTTTTCCGTAGGATGGCCGTGAAAGAACTATAATGGAAGCATTGAAGATGGTCACACTGAATTTATTGAATATTGATGTTACAGTTGCAGCTAGCAGGTGCTTTTCTTCTCCTCAAGATTCAGCAAAAATAATAATAAATTTATTATGTCTGCTTTATTAGCTCTGTAAATTATGAACAATTATAATTTGGATTGTATTCATCCGGTCTGTATAACAATTAATTCGCATCATAAGGAGCAATATACGAAATTGTTACTTCTTTTATTCCCGTGAGCTACTAAATGAATCGAGATGAATATTTTGCCCTTTATTATTGTTGGCATTGTGGAATCCTTTTATTTGTCTTTCTCTGTGATACTTTTCTTATAGTGACACATTTATTGGTGATAGGAAAGAAGATAGGATGCACAATGACACCTAATTCAAGAATTAAACTTTGTTTAACTTGATGATTATGGATGTATGCCTCTTTAGCTACGACATATTCCACAATGATGATTTTGTCTATTCTCAAGGTTCATTTTAAAGTCCCGTTGCTCCCTCCTCAAAGTTATTTTTATGAATGCTTTAATTTGTTTTAGGATTTGAAGTTGAGGGTTTTGCAATGTATTTCAGTTCTCTATTGTGTTCAGTACTCAAAGCCAACATAGAGATATTCTTATCAAGCGGGCCATTGGGGAGAGGCAGGAGCTGGAGGAGGAGAACGATTACGTGGAGCTTATATATTTGCCTGAATAAAAGCAATTTGCACTAATGACACAAACTTATCAGCTACCCTATTTAAGCTATTTTTCAAGACCTTAGTAAACAGTTTAAATATTACATTTAACTTATTGGTTTTAGAATCGGATACTTGATAAGTTTGGTTCCTTGCATACGGTGCGGAGCTTAGATATTTGGCTCTTGTTCTGTCACAAGATGAACACAGTGCAAAGCTTAGATATTTGCCTCTTGTTTTTTTTTTGAAGGGAGTTCGTGTACAAGATCAGCAAGAAAACGAACAAACACGCATGAACAGAGGCAAGAACCACACCACGCACGGCGAACACGGAACCACCAAGCAGCACACCACCTTCGAGCACCAGCAGCACGCCGCCGGGGAGGAAGGAAGCGAGCTCACCTCGCACCGAAGCAACCGGCTCGAACAACCTTGTTGAGATGCCGCAGAAGCCATCTGACGCAGGCGCCAGAATCTGAACGCTGAACGAGCATCGGCTTCGAGCCGCCGCCAGATCGCCGTCGCCGTCTCACGTCGGAGACGAAAACGAAGGCGCCACCCGTCTTCCACAGCACCAACCGCGACCACCGACGAGGGAGAGCATCCCGCCTGCAAACTCCCAAAGATCTTAAGCAAAAGCACCACCTTGCACCGAGGTGAAGGCTGCCGGACCCCACGGACAAGAGCCAGCACCGCCATCACGGACGCCGGCTCGAGGGGAACCACGCCGCGGCTCCGGGAAGCAGCGGACGCGCCAGAGACGGCAGATCTGCCCAGGGCCTCCACCGGAGCACCGAGGACAGAGGAGAGGACCGCCGTCACCAAAAGCTTCTCCGGCCACGCCGCCACCTCCACAGCGCCGCCGGCAAGCACCCCACGCACACCTAGACTATGTACACGCCGGGATCCGTCGATTCCCCGTCCTCCCGCCGCCGGAGCGGCCGCGGAGGGCGAGGGATCGAGCGGATCGCCGGTGGCGAGCTGGTCGCACGGGAGTCGCCGAAAAATCGCCTCCAGACACTGTAGATGGGGAAAGGAGGAGATGACCGGGTGTTTTGCTTTTTTCCCAGTATTTGCCTCTTGTTTCGATCCCTCGCGCTCTTGTTTTGTCACATGATAAAGCGCGAGGGATCGAAATATCAACTTCAGACCGAGAACAAGCAAAAACCAAAAGCGCAACCGAAAGGAATATCTCCCCCTTCCGAAATATCCTGGAGCTCGATCTGGGACGAAATATCTCGGAGGTCGATCGATTTGGGAAGAAGAAATATCTCTTCGATCGCTCGAGGACTACTCGAGTTGCAAGCTATGACCCTCTCGAATTGATTCCTGCAAGACTGTAGTAATTCTTTTGCTGCAGCAAAGCAACATATTCGGCGCATAAGTTTCGAAAAAAACATATTCGGCGCACACTGCTCGGATAGATCAGATAGGAAAAGCGCAGGGTGGCGGGCCCCACGAGGCTCTCGCTTTTTCGACACGTCAAATCCATCATACGAAGCCATCCCACGTGGAACCCCGCTGCCTGTCTGTGCGCTTTTTCCTCCTCGGATTGGGACATGTTGCACCGAAATTTTTCCCAGCCACATGCTTCCGCTCGCTTGCGTCTCCACCGAGAAGTTTGTGGGCGAGATGAGATGTGACCGGGCGGGCCCGCAAGCCAGAAGCGCGACGCCAAATCTGTCGCTCGGGTTTTCTCGTGCGGAGCGTAGAGTTTTTGCATTCAACATAAAACTAGTACACAGGGGGTACAAATGCAGAAATCTCGAAAGAACTCGAGAGAAACAAAGTGACCAAGCACAAACGAAACCAAGCCTAAGACCAGCCACCGACGCCACAGGACGCCGGCGGTTGACAGGAGGCACCATCTTCCCAGAAGACCGAGATCGCACCATCGCCAAGCTCGGCTTTGAGAGTCGAAGAAGATCCCCACCGTGACCGGCGGGGCGCTGTCGCTGTGGCGCGTCGACCGGGAAATATCCCATGCTTTCTCGGCCCCGAATCCGGAGCTCCAACCGACATCGTCGAAGAAGCCAAGCAGGATCCGCCACCTCGAACCACCAACCTTGCACCCAGGCACCATTGCTCTCGAGCACCGACGGTGGAGAAACCAGCGCCGGCGACGAAGCTCCTGCAAAAGCCCACGGATCCACGAGCAGAGACGGAGGAGATCTCTGCCGCGACGACGACGGATCCGAAGCACGAAAGGCCCTGGTCTGGACGACACCATCGACTTGCCGGCCAGACCCGACCACACCCTCTCGAGATCCACGACCGGCGGCACCAGAGAAAGCCACACAAACGCCGGATCTGGAGAGATTTTATTCGGCGGCGCCGTCGACCACACCGGAGCACGGCGACGAACACCCGAAGAACTAGCTACTAAGCCTATACCTAGACTAGGGCTATACATGGCCGGGCGCCAGATCTGTTGATCCCCCATCCACCAGAGAGCACGGAGCTCTCGGGGAAGAGGAATCGCGAGATCCAGCGCCGGCAAAGAAGTCGCCTTCCTTTTCGCCTCTGGTGGTTACTGTAGAGGGAGAGAAAGGAGAAGAATATGTGGTAGTAGTCTCACTGCGGAGTGTAGAGTTGGGTGACGCTGTGTCGTCAAGATGGTGGTGGCATGTGGCACATATCCAGGTATTATCCGTTGGCGTCATCAGCTTCACCAATGCTTTGTCTCGCCGGAGCAAACGGCATGGTTAGATCTGACTGGAATTGTTAACGTCCGCATGCAGTCTACTCCTTTTTTTTTGAGTACAAGGGATTACAGATCGAAAGAAAACCAAACTAGAAGAACAACCACAGGAGACGAAGAACACAAACCAGCCCCTGAGGTCCCAGCCCCACCGTCGCCGCCTCACCACGGTGACCGCCGACCGTTCGCTGCTTCTCGCCGGCTCCAATGCTTTGTCTCGCCGGAGCAAACGGCATGGTTAGATCTGACTGGAATTGTTAACGTCCCCATGCAGTCTACTCCTTTTTTTTTGAGTACAAGGGATTACAGATCGAAAGAAAACCAAACTAGAAGAACAACCACAGGAGACGAAGAACACAAACCAGCCCCTGAGGTCCCAGCCCCACCGTCGCCGCCTCACCACGGTGACCGCCGACCGCGCGCTGCCGCCGAGCTCCACCCGAGCCGGCGAGAAGCAGCGAACCGCGGCCAGGAAGCCGCCGGCGAAGCCGCCGTCTTCAATCAACCGCTTGGGTCTTGCCGGAGAAGAAGAAGCTGGACGTCCACTAGCTTGAAGCCATCGCCTTGACACCAGCGCCGTCGCACGACGCCGAAGACGACCTTGAGGATCTGGCATCCCGGCCTCCTGCACCAACACCGCAAACACCCACCGCCGCCGGAGGAAGCGCCGGCAGGGGCAGGGCAGCAGCCACCCGTCGCCAACCAAGGCGACGACGGGAACGAGGAGAGGCTGCAGCCCGCGAAGACGACGACGCGGCTTCCCCGCCTCGGCCCCGACGCCCCAGATCCCCCAACCCCGCCCACCCCTCCACCGCCGGAGCGCAGATCCGGCGATTCCCCACCCTCCCGCCGCCGGAGCGGCCGACGGAGGGTGGGAAATCACCCGGATACGCCGGCGGGCGCTGGTCGCACCGAGGTCGCCCTCGGTTCGCCTCTGGCACGGAGAGAGAGAGGAGAGGGGGGACGTTTCCAGGCATGCAGTCTACTCCAGTACACAGGTTTAAAAAAAAAAGGATAAACTCAGGTCCAAAACTGAAATCTCTCTTTTACTCGTCGATCCAATATCTCCGTACAGTGTTACCTGTTGTTGCAGAGCTCATTCCTAGGTTGTTTGCTAAAACAGGTACTCAACTCCCTCCATCGATTGAAAGCAATTGCGCACAAGATCACAATGAATAAGCAAGTCTGACTGAATGCATGTGTCATCTAGCTCCCCCTCTCCGGGGTTGTTTAACATCGTTTGGTGAATCCTGCCCTGGATAGGATAGCGTAATCACGCTCCACTCATTCAACGTGGCCCTAGCCCGGCAATATAATTCATTCGAGGAACGGGAATGGAACCGTCAAGATAAATTTACTCGTCAAACGGTCGACGGAGTACGATGAATTTGACAAAATTCATGTAAAAACGGGGCAAACATCGATCTGAGAAATTACAAATGACAAAACTTGAAACCGAGTACGGGAATGGAATCTACTCGTCGAGGCACAAATATTTCGTGTACAAATTATTTGTAACAATGTATAGCTATGTATATTAGAGGGGATTAGATGACGGAGTATAAGAGAGGTGAAGAGAAGGCAAATCAACCTAGGTGACACCTTCCCTCCCTTGCATGCCCAGAGTCCGCCAAAAAAGACGGCCAAATTGACCGTCCCTTCAAGGTCTGGATGTGTTGGAATTTGGTGGACTTGTATTTGGGCCACAGCTTAAAGCATAACTAAATTCTAAAATTCTCATTTGGCACATTCATGTATATGGCTGTATATGACTAAAGTTTAGTCACACATTGCTAGTTGGGAGAGAGCTGCACCACTTTACATAGTGAGCTCTTCAACACTTGTATGAGCATGAGAATATGAGAGCTTCTCGGTGCACTCCTCCTCCTCGCTCCCATGTCTCGACTCGTCATTACGAGCCGTGTTCAGGTCTCGGGTTTCAGCCGAGCCGATGCCTATATTTTTGTTGTTCGAGAAAACTTGGTGAGTCATTAATTAATAATTAACGGACGCACTCAGTCGTTTTCGATTCCTTTGAATCGTGCGGCTGTTACCGACTCGGTCGTGAGTTACGCCCACATGACCATATGGCCTACACATGCAACACATGCTCTCTCGTTGTTCCACTTCTAAACCCTTGCGCCACCATATTCCAAATATTCTCCATCCCGTCTTTCGGCATACACACTTGAAAAAATCGATAAATTCAGGGCAAGAGATCTTTCCTTCAGTTCGTCGATCGAATTTCTCCGTACAGTGTTATCAGTTGTTGTTGCAGAGCTCATTCTTAGGTTGTTGCTACAACAGGTCCTTGGCTCCCTACATCGATTGAAACTGCCGTCTCTAGCCCACAAGATTACGATGAATAAGCAAGTCTTCTGATCGAATGCATGTATCATCCTCCTATCTAGCTCCTCCTCTCCGGGGTTGTTTAACATCGTTTGGTGACTCCTAATCAGATAGTTAGCGCGATCACGCTCCACTCATTCAACGTGGCCCTAGTCCGGCAATAATTCATCCACAGACACTTTAATTGCCGTCTTTAGGCGCAAGACAGAGACACTTGCAGCTAATCTTGGGCACCAATTTTTCCCCATCTAGAAGAACGTCGGATGCTTGGATATGCTGGCTCGGGCGGCTTAATTATCCTTTGTTTACGACCAATGACTGGTAGTACAAGGTTTGTTTCTTCACACAATTATCCTTTTCTTTACGCACAGCTCGGCACAAAGCAACGCCTTTTCAACAAAGGAAAGGCCTGGCCACTGCCGTGCGAGGCGTACAGGCAGCGCACGTATGCCTCGCCTCATCTTCCCCGGTTAATATACATATTAGTGGATTAGAAAATTTATAATTTATATAGGTTAATATACATATTTTTGTAACATAATAACTTGTCTGAGCATTAAGGAATTGAAATTGATAAAATAAACCAATGTTGTATTAAAGCTTTTTGTTAAATCAATGTAAAATTAGTTGATCCATGTTGGACCGAGTCAAAGTTGTCGATGGTGGGCTTCACATTCTATTTTCTCTTTTTGGACAAAATAACCCATCACTGTGGTGCCTAACGACCTGCCTCACCGTACATGTCTCGAATCTCGTTTCATGTTTTTGAACCTGTTGACCTGGTTTGTCCTCGCCCTCACCTTCGTGTTGTTATACGTGGGTAAAAAATAATACTTTTGTAATTTTTGATGGAAAAGTCATAGCACGGTCCTAGAAGATGGCTATGCAAAAATTAATGGATCACTTATATTTCAACAATATCCGTACGAAGTGGACCCGATTATATACTGGTCTAAAGTTGACTTTTATTACTCCCTCCGATCGATATTGATTGTCGCAGCTACAGCTAGCGCAACGTTGATTCGGCGACAACCAATTCCAACCGGAGGTAGTATATTTTCCTTTAAAATATCACTATACATTATGTCATGTTAACTTTAACAAGACACAATTTTGATTATTCATGTTTGTCTCACTCCGATCGGTGGGCATTTTTTATTTCTATTTACATGCGTCCTGTAATTTCAGTAAATTTTCATCGTCTATAACCTGCATGAAAAATACGACCACAAATTCATGGTTTACATACTAACTGTTTAATAGAGAAAGAACAGGTATCTAGAAAAGAAAAAAAAACTCCTTCACCAAGCATGTGTGTTATGTTTTTGCAAAAAAAAAACATGTGGGTTATGTGCACAGAAGCCACTATTAGATGGATTGATGGTAAGCAAGTTGTTGAAGGAAAAGAAGTCATTAAAGTAACGATCATTCGATCAATGGGAGGAAAGGAAGACATCGCTACATAACATTTGTACTAGACAACTTAGCGCGACAAATGCCGCGCCTGTTTGGTGAAATTCAAATTTGAAAATGGTGATATGTAAAAGTTGTGAAGATTTGAATTTTTTTTGAAGTGCGAAGAAAGTTTACGTTTAAAAATTGTTTAGATTTCGAAATTTAATCAAAATGGAGAGTTATTCAGATTTGAAATTCTTTTCACGTTTATAAAATGGATAGATTTGAAAGGCATTTAATTTTTTGGAGTATTCAAATGTATATGCCATGTACGTGGGGTAAAACTCAAATTTGAAAATGTTCGCATTTGAAAATCGTGCAGGTTTTGAAATTATTGAAACGCAAAGAAAGTTTACGGTTAAAAATTGTTCATATTTCGAAAGTAGTTTAGAAGAAGAAATAACGTGGTATGGAAAATTCAAATTTGAAAAGGTTTGCATTTTAAAGTTGTTCAGATTTAGATCTGTTGAAACTGGGAAAAAGTTTACATTCATAAATTGGTCAAATTTGAAAACTTGTTGAAATTGGAAGATATTCATATTTGAATTGTAATTACATTTATGAAATGTTTAGTTCTGAAAGGCATTCAAAATTTTGAAGTATTTAAATTTGAAGTTTGATCATATGATGTAAGTAGTGAGCAATTTTTTTTCTGTTCATGTTGATCTATTTGTCACATTTGTAAATATCGTGGTGTAAAAAAATAAAATTTGAAAATGTCCATATTCAAAAGCTGTTTAAATTTTAATGTATCAATTTTTTTAAAAAAAGTTTAGATTTGTAAATTGTTGTAATGGTAAATTGTTAATAGTGAGAAGTTATTCATATGTGATTTCTTCTTTTAGTTTTGAAAGGCATTCAAAATTTTGAAGTATTTAAATTTGAAGTTTGATCATATGCTGTAAGTAGTGAGCAATTTTTTTTTGTGTTCATGTTGATCTTTTTGTCACATTTGTAATTATGGTGGTGTAAAAAATTTAAATTTGGAAATGTTCACATTCAAAAGATGTTCAGATTTTAATGTATCGTATTTTTTTTTAGATTTGTAAGTTGTTGAAATTTTAAAATTGCTAAAAGTGAGAAGTTATTCATATGTGATTTGTTCTTTTAGTTTTGAAAGGCATTCAAAATTTTGAAGTATTCAAATTTGAAGTTTGATCATATGCTATAAGTAGTGAGCAATTTTTTTTTTTGTGTTCATGTTGATTTATTTGTCATACTTGTAAATACCGTGGTGTAAAAAATTTAAATTTGTAAACGTCCACATTCAAAAGTTGTTCGGATTTTAATGTATCATGATTCGTAAATTGTTGAAATGTTGGCATTTAAAATTTTTGAATATTTGGAAATTAGTGAAGTTGGTATAAAGTTTATGTTTTAAAAGATTGTTTATATTTTGGGAGTTGTTCAAATTGGGAAGTTATTTAGATTTAAATTATTTACATGTTTATATATAATGGCTAGGTTTGGAAGGTATTTTAATTTTGAAAATATTCAAATTTGTATGTCGAGGTTGTGTGGTAAGATTCAAATTTGAAAATATACACATTCAGAAATCGTTTAGATTTGAAAATTATTGTTTAGGTTTGAAAATTATTGAAATGTAAAAAAGGTTATGTTTTAAAATTGTTCATATTTTGAAAATTGTTCAGATTAGGAAGTTATTTAGTTTTGGATTGTTTTTACTTTATGAAATGGTGAGATTTGAATTGAAAGAAAGTTTACGTTTAAGAGATTGTTTAGATTTTCAAAATTGTTCAGATTAGGAAATTATTTAGATTTGATTTTTTTCTTACTTTGTAAAATGGAGAGATTTGAAAGTCGTTTAAAATTTCAAAATATTTAAATTTTAAATTCGATCATATGCCATAAGTAGTGATCATTTTTTTTTGTGATATTTTTTATATATTTTTTCATTCTTTTCCCGGTGGATAGATTTAAAGTTATTGATTTTGTAACATTATTTGTTCTCTGAAATTTGTATAAATTAGTAAGGCCCACATGTAAGCAATTTATTATTTCCTGGGAATTATTTCGAAAAGAAAAAGAAACCGACAATTGGGGCCCACGCTGATGTCGCGATGATGTCAGCAATGGATAGGGCTGATACTGCCGCGGCGGCGACGACCACGGCGAGGCCGCGCCACCGCGAAATGGGATGCGTGGGTGGGTGCGACAGACGCGCGCGGCTGCGGGGTGGTCGGAAGCGGCGGAGCCGCTAGCTTTAGGTCGCCGGAGCGGCGGCTGCGGCGTGCGGACGCGGCGGAGGGAGCAGTGCCACGGCGGCGTTGATTCCGGCGACGGTGCAGCGTTTCAGCACGCGAAAGTCAGCGAAGAGGGAAAGGCAGCGACGACGAATCTCGACGTGTCCGTCGATCTGAACGGGAAGGGCCAGAGCAGCGAGGGAGCGCGTCGGCGGCGCCGCCGAGCGCGGGCTCGCGCGGGGAGAGGAGAGGAGGAAGAATGAGTTGTGCTGACCTTTTTGCACGAAGGTCCCTGTCGTTTTTGAAATTTGCGTATCAGTCCTTTGCGGGGTGGTTTCTGCAATTTTTACGCGTCAAAAATCGTGCGAGGGGGTGACCGGCTGGAACCGGAGCGACTGGGTGGTGACCGGTACACGCGGCGCTATCTGATTGGAAGATATTCGCTGGAACTGTAGCTGTCTACAGTAGCGTGCGCGGGAGGAGACGTGGACGGTTTCTGGCCGTCGGATCAATCGGATCGGACGGTCCAGAATAGGGGAGTGGGATCCGGGCTGAATCTTACCAGCTTTTATATATTGATCTATGTAAAGACATATCAGTTCAATGCTGGATTACTGCCAGCTACAAGCAAGCGCAACAAAGCCAAACCAACACAAAATTACAGTTTTGGAAAGCATAACAAAATATGGCATTCTCCACTCACTCCTAGTAATATATAAGTACACGAATACACTGCAGTCACCACAAGGCAGTACAAGTGTACATGAAGAATTCTCCACGGACGACGATACTCACCTTCCTGTGAGGGAACTGGAGGTCATGGAGCAGAAACTGGCTGCCCTCCGGTGAACAGCAAACCAACATGAGGCAGCTCAATCTCCTGCTGATTGCCGGACGGAGGCCAGACAAATGCAGGCTTCACAAACGGGGGATCCGGCGCCGACGCTCCATTGATGAGGGCCCGCACCGCCGACCTCATAGACGGCCTCTCCCTCGGGTTCGGGTGGCAGCACGCCACGGCCAACCTCACGGTGCAGTCCAGCTGCGCCTCATCGTACACTCCACCAAGCACCCTGTCGGCCACTGCGAATATTTTGCCCTCGGCGTAGTGCCTCCAGATCCAGTCCACAATATACATAGCCTCCCGTGTCCTGCCTGCAGCCTCATTCTGATTGCGGTAGGACACGGAGCGGCTCGGGCTCCTGCCGCTGATGACCTCCATGACGAACACCCCAAAGGCGTAGACGTCCGTGTCAAGGCTGGCACAGTCGGTATAGCCATGAGTGCCGGCCACCGCCTGCGTGGAGTGGTGAGTGACCCCATCGTGCTGGATGACACGAGCGAGGCCGAAGTCGCCTAGCCGTGCATTGTAGTCTTCATCGAGCATCACGTTGCTGGCCTTGACATCCCGGTGGAGGATTCGCTGGCTGCTCCCATGGTGCAGGTAGTCAAGCGCAGACGCCACGCCGGAGATGACCCTGTACCGCCGTTCCCAGGTGAGCTCAGGAGCGCTTGCACTTGCACTTGCACCAGCATACAAGAGCTTGTCCAGGCTGCCCATGGGAAAATACTCGTAGATGAGGAGCAACTCATCCCCCTCGTGACACCAACCGATCAACTTTACGAGGTTCCGGTGCGAGAGCTTGCTGATGGTGTTCACCTCCGCAACGTATTCCTGCTCTCCTCGGTCGGACACGTTGTTTGTTGACACACGCTTCACGGCTACCTCCAAGTTCATGTTCTTGATGTAGCCAAAGTACACGGTGCCAAAGCCACCTCTACCGAGCTTATGGGTAGGACTGAAGTTGGCAGTTGCACGCCTGAGCTCCTTGAGCTTAAATTTGACCGGACCATCTGCATCGATCATGTTCTCCAGGCTGCGGTAGGCGATACTTCTCTGTCGTGTCAGCCTTCTCCACATGAAGAACACAACGAACAAACAGAGAGAAAATACAATCAAGGTAGCAAGAGCCAAAAGCACCTTTCTCCATGTTCCAACCTTGACATCGCCGTCTAATGTGGTGAAGTTCCAGGACTTTATCTGGTTCAGTTGGGTGAAATCGCCAGTGGAACCTGCAAATCCCAGATATATGTCGTCCAGTAGACCTAGTGATAGGTCAATGTACCGACCTAATACAGATACATGCTGCCCACTTGTGCTATACTGGACTAGAGTTACTTGAAACAATAGTGATGTACCATTGTATTTGATCCCAACCAATACATCAGACCCACTTGAGAGGATGATGGACTGATTACTCAGTGGGATCTGGCTGACAGATTTGATGCTGTTGATGTCGATTCCGACATGGTTGTCGTCAAGGTCTTCCTTGTAGCTCTTCCTGGTGTCGAATTCCACGGCAACTACTCGGTTTGCAAAGGCACCATCTGTCTGGTTACTGAATAAGCCCAGCCACTGGCCACTGCTGTTGCTGGGCAACAATGGATTATTTGTAAGCATGAAGGCCATACCTTCTCCAGCACTTCCATTCTGTGGGAGGATGTTGAGCACGAATTCAGTCCTGAACGACGTGAGCGCCGTCCGCTTGCTGTTCCACAGCTTGAGGGTTTCCTTCACATAGACCACTCTCCCTGACCGGTGGCTGATGTTTCCGGTATTTGGGGTGATCTGCAGGGAACCATTTGCGATGGATGAACCTGGGGTGAAGCGGAAATCATCCCTGTGGCCTGTGTTGAAGTTAGGGTAACTGAATTGCAAGCAACTGCAGGTTCTACCTAGAATGACAATTGCTGCAGAAGCTATACAGGAAAAGGTCAGCATGTTGCTGGTATTGAGCACTGTCATGGCTAAATGGTTCCTAACTTCCTGCAACCTCAGGCTAGTTCTTATTGTTCGCGTGCTAGGCTTTTTGATATTGAGGAAAAGTTGACAAATATGGAAGAGACGGATAGTCAATGACAATCTTCAGATACAGCCAAGGGTGCAACTGCCGAGAAATTGCCCATTGTTAGATTAAGAATTGGTACAGGCAAGATGTTTGAAGAAAGGATACTCACCAGCAATATCTTTGACTAAGTCATATTTCCCCTTTTTTTTGGCCAGAAACTTTTGACAAAGTGAATATAGTAATATCAAGAAGATACAATTACACCCTGCATCAACGGTAACATAATTGATCTAGTCAAGACATCACGTATGTACACAACCAAAAAGACAAACCAGAAACAGAAAAAAATGTCCCGCCACGGTGATCAATGACTCTCAGCAAAAGAAACTAACCACAACCATTGGCAACACCCGACTGTAAAAAATGTTCTCCAAGAAAGGAACAAGGCACATCGCAGTCATCACCCAATCTAACAAAAAAGTCGGGTCTTGGATTTTCACTTTAGAAAAGTCCAAACTCTCGAGACAATGCGTTCAATTAGAAACAACAAAATTGTTACTGTCAGATACAACCAAATAAGGTCACACATAAGATATTCATCCTAAAATTCGAGATCCAGGATTCAAATGGCAGCACCAAATACAAAGTCACCCAGTGTTACCGCCCCACTTTCTGAGAGAACCGTCGGCATATGGGTGCCGCAGTTTGTGTTTGCCGAAGGCATTTTGGAGGCCCTCGTCATTTGGCCTTGTATGCCATCGGCATACAGAAAGCCATTGGCAACGAGGCCTTTTTCTCAGAAAGCGAGAAAGAAACAAGAGCAATTACTGGCATTTTTGTTGGATGGCAGGAAGTAATCCGTTGAAGCAACGATCATTCGATCAATGGGAGGAAACGAAGACTTTGTTACATAACATTTGTATGTAAAGAGATATCAGTTCAATGCTGGATTACTGCCAGCTACGAGCAAGCGCACTAAAGCCAAACCGACACAAGATCACAGTTTTGGAAAGCATAGCAAAATATGGCATTCTCTACTTACTCCTAAATACACATAATACACTGTAGTCAGTTGTACAAGTAGAATTCTCCACACCGAGGCACGGACAACGATGCTCACCTTCCTGTGAGGGAAGTGGAGGTCATGGAGCAATAACTGGTCTGTCCTCCGGTGAAGAGCAAACCAACATGAGGCAGCTCGATCTCCGGCTGATTGCCGGACGGAGGCCAGACAAATGCAGGCTTCACAAACGGGGGATCCGGCGGCAACGCTCCACCGATTAGGACCTGCACCGCCGACCTCATAGACGGCCTCTCCCTCGGGTTCGGGTGGCAGCACGCCACGGCCAACCTCACCGCGCAGTCCAGCTGCGCCTCATCATACACTCCACCGAGCACCATGTCAGCTGCCGCAAAGATTCTGCCCGCGCCGTAGTGCCTCCAGATCCAGTCCACAATATACATAGCCTCCCGTGTCCTGCCAGCAGCCTCATCCTGATTCAAGTAGGAGACAGAGCGGCTCGGGCTCCTCCCACTAATAACCTCCATGACGAACACCCCAAAGGCGTACACATCCGTGTCGAGGCTGGCACGGCCGGTGAAGAAGCTCTCGTATGCCATGTAGCCGCGAGTGCCGGCCACCGCCTGCGTGGAGTGGTGCGTGACCCCGTCACGGTGGATGACACGAGCGAGGCCGAAGTCACCCAACCGCGCGTTGTAGTCCTCGTCAAGCATGACATTGCTGGCCTTGACATCCCGGTGGAGTATTCGCTTGCTGCTTCCATGGTGCAGATAGTCAAGAGCAGACGCCACACCGCAGATGATCCTTTACCGCCGTTCCCAGGTGAGCTCAGGAACGGTCGCCTCCGATGGCGAGCTGGTCTCTCTGGCATTGGCATACAAGAGCTTGTCTAGGCTCCCCATGGGAAAGTACTCATAAACGAGGAGCAACTCAGCCCCCTCGTGACACCAACCGATCAGTTTGACGAGGTTCCGGTGCAAGAGCTTGCTGATGGTGTTCACCTCTGCAACGAAGGCCTGCTCTCCTTGGTTCGACTTGGCGTTGTTTGTTGACAGCCGCTTCACGGCCACCTCCAAGTTTATCCTACTGATGTAACCAAGGTAAACGGTGCCAAAGCCACCTCTGCCGAGCTTGCGAGCAGCACTAAAGCTGGCGGTCGCACGCCTGAGCTCCCTGAGCTTAAATTTCACCGGACCATCTACGTCGATCATTTTTTCCAGGTTGCGGTAGGCAAGCCTTGTCTGCCGTGTCAATCTTCTCCACATGAACAGCACACCAAACAAGGAGATAGAAAATATAGTCAAGATAAGAAGAGCCAAAAGCACCTTCCTCCATGTTCCAACCTTGACATCGCGGTCTACTGTGGTGAAGTTCCAGGACTTTATCTGGTTCAGTTGGGTGAAGTCGCCGGTGGAACCTGCGAGTCTGCCGTGTCAATCTTCTCCACATGAACAGCACACCAAACAAGGAGATAGAAAATATAGTCAAGATAAGAATTGCCAAAAGCACCTTCCTCCATGTTCCAACCTTGACATCGCGGTCTACTGTGGTGAAGTTCCAGGACTTTATCTGGTTCAGTTGGGTGAAGTCGCCGGTGGAACCTGCGAATACCAGATGTATGTCGTCCAGTAGAAGTGCTGATAGATCGATGTAAAAACCATTTGCGAAAACAGCCTGCCCATTTGTGGTTTCCTGGACAAGAAGTATCCTAAACAGTTGTGATATGCCATTGTAATTGATCATGACCAATATATCAGACCCACTTGCAAGGTTGATGGACAGATTACTGAGTGCATTTTGACGAAAAGATTTGATGCCGTTGAAGTTGAAGCCAATATGGTTGCTATCAAGGTCATCCTTGTAGCTCTTCCTGGTGTCAAATTCGACGGCTAGTATTCGGTTTGCCAGGGCACCATCTGTCTGATTGTTGCATACGCCCAGCCACTGGCCACTGCTATTGCTGGGCAATGATGGATTGTTTGTGAGCATGAATACCATACCTTCTCCAGCAGTTCCGTTCTGTGGGCTGATGTTGAGCACGAACTCTGTCTTGAATGACGTGAGCGCCGTCCGCTTGCTGTTCCACAGCTTGAAGGTTTCCCTTGCATAGACCACTCTCCCGACCGGTGGCTGATGTTCCCGGTATTTGGGGTGATCTGCAGGGAACCATTTGCGATTGTTGAGCTGGGGTGAAGCTGAAATCATCCCTGTAACTTGTGTTGAAGCTGGGGTAAGTGAACTGCAAGCAACTGCAGGTTCTGCCTAGGATGACAACAGCTGCAGAAGCTATACAGGAATAGGTCAACACGTGGTTGGTATTGGGCACTGCCATGGCTAAATGGTTCCTAGCTTCCTGTAACCTCCCCAAGGAAATATAAGAAGATGGGAGTTCATATGGTTCGCATGCTTGGCTTTTCATACCATTGAGGGAAAGGGTTGACAAATATGGAATATATGTATAGCTAATGGAAATCTTCAGATACAGCTGGGATGAGATGTCTGCAGCTGCAAAGATATTGGCCACTGTTCGATTAATGAATAGGTACAGACAAAATATTTGGAGAAATACTACTCACCACCAATATCTTTGACGACGCGATCATCTCCTCTTTTATTTTGCTACAGATAGATTAAAGATTGGCGTCTAGGAGAACTGAGGTTGTTGAACAAGTTAGAACAGTGACGTTAACATAAAAACATTCAGAGGTGGAAGAAACTGATCAGTGACAACTTGATTGCGCCCAGCTCTGAAGAACTTTGATATAAATCCCTTTCATCTAACAATTCTTTTTTGATCAAGCTACCTCGTCAATGCAGAACTTGTCTTCAGAGCTCTTACAACTTACAAGCATACCGGGCGAGGTAGTCAAAGAACATAGAAATTGCTAATTATAAGTTCGGTTAAAATACTCCCAAAGGGGATATTTCTCTATGATTCAATTTCTTAGTGCCTGTAATTTGGTTAAATGCTATCTCTGTGGGCTAGCATTCTTCTTGGTTGTGACTTTCTCAACACACAGAATGCCAGAAGTGGACAGACAGAAAATAAATCAACAAAAACCAGATCACCTTTCTAAAATGTCCACCTTTTACTGCCAAAACATTGTAAGAACCTGCTGTGGTCTGAGGCCGAGCCCGTGGCACCAACCGACAACCGAGGTATGCGACACAGATGCCTCAGGCCAGCCTCTATCCGCTGACCCTCGCTGCCAAAGTGCCACCCGTACGGCCATCATGGCACATGCTCCTCCATGATGCTACATCCTGCACCCAGAATGCACCTCCATGGGGAGGGCGGTGCGGCACCCGCTCTCCTCCAGCTGCCGCCGCCAGCCGATTAGGTATGCGGGGCGTGCTAGTGCCACATCAGCGGGCGTTCGCTACACTATAACTCCTGCCGGCACGATATGCACCGGTAGTGCGCCACCTTGCTTGACGCCTGCACCGTATTGACAACAGCTCACCGCCTCACCCTCTCAAGTTCGCCCGCAAGGACCTGCTTAAGGGTAATGGCCTGCGCTGCCTCCGTGTCGTGTCCTACCAAGGGCGAACAACACAGTGGGCATAGTTCTAATGGCGTGGGGAGTGTTTGTCATATGGTCCACCCTCCTCAACGATAATCTTATCATTATGGAAAATGGAAACTTTGTTGCAGACCATTTGTTCATGTAGATGGAAAGGTAAAATACTGTCAACTGGAGGCATGGTTGTGCTTACTAATATCTGCATGAACAGTGTACCTCTATGTATGTTGTCTTTCCGGGAAGCCCCTATGGTGTTATCAAGAGGATGGATTATCACAGATCAAGAATGCCTGGAAACCCAGGACAGGAAAAATTATCATTTATCGATTGGCCAACTAGAGAATCTGAAGGAGCTTGGAAATTTTGCCGGGGAAGAAGTATTTACAGAAACAAGTTTTATGACAAGGTTGGTCACACTCCTGACAGGGTTGTGTGGGGTGAATCACATCTTCCAAAGATATGCCGAGAGGAATATTGGAAACGGAGCCAAAACCTTATTTTGGGAGCACAACTAGGTTAATGAAGCAGATGGCTTCACAATTTCCCTGGTTGTACAACATCGCCTTCACTAAGCAGGTGACTGTCAATATGGCAAAAGACATAGGCTGAGACAGTTTTCAGTCCAGAAGAGGTTTGCTGGGAGAGACTGGAGAACTGTGGGAAGAACTTCAGAAATACGTATAATATAAGGGATACAACTGACAGAATAACAAGATAAATATCGGGTGGAAGATAAATATCAGGTTGTTCATTGTCTCAGTGTTTCTGTGTGCTATCATACTCCATGGTTGAGACCTTCTCAAGACACGGAATGCAGTAAACACACAGATAGAAAGAATCGACAAGAACCAAATCATGGTGGTGGCCAAGCACATTGCACAAGGCCGACAACAAGGTTATGAACAGAACAGCCAAAGCAAAATGTGTCATCATAATCAGATCTATGTTCAATCCAGCCTACCTAAAGTTCCAAGTAACACTGAAGCAGCGTTTAGACTGACATTTCCATTACCGGAAAATCATGGTGACAAGGTTAACACAAACCCTTGAAAACTATAAACCATATCTAAACAGCTTCTTAATCATCGATAGCATACCTCGTGATAGGTATCCTTTTGTCAGGACCATGTGGAAGAAGCTCTGGATCAGCCATTTGCCGCACTTGCGATGCTCCAGGTTCCTTGTGCTTCACTTTGCAGTTGGGATTGAGGTTAAGGCGGTGCATTCTCAGATGGAATTTCTTCCGTCGCCTCTCCTCTAAATCTAGTTTCCCCTTCAACAGATTTTGTGGCTTTGCCTTCTCATCTCGGTTCCCAATCATCTCAACTTGCTCCACATTCACAAAGACAGGATCCAGGATCAGTTTGCTTTTTTTTTTTGTCACTGAAGAACTCATGGCATTTATTCACCTCTGCATGACTGCATGTTCAGGCTCAAGTTTACATGATTTGGTGTTTACAAACGGAGGCCATAAATCTTCAGACAGAAAAGATGAAGCTACAAATAGCCCTCGAGCAGAAAAATCCATTCACCTCCTTGTGCACCCCATTCTTCAGCGGAAACGACTGGCTGCCACCAAACGCCAGGTCGCTCAGCCCCGGGCTCACCATCCAAACAGGAGAGAGCTCCACAACGACCTTCTGTACCAGCTTGTCCTCCTGAAACCTGTTCAGAAGCGATGCCAGGCTGCCGCCTCCGACATCCCGGAAATCGATCAGCACGCTGCACAGCCCTCGATCCGCGAGAAGCCGAAGGACGGACTGTAGGTTCATCTGATCAAGGACTGAAATGCTGACGCCCGATGGCTCCACGGTGACAGGACTATCGGCCAGAACTATGGCGTTAGATACAGACTCTTCGTCTACAAATGGGATGTGTAATTCAGAACCTTCGCCCTGCGCTATGATGATACACAGAGGTTGCTTCGCACCAGCTTCGCGTGATATAGGAAGGCAGCCCTCTTGGCCATCTCGCTTGAAATTATAACTCCGTCATATTCTTTCGCTAGCTGCGAGTAGTATCCTCCTGGTTGATCAGCTCCACTCCCAATTTCACTGATGACTATCCCGTTCATCGATAGTGTAGTTCTCAGGCTCAGCCGAGCGTGGCGCGAGAGGCCGACATGGGCGGGGGCTGGCAAGAAGTTCTGCCCCGGCACGGACCTCGCCGGCCAGCGTCACCGACCACGGCATTGCCCCCTCGCCCCATGCCGGCTTGGCTCTTTGGTAGGTGTTGCAGATGCCTCGTTCATGGGCACCGTGCGGCTGTTTGCAGAGATCCTATTCGGTGTTCCCGTTGCTTGGAGAATGGCCACCGTATGCGCGAGTGTCGCAATCCTTGGCGTCCGCTCAGCTCGTTGGCATGCCTTGCTGTGCCTTCCGGGTCCGGTGTTGATCATCGTCATGCTCCAGCTTCATGTGAGGGTCTGAGGAGATCTGCACTCCCCGCTAAAGCGCTTCATCCTACGTCTTGGGCGTCGGTTGTTTGTGCTCCCAGTGGCTCGGCAGCTCCGTCCGATGAGGTGTTGCAGTCCGTTCCGGCAACTCAGTCCGAGCAGTTGCAGGTCTGCATTGCACGGGTTGAGAGCTTTCTGGAGCGGGCGGAGGTTGCTCTATGCAAGTTGTCTCTTGTGCCGGCTATGTTGAAGACCATTCCTACACAGTGTCCTGTTGGTGAGGTTGGAGTTACACCATGTCCTATTGGTGAGGTTGGAGTTGGCTCCGTTGAGTGCATGGGAGAGGAGCTCTATGGTTGTTTCTCCCCTCGTGTTGGAAATAGATCGTCGACGGTGTCTGTCTTGCCCTCTGTTTTGTCTACTGCTGAGAGTGAGGCCAACGCCACAGTCGTGGCTCCGGTGTTGCAGACCGAGCTTCAAGTGGATTATGTGAGCCCTGCTTTGCCTGTGTCAGTGGAGCATATGGATGTGGACCCATCATTGACCATGAGCTCGCCTGAGCATTCGAAGGTGGATTTGATGCCCATTCCACCCTCATCGACACATAATGCCGATGTTCTCTTCGCAAAGGAGCTTTGCAGGCTGCTTACCAATGTGGAGGTTGCTATTCCTGGATGTGGAAGGGAAATTGCTTGCCTCCTAACAGGGTCAACAATCAAGGGGAAAAACAAGAAGATAAATGACTGCCCTCGGCTCGGCATTTCGAAGGAGAAGTCACTCAGATCCAAAGCCAAGAAGGGTCGCGCCGTAGGAAAGGCGCCAGCGGCTCCTTGATGGGCTCGTACTTTTACTTGTGTTTTCAGTGGGTTACTTTGTGAGGAGTTGATCCATATGCCGAAGGTTTTTCAGGTGTTGTGTGTTACATGCACGTGTTGGTGTGTCAGGCGGTTGTGCAGTTTTTTTAGAGTGCTCAGTATGTGTTTGTTGTAACGGTTTTCGCCCGGTTTCCTGTTAATTAACTGGGCAATTCTCCTCTGCTTAATAAATCGACGAGGCAAATCTTTTGCCTCCGTTTCAAAAAAAAAAAAAAAAAAGTTGCAAAGGCCTTCCCAGTAAGCATACGATGGATGTAAGCCTCGTTTAATCCGAGGCATAATGCTTCGTCCACGCCAACCCTCACATCTATCCCAGCGGCTCGGAGCTTTTCAATCCCTTTGGATGCTACAATAGGATTTGGGTCAGTCATCCCCACCACAACCTTCTTAACTCTGGCCTTGATGAGTGCTTCGGTGCAGGGAGGCGTCCTCCCGTGGTGGTTGCAGGGCTCCAGACTCACGTAAGCCGTTGCGTTTTCGGCCAGATCCCAGATCCCAGATCCCCTGCGTCTCTAAGAGCGAATACCTCGGCGTGGGGCTAGCCTGCTTTGGGGTGGAATCCCTCGCCGACGACTTGGCCGTCGCGGACGATGACACAGCCGACCATGGGGTTAGGGCTGGTGTGTCCGGCCGCCTTCCGCGCCAGCTCGACGCACCGCCGCATGTGGTGCGCATCGATGTTCCCCGCCTGCGCCCGGCACCGCACGCCGGCCGCGAGGCCCCGTGCGCCGCCGCCGGCGACAGCGAGGCGGGACCGAGAAGGGGATGATGCGGCGGGGCGGGGCGCGGGGCGAGCGAGGAGGCCATGTCAGCGAAGCCCCCAGAATCAGTTTGCTAGTTCCCCAATCTGCAGTATCCAGTTCCACGTGAACACAAAGTTACGGAGTAGAAGAGAGAAAGGTATACGGCCATACGGGACACGAGAAGCAAGGTGCCCCGCCACTGTAGCAAGAGGAGGAAGGCGTTTTTTGGAGCGAGCCGTCGATCCACCGTGCGCGCCGCGAGCCGCGGGATTCCTCCCCTCCGCCGGCCGCTCCGGCGGCGGGAGGGTGGGGGATCCCCGGCTCCGGCTTGTATATACGGTAGGGTAGGATGGGGGTCTCTCCGGCGGCGCTCTGGAGGAGGTGGTGCTGCGGGCGGGCGGTTTGGTGCCGGCGCGTTCTTCTCCGGCGGCGGAGGTCTTCGGAGCTCCTCGTCTTCGCGCTGGACTGGCTGGAGCTCGAGGCCCGGCGTGGTGCTCGAGCCCCTCTGCTTTCCGTCAGATCTGAGGTGGCGGTGGATCTGGCGGCGGACTGGACGAGATCTTCGACTTCTTCCGGTGGCGGCTTCGACGGCGGCTGCGGCAAAGAGGTGTGGCTGGGACAGGGGGGCGCTTGCCCCGGTCGTTCATCGTCAACAGCTCCGTCGCGGCGCGGCGGACGGGCTAGGCAGCGTCTTCTATAGGGAAAAGTTCTCCCTGGCAGCGGCAAGGTGGCGGCTGGTCGTCTTCGTCTCCGACGCCGGTGATGTCGTGGTTTTCGGTCCTTGTTCCGTTTCCTCTACGTTTTCTGTTCCTGTATTTCTACCGTGTATGTTGTATGTGGTTTTCTGTTGAATATACGTGGTGAAAAGTCGTCCGTCCCGCCCGTCGACGGCCGGCCGCCGGCGTGTTCGCCTGCCTCGGTCTGCGCTAGAGCAACAGCGAGAGGACTGGAGGTCGAGATCGATTAGGTTCTTTTTTTCTTCAGTGTAAGATGGGCTCCAAGTTTTTTTAGATTAAAAGGGCCCATGACCCCAGTTCCATTACTCGAATGAAACCACCAACAGATCCCAGATTACATCTGAAGAGTTACAGAGCTAAGAAGGCTAAAATTTCTAAAAGTCTCAGCAAGCAGAGCTTGTTTCTTATTACATAGAGGAAAAGCTAAAAGACTTTTTAGACTCAGCTCAGCGTCGGCTCACGAACAGCAGGAGCAGATCACTCTGGAGCGAAGCGAAACCTGACGACGTCCCGGAGCTTGGTTTTGATCTCCTGGAGAGGGAGTACATCAGCATGAGGCAGCGGTTTCCCCCAGGGATTCATTCCAGCAGGGGTCATCGGCGAGGCCACCTGCGGCAGTTGATAGCATGGAGGCGTGTCAGGCGCCAGGGCAGACGTCCTTGACAGCGGTAGCGAGGTTGCAAGCGAAACCAGCGACTTCAGGCCTGGAGCTACCCCCACGGTAATGCAGGGGTCTCCTTCAGTCTCTCCATGATCATTTGCTCGAAATTGTCGATCATGTCCAACATGGGTTGCTTGAACAGAAGTCTCCATTTCTTCACCGTCTTGAGGATAATCCACCAGACCTGTTTCATGCATAACCAAGTTTGACTATCAAATATCAAAGCATTTCTTGATTTCCAAATGCCCCAAAGCACCGCATCACAGATTGCATTTAGACTAGCATGCTTTTTATTTGAGATCCAAAACTTAGCTATAGATATGTAATCAGATCCAACACTAAACCCCAGGAAGTTTGATATAGAAGACCAAACCTCTTTGGAGAACAAGTGATTAACTGTTTCTAAATCTTTGCAAAAAATACATTCCAAAGGCTTGTGCATTTTGCGTTTAAGCAGATTATCACGCGTCATCAACTTGTTATTCGAAAGCAACCAAAGAAAAATCTGCACCCTAGGGGAATGGTTAGAGACCAGATCGCTGGCATGTAAACCTGCGTAATCCCCCTAAAACCGATGATCTTATAAAAGGAGCTAGTAGAGTAAACCCCTTTAGATTCGTAAGCCCAAATAATGGAGTCACAATCTGAAGTCAAAACTGTACTTCTAACGATCTGTTCCAGCTCAAACCAAGTTTGCATCAAGGCTGGACTGAAATTTCTCCTAAAAGTGAGTTTAAGGTTTGTGCCATCCCAAACCTGTCCTACAGTATCCATTTGTTAGTTACAGATAGTGTACAGGTCCAGAACTGGACACAAAGTGGGGATGTGCCAAACCAGGTGTCTTCCCAGAACCTGATTTTGGCCCCATCCCCCACTTTCCACCTGTATCCAAATTTTACTGAGTCCACGGCCCACATAAACCCTTTCCAAAATCTGGAGGAATTCAACTTAGAACTACAGAAGACATTGGGACTGGCTGTCTTGTATTTAGAATCTACCAGAGTTTTCCAAAAAATTTCTCCCCCCTCAAAATATCTCTTGACCCAAGATGCGAGGAGGCAGAGGTTGACATCTCGAAGGCAGGGGATACCCAAACCCCCGAAGTCCTTTGGCATGCAAACTAGGATCCAGTTTGCAAGGTGGAGCCTCCTTTTTTCCTTAGTGTCGTTCCAAAGACAATAGGACATTTGAGAGTTAATCAGCTCGAAAGCCCACTTTGGAAACTTGAAGAAAGAAAGAAGGTACACAGGAATGCTAGCTAGGCAAGATCTAATCAAAGCGACTCTCGCTGCGTAGGATAAGAGTTTTCCTCTCCAGCCAACCTTTTTAAAATTTTATCAATGATCGGTTGTAGGTCTTCCCTTCTAAGCTTATCATGGTGTAGTGGAATCCCAAGATATTTGATGGGAAAAGTTCCCACAGCACAGCCAAGGATGTTTTGCAAAGCATCCACATCATCTTCGCAAAGGCTGATGGGAACTAATTCACTCTTGCTATAATTGATCCTCATACCCGAAACTTGTTCGAAACAAGTGAGTATGTTTTTAAGATTTCTAGCTGTGTCTAGGTTGTTTTCAAGGAACAGAATGGTGTCATCAGCGTATTGAAGGCTGATGACACCACCTGGACACAACTGAGGACAGAGCCCTCTATAAGATTACAAGAAGCCCCTCTAATAAGCATCCTGGTTAAAACGTCCACAACAAGGTCGAAGAGGATGGGAGACATGGGATCTCCCTGCCTAAGCCCCTTGGCAGTGACAAAGAAACCTCCCTGGTTGTTGTTGATTTTAACCGCTACCGATCCTCCTCTGTGGCTATTTTGATCCAATTCCTAATTTTTGGACCAAAACCCTTTTTAGGAGAAGATCATCTAGAAAATCGAGATCAACCTTATCAAAGGCTTTCTCGTAGTCAAGCTTGAGCACCACTCCTTCCTCTTTACCGCTGTGTACAGAGTGGAGGACTTCGTGTGCCGTAACTACACTTTATAAAATATATCTACCCTTGATGAAAGCGGTTTGGTTTGGGGCAATTATGGAATCCATAATGCCCCCAAATCGAGTCGTGATCACTTTGGTGAAAATTTTGAAAATGCAGTTTAGTAGACTAATCGGTCGAAACTTTTTCATTGAGGTGGCATCAGGTTCCTTGGGAATTAAGGTGAGCACTGCGAAGTTCAACCTAAAAAGGTTAAATCACCCGAAAAGAAGTCATGGAACAAAGCCATAATATCTTTTTTAACCACCTCCCAGAATTTTGATAAAACATAAAAGACAGTCCATCAGGACCTGGAGCTCCATCAGGATAAGAGCTGAAAACAGCTTTTTTCACCTCCTCCTCAGAGAAAGGCATTTCCATAGAGGAGTTCTGCGCAGTGGTTATTACTTCTTCAGGAGAGAAAAAATCATCTCCTAGAGCAAAACCTGATTTTTCTACCGAGCAGAAAAGATCTTTATAAAACGATGAGGCGATCTCAAGCATTCCATCAATGTCTGAGGTCGTCCCATTTGGGCCGTCGAGAGAGAGAATCATAGTTTTCCTTCTACGTTGGTTGGCCACCGCATGGAAATACGCGGTGTTCCTATCCCCCTCGAGGATATCCCTATCTCTCGAACGTTGCCTGGCTTTTGTCTCTTCTTTTAGCCAGAGATTTTGCATCTCCCTATTAATCTCTTTCATCCTATCGAGTTCCTGATCTGAAAGATCTTCAGCCTCAGCTTTCAGGTCTAACACATCATACTCATCCATTAAATCTTTTTTAAATAGCCTCAGCTCAGATTCAATGTTTTTACTCCACCCTTTAAAGGCTCTCCTAAATCGTCTCACTTTTTCCTGCCATATATCAATGGCCGTGGTACTTTTTGTGGGAGCATTCCAGGATTTGATCACTAAATCCACGAAATCCTCCCTCAATAGCCACCATTTTTCAAACCTATACGGCGGGGGTTGGAAACGGTAATTGACCCCAGAGTCCCAAAGAATGGGAGTGTGGTCAGTACCAATTCTAGTGAAAGCCTGGGAACTCGCCAGGGGAAAAAAGATTTCTAGTTCAGTGTTACAAAAGACTCTGTCGATAGCTGACATGATCAAATTTGTTTGGTTGTTCGCCCAGGTATACTTCCTATTGGATAGTCGAACCTCCAGCAAACCCCACAAATTAATCCAAGTATTGAATTTATCACACCATTTCTGATTGACGATTCCATTACTTTTATCTTTTGCACATCTAACTAGATTGAAATCCCCACTAATCAGGGAGGGATAAGTATTATCTATGAACAACTGGTGTAGTTCAGAGATAAAACTTTCCTTGCCATCATCATAGGGGGATCCAGAAATGTGTCTCCAAACCTTACTATCTAGCTTATTTTTAAGTAGACAGGAAACTGAAAACTCTTTGATGTCCCAAGCAAGGACTTCAAAGAAGTTGGTGTCTACCCCTACCAGGATCCCTCTAGCTGTCCCGACAGCTGGTAGAAAGTTCCAAGCGTAGGGTCTATTCAAACTAATCGAGTCTAAATAGGAAACAGAAAAGTCCATCTTCTTTGTCTCTTGAAAAGAGACGATGGTCGCATGTGTTTTTGCGAGCAAGTCTATAATATTACTTTTACGTCCAGCAGCGTCGATCCCTCTAATGTTGACACTTAGACTATTCATAAAACCACTCTTGTGTGCTTGCCCCGTTTCTTCCTACAAACCTGGTACCAGAGTTCAACACTATCCTCAGCACTCTGTCTTCCCTCGGGAAAAGAATGCATTTGTGGAGTACTAAAATTTTCTAGTAGATCTTGGGGGCAAGCATATTCTGATGTTATTCCCTCAGGCATAGCATCAATGTCAGCGGTATCAACAAAGCCTAAGTCAACTGGTATAGAAAAATCAACAGAAGCAGAAAAACCCGCAGGTTTAAACAAAGAAAAGGTGTCCTCTTCTGTTTTAGAAACATCTGACTCGTCAGGTTTTCTATTATAGGCAGATTCATCCACAACTAAGCCTATTGTATCAGCAATTTCTACAACTTCAGGTAAAAGACAGAAGAGGTTAGTTTTTTTGTATACCTTTCAGCTTGGATGTTGCAGGTGCCTCCATTTTCCTTTTCTTGATTTCCTGCGCCATCTGAATGCTTGTTTTCCCGCCTCTTCCCTACAGTCTCTCACACTGCTTTGTGCCATGAACAGGTCCCCAAACATTCTTATTCGTGCCTGGTAGCTTATTGTCCACTCTGTCCCAGCTTCTTCCTGTTGTTTTTCCTCCTGAGCAAGGTTAGCATCAGAGGCCAATTGCTTCGCCTCAGCGTGCATCGTCTCCTGAGTGACGCCAACATCAGAGATCATCTGGTCCTGATCGTAGCAGAAATAGCCACCCTCATCAGAGGCTCCAAGTTGGGATACGTTTCCTTCCCATTACGTCTGCTTCTTATGATTGAGCCAGGCATGGCCGCATGGGAATGGGCTATGCTAGTTGCAAGTGTCATAGTCCTTTTTTTTGCAACCACTAGCATCACAGTCTGAGAGAGTTTTTTTCGTACCACATCAACTCAAACATGACATATTGACATAGTAAAATATTAAAACTGAATAAACTCGAGGAGAAAACCCAGAGACCTCTGCAATTATATAACACTCCACTAAGATGTATTTACGATAGTCTCTATCTTCACATGTAGCCTATCCATATCATTAGATAATTACAATCCACCAATTTCATCTTCAATCCATTTTTTACATGCATAGAGCGAAAATCATGACCTAGTAAAATATGTGATACTGAATAATCTCGAGAGGGAAAATTGAGGCCTTTGCAAAATTTGTAACTCTTATAAAAAATTTACACTAAGATTTATCTATACTTCTTATAAAGCAAAACCCCACTAAGTGTAATTAATATTTTTCTATCTCAACATGCAAGCCATCCACATCACTTTCTCTTTTAGCCAATCAATTGTCCACATCATCCCACTAATCTCATTACTTATTGTCTATATTTACATGCAAGCATCCACATCATCCTTTTCTTTGGCCATCAAGTTGTCTATATCATATCATTTTTTTTACCGTTCAAACGTCACACTATCTCGGTATGCAATTCCATAATTAAATAATGTGCAAGTGGAACACCAGAATCAATTGTGACAATCAAGTGATTTTTTGCCAAGATTTTCAATAATAAAAATCATAGAACTATTATTCGAAATTACGTGTTCTTCTACATGTAACCGCTCAAAAAGTTTTTAGACACATATGTGGCAATTTGCATGGCATCTTCATGCAAGCCAT
This sequence comes from Poa pratensis, assembly GCA_947311845.1. Classification (NCBI taxonomy): domain Eukaryota; kingdom Viridiplantae; phylum Streptophyta; class Magnoliopsida; order Poales; family Poaceae; genus Poa; species Poa pratensis. The sequence goes on along the minus strand of CAMZMU010000053.1, from coordinate 22,360,126 downwards.
CCACATCATCAGTTTCTTCAACCCGCTGATTTCACTTTATCTACATCAACCAGGCACACCCCTAAACCATAACGAACTTTAAAATAAAAAAAATACTCATACATTTCATGTCTATTAAATTATATTTAGCCTCTCAACTGTTATGATCAACTAAATTTTGCATTCTATAGTCAACTTCAGGAGTTTATATGTTTTGCTAGGTTTCTTAAGAGATACCCGCTGCAACGCGTGGGGTATCATTCTAGTTTATGATAATCTATCTACACATGCAAACTTTCCACGTTGTCACATACTCACAACCGTCTAATTCTCAGGCATTGTTTATATGTCCCTTTTCAGTCCACAAAATTTCTCCATACAAAGTTTTCATGTAAGTTGGTGTCATGTTTTTTTTACTTCAACGTAATGAGTTTCACGAAGACCTCATGTGCTTTTTAAGAAGTCACTAAAAATGCCATACTCAATGTACCGACCTAATACATATACATGCTGCCCACTTGTGCTATACTTAACTAGAGATACTTGAAACAATTGTGATGTACAATTGTATTTGATCCCAAGTGTGTTAGTCGTAGCTTCCTTCTGTCGCATATCGTCGGATGGCTAGTACAAGATGACCCCAATGGTCATACGGCATGGAAGTGTGTAATCGTCCCCAACCGAATGAGGTTGTTGGTACTATGCGCCTTGGGAGTGGTAATGCGAATAGTGGTACCCTAGGGAAGATGGCTTAATCCGTTGATACACACAAAAGAGAACCACTATCGGATCGCCAAACACTTCTTCTGAAAACATGCCAACTTACTACTTATCCAAATATCACTTATTACTGCAGCTATCTCCAACATAATAAGTCTTATTTTTTGTGCCAAAATTCTCTAGCCAAACAAACAAGTAATTTTCCAAAATTTTGAAACCACGCGGATATTGCTACAGGAAAAATCTGAGGATCATGTGGGAATGACTCTCAAAGAGTCAAGAAAGCCTCAAAAGGATGCGAATAAACCTATGTGCCCCCCTCCCCTCCCCATTGGATTACCTTTCTCATCGAGGAAGAAGTGAAGGCCTCATATCTCTATTATCTTAAGCATATATTGTGTGCTGGCCCATGCAAAGGCAGTAATACCGCCTATCTTTCATTTTGATGAATCGAGGAGAATGAGAGCCCATGTCACCATAGAGAGCTTATTTCATTTGGGAACTCTAGGCTAGAAACAATCCTTATGGTTTTTCTAATAATAAAGAATCAAAATCCATGTTGGTTGGTGAGGATAGTGATAGGAGACTATCTACATTGGTTCAAAGAGAATTTGTTGGGTTTAAGATTCATTTCTATAACTAACTATATCCTAGATATAACAAGCTAAAGGACACAAGAAACATCAATGGTTGACAGATTCGTTTCCCCACTGAAAAGATGAGATAATTCATATAAATCCCTTCTACGCGTAACAATGTCCTTTGTCAGAATGGTTTTCTTAAGACCCAACCAAAGAAAGGCACACCAATGTAACTTTTCAAAGCAATGTAGAAAAATCTAACATTGCATTTACCTGATTTGTTTTAGAATCCTGACAAGTTTGATAGAATTTGTTCTGGGACAATGCCTTCACAAAATTTGTGGAACTCAACCATATAGGACTCTTCCTTCGACAACCAAAGCACTTTTGAAACTAAGATCTTGGAATCCAATGCTGAAAAGGTAACGAACAAGAAGGGTTTACACGAAGCATGCAAATAGTAAAAGGTTGAAATATCGAGTTGCATTTCCCCCATCCCATGTCATACCCCAAGGCCACACTGGGGCGAACGCTAGCGCGCCACCACAAAGCTCGACCCCGGCCGCCCCCTGCTGCTGCTGCCGCCGGTGAGGACCGTGGTGGCATCAGGGCTTGGTGGTTCGCGGCGAAAGCTCTCTTCGCGGCTGGGGCGACGGCAGTGAGTTCACCTGCGGGCGGAGGCCACGGTTGTATGGCAGTGTCTGCCTCCCCTTCGCTGTTTACGCACGGAGGACCTCCCATCCTTGGTGGTGGGTGGAGGCGGCAGACCGTGGATCTGGCATCCTGCCCAGATCCGTTGTCGGCTCGGTTTCGGCCGCCGGCGGCTCGCTGGGAGCACAAAGCTACTAGGACTGGCGCATGATGGGGGTGGTGGTGGAGGTAGTAAGAGCATCTCCACCGGTGGCCCCCAAAGCACCCTCAAAGGCCCATTGGGGTGCCGGACATCAAATTTTGCCCCACCGGCACCCCCCATCGGTCCAGCCCGACACAAATTCTGTCCGGCACCCCCGACCAGGCCCCCAATTTTGGAGGCCCTCTCGGGGGTGCCGGACAGTGGCCGGTCAGGCGCTCTGACAGGCGGAGCCCGCCTGCCAGTCACACATACCGGCGCATGCTAGTTTCATTTGCACCACCTTTTTCTCTAGTTTTCCTCCGACCCGGCGATTCGCGACACCGCCGGCTGCCGCCACCGCGTTTCGATCGTCAGTGACACCACAGGTCAACTTGCCGGCGCCATCCCCTCTCACCCGCCCGCAAGGTGTTCGGGTGTTTGCCAAGTCTTTCTCTTTGTTTTCCATTTCTTTTCATAGCTCCATTATTCATTGGATACTGTCAATAGGAATGGATAGCGACGATGAAATCATGTTTTTCCAAATGATGGAAGAGGAGAATCTTTTTGATGATGAAGAGAATCAGCTTGTTCTCGTCGTCCTTCAGGCGGCATAGGCTGTGCTGGAGGCCAACCCGAAACGCGGCAGGTCGGTGAAAGGGAAGAGGGCCAACAAGAACCACCACAGAACAACAGGTCATGTGCTGCTTTACAGTGACTACCAGGATGACTTTCGTCGACGAACAATGCATATGACTTTCGCCGATGCTTAAGGATGAGCCGGAAGGTGTTCATGAACATTGTGCATGATGTTCAAGAATACGATGACTATTTCGAGCTGAAGAAGGATTGCACTGGTCTACTTGGGTTCTCATCCATCTAGAAATGCACTGCTGCTATACGGTGTCTTGCTTATGGATGTTCGGAAGATTCTGTGGATGATTACCTCCGTATGTCCGAATCCACAACTAGCCGTTGAAGCAACCTACAGGTTTTGCAAGGCGGTGAATGTAGAGTTCGGGCGAAGTATCTGAGAGAACCAAATACAGAAGACACGGCTCAGCTCATGGGACAAGGCGAAGCAACAGGATTTCCTGGGATGCTTGGGAGCATCGACTGCATGCACTGGAGATGGAAGAATTGCCCATTCACTTGGCAGGGAATGTACAAGGGAGGACATGCTGGAGCGTGCAGTGTTTTGCTTGTGGCTGTGGCGGATTATGATCTTTGTATTTGGCATGCATTTTTCGGCATGGCCGTTTCACACAATGACATCAACGTGTTGCAACGCTCTCCGGTGTTTGCAAGACTTGCCGCTGGCCAAGCTCCAGAGTGCAAGTATGTGATCAACGGATATGAGTATGACAGGGGATACTACCTAGCAGATGGCATCTATCCTCGTTGGTCCACATTTGTCAAAACCATCAGCAACCCTACCGGTGAGGCAAATGTTCACTTTGCGAGGAAGCAAGAGAGTGTCAGCAAAGACGTGGAGCGAGCATTTGGTGTGCTTCAAGCCCGGTTTGCAATTTTCAGGTACCCTTGTCTATCTTGGTCTCTTGAGCAGATGTGGGAGATTATGAAAGCTTGTCATCATGCACGACATGATCATCGAGAGCGAGCGTGATTTCAACTTGGTCATGAATGAGCCGTATGACTTCTAGGGCCCCCTTGCCGAGGCACATCCCGGGTCGGCAGCCGAGTTTACTCAATTCCTCCATTTATACATTGGCACTGTTTATTTCCTTATGTCAAGGGATCGGACCAATTGATCTGAAGTCTGAATTCAGTCCTTAATATGTGGATGGATGTGCTGTTTTGCAGGTCGAAGGTTTAATGTTTTGGAGATGGTGCTGCTGATGGTGCACGCGGAAAAGGAAGTGAAGTCTTTGATCTGTCCACTGAGGAAGAGGAAGCGAAGTCTTTGATTTGTCCACTGTATAAATCCTTGGTCAGCCCCATTCTCTTCCTCGCCTATTGACGTGGGCCTACCTATCGGGTGCCCCACTATGAAGATACCTGGTGCACGCAAGGACAAGGGCCCAACCGGTGCTCTACTAACAGAACGATGATCAAGGCCCACGAAGGGAGCCCAAGGAAATAGAGTACGCCCCAAGGCAGGCGAAGCCTAAGTCGGTAGAACCTACCATACCTGTAAACCTAGTCGGTTGCGAACTCCCGAGGCCCAGCCTCCTTTATAAAGGCTGGGAGGGCCGCCGATCGAAGGACGCGCTCATATCCCACCACCGAAACCCTAGTGAGATCGACATCTCGCTGGGATCGCCATTTTAACACCTCCAATTATCATTAACAGACAAGCTGGAAGTAGGGTATTATCCTCCGGGAGCCTGAACCAGGGTAAATCGCCTTACTTGTCAGCCGTGGTAACTACCAGCACTCCAACCTTTCTCCCTCTCAATCAACCTAAGGTACTCGACCCTAGGACTTGCCGTGGCCACCCCACGTCAACTGGCGCCGTCTGTGGGAAAGAAGAGTGATGGAATCATGGTTGCACCGGCTCCATCTGCAATGACCATCGACACGCCGACAATCACGGTGCCGATCCGCTTCGGCTCCTTCGAGTTCGTTCCTCACCCGCCGGCCCACCGATCGGTGTACGCCGATCTCTACTGAGGTATGTGCCTTACTTTCGGTAGCATGAAATTCCATGTGAATAAGTGGGGGACGACTCGACTATCCGGCTGCGCACGAGCATCTTCGTCAACAACGGAGATCGCGCCTGCATCGACTGCATCACCAGCATCTTCGTCGACTACGGAGATCGCGCCTGCTTCGACTGCATCACCGGCATCTTCGTCGACTACGGAGATCGCGCCTGCTTCGACTGCATCACCGGCATCTTCGTCGACTACGGAGATCGCGCCCGCTTCGACTGCTTCACCAGCATCTTCGTCGACTACGGAGATCGCGCCTGCTTCGACTGCATCACCGGCATCTTCGTCGACTACGGAGATCACGTCTGCCTCGACTACATCACCGGCATCTTCGTCGACTACGGAGATCGTGCCTACTTCAACTGCATCACCGGCATCTTTGTCGACTACGGAGATCGCGCCTGCTTCGACTGCATCACCGGCATCTTCGTCGACTACGGAGATCGCGCCTAGTTCAACTACATCACCGACATCTTCGTCGACTACGGAGATCGCGCCTGCTTCGACTGCATCACCGGCATCTTCGTCGACTACGAAGATCGCGCCCGCTTTGACTGCATCACCGACATCTTCGTCGACTACGGAGATCGCGTCTGCCTCGACTACATCCTCTACGTCGGCTACGGAAATCGCATCTGTTCCGATCACGGCCCCGAGCCTTCATCGAAGGAGGAGATCACATCTGCCTCAACCACACCCACGCCTTCTTCGACTCCGACGCCCACGACACCACCGACTGCTGCTTCGCCCGACGAGTTCTGCATAGACTGCGGCATCTTCCACGTCGCCTCTATCTTCGGCTCCGAAAACAGTTCCGATGGCGAGAGCAATAGCAGCAACACGTACTCGACTGCGCAATCTTATCCGGTCCAAGTCTTCATGGTGGACGCAGCAAACAACAGGACACCTGGCACTGGTCCCCACCGTGAGGAACCCACGTTTCCAATGGAAGTCACCATGCCGGACAAAGTAACAACCCTGACGATCACTCAAGAGATGGGAGTCCAGGCAATGAAACACGTCCAAGAGTGCACCTTCCCCCCAGCGGAGGCGACCCGAGAAGAGATGATGGCCTACCAATACCTCGTGTGGAAGGAGAACGAGAAGCTATTGCGCGAGAAAGCTGATCTAGCCAGACGAAAAGAACTCGCCGACGCGTCGAGTGCTCGCCGAGCAGCTTACTCCTTCTCTTCTTCAGGACCAACCGTTACGCAAGACAACAGGCGCTTGACAAGGATATACATCTCGGTACCCTACCGTGAGGGTACCTGGTGCACGTGATGACTAAAGGCCCAATAGCGAAGAGACAACTCGAAGCCCAAGACGAGAGGCCCAACAAGATGGAGTACCCTCCATGTTTAGACATAGACATAGTCGGTTTATAGTTTCCTTATGTGTAAACTAGGTCGGTTACAAACTCCCGAGACCCAGCCTATTTAAAGGCTGGGAGGGGTGCCGATCTAGGGCCAAGCCATACTCAAACCACCAAAGCTCTAGCGAGATCGTCGTCTCGCCGGAGCCACCTTGTAACCTCATAATCTCCCGCGATCAATAACAGACAAGCAGGAAGTAGGGTCTTTACCTCCACCCGAGGGGCCTGAACCTGGGTAAATCTTTGCCTCTGCTTGTCAGCCGACGAAACTACCAGTCCTACCACGTTCTCTCCCCATAATCTCAACCCTAGGTCCTTAACCATGGGATTTGATGAGGGTACACCTCGTCAATTGGCGCCGTCTGTGGGAAAGAATAGTGCTGGACTCACGGTTTCTTCAGTTCCATCGGAAAACGGCGACTCGCCGATCGGATCTACACACGGCAACTCGCCGGCTCACTCGACAAACGGCAACACGCCAGCTTCACCCGCAAAAAGCGCATCGGATCCTCTGATGGATTTCGAGCCACACTCGCCAGGATTCCAGGAGGCCTTCTCCGATCTCGAGTCAGGTTTGGGTTTAACCGTTGGTTCGTTCAATTTTTTCGTCAACAAGCTTGGTGTGCAGGACTTGACGGATCCACGCCAACTCGCGACTTCCGCACCCGAGGCTCCATCGGTTGCGGTTCCTTCGACTGCGGATCCCTCAACTGCGTCCATACCATCGTCGATCCTCCAAGCTTGCTCTCTGCAACAACCATGTCCACACGAGAGATGCACGAGCTCATTGAAGAACTTCAGGGCGAGGAGGCCGAATCAGCATACCGCACAAACGATCCCGAGCTCGATCTCTCACTCGAGGATAGTTTCGACTGCGGGATCTCCTTCAGCGACTTCGACGAATCGAAACTCATATCGACAACCACGTCGACTCCGAGATCTGCACCAACAACAACAACCTCGACTCTGAGATTCATAACAACTTCGTCGACGCCGAGATGAGCATAGGCGATGAAGGCATCAACAGAGATCCGTCCAGACGGACCACTCGATGGGCATATCGACTCCGACATGAGCCTTGATGACGATGTCGAGTCCATGACGGGACTCGAAGACACACATACATACCCGGGTGATACCCCAGCAGGTCTACGTCGCCATCGCCGCAGAATCATCAGATGCTGCGGCCAGCCGCAGGCCTACAGAATTCCCGTGCACAGTTACTATGCCGGACGGAGTCACAACTCTCACAATCACTGCTGAGATGGCAGCAAAAGCAGATAAAGTCATCAAGGAGTGCACAATGATGCCAGCAGACGCAACACAAGAGGAGATGTTGACCTTCCAGTACTTCAACTGGCAGGAATCACTTCGACTGCGGCAGGTCAGAGCAACACTCGAAGAACGCAAAAAGCAAGCTAGCTTGTCGAGTGCGCGAAGAAGACAGCTCTCCCTGAGCTCCACCGGGCGAGCAGACACAAGACCCAGATCAAGGTTGTCACACCTCTCGCCAGACGAAAGGGCGGCACTCACCCGCAACTTAGGCAACTCTTTCATGACATACGACGAAGAGGGAGTGCCAGTACCCAAAACAGCTGCGGGTGCCCTCTTCACCGCTGCAGCATACCTAGAGGCAATCAAGCCTCCAGCTGATGACCCCAATGCAAAACTGCATCGCCAGCAGATCAAATCACTCGCCTTAGCGGCGAAGGCCATACGCCAAACTCCAAGAACTCCAGGTGGGAGTCGAGACCGTGCCCTAGTCGACGCACGTCGGGAAGAGCATAATCACAGTGGTCACCGCCACCACTCGAAGGAAAGAAGCGGCTCGCGTAGGCGCAGGTCCAGGAGCAGATCACGCAGATCTTACAGTAGCGACTCATACTCTGATCGAGAGCCTGAGCCACATGGAGCTCTGTGCTTCACTCGACGCGTCCGCGAGACACGGATGCCCAAAGGGTTCAAACTCACATCTGAACAGCCCAAGTACACGGGTCGACAGGAACCTTCTGGGTGGCTGGAAGACTACAGGCTGGCTGTCGCGTGCCAGCGAGGCACAAACACCACGCCATGCAATACATACGACTCATGCTCGAAGGCACAGCCCGCGACTGGCTCAAGGCCCTACCTCCATCAAAGTACGACTCGTGGGATCACTTCCGCGATGACTTCATCAAAAACTTCGAGCCTCTATGTGAGCGCCCAAAAACGTTCGAGGAGCTGCGGGCCTGCGTGCAACGTTCAGACGAAACGCTGAGGTCATACATCAGACGATGGACTGAGATACGCAACTCAGTCGGAGTAATTTCAGAAGATATGGCCATGGATGCTTTCATAATGGGACTCGCCAGGCGGACCTCAAAGAAGCACTTGGTCGCAAAAAGCCAACCTCTGTGGCTAACCTCTTGATGACCGCGACTGAGTGGGCAGACGGAGAAGACATGGCGCGCACCACACGCGGGTCCTCACCCCGTGACAATCATGAAAGCGGCAGTCGAAGCCGCAGAGACTCGTACAGAGACGACCGAAGGCGCAAACGTTCAAAACGTCACTACGACGATGACAGACCCGAATTCATGGCGGCTGGGTTCTCCACACCCCGCAATGACCAGGACAGAAGCGACCGACGGTCAGAAGATCGGCGAGACAGTCGAGATGATCGCGGACAGTCGAGATGATCGTCGGGACAGTCGAGACCGCGGCCAACGCAGTGATAGCTACAAGAGGAAGGACTGGCGCAAGTCACGGGCACAATCTGAGCGATCATTCGAAGAAAAGATGGATGCTGATTGCAGATTCCACCTGTACAAGGGGGACGACGGAAAACTGCGCTCCAATCACTCGATGAGAAACTGCAGGGAGTTCGACCAAATGGCGACTGATTACGTAAATCTCAGAAAGGCAGCAGCCACACAAGCACCTGCACCCGTGCCTCAGCCAAACAATGTGCCTGTTCTGATGGCACCACCTCCACCACCACAGCCTGCCGCAGGCGGAAATCTCGCGGGTGCCATACAGCACATACCTCGGGTGGACGAACCACAGTACCCTCCGCCCCAAGGGCAGATGTACATGATACAGAAAGGTCGACCTTCCAACAGGGAGCAAAAACTTCGCACTCGACAAGTAAACATGGCGGTCATGTCACCTCCTGCTGTAACTGAATTCTTGAAGGGTTCTGAAACCGCAATAAGCTTCAGCAGAGAGGACCACCCTCCATCGGTTGTTCGTCCAGGGCACTCTGCTCTGGTACTCGACGCGCAAATTGGAGGCTACGCCATGTCCAAGGTTTCATGGATGGTGGCAGCGGCATAAACATCATCTTCGCAGATACGCTCCGCAAAATGAACAGGTCAGTCGAAAACCTGCCAAGGTCCTCAAATACCTTCACGGTATCGTCCCAGGCAAAGCAATAAGCCCAGAAGGCACCATACAACTCGACGTAACGTTTGGGGACAAGAACCACTTCAGGACAGAATCGATTGAGTTCGAAGTTGTCGACTGGAAGTCACAATACCATGCTATACTTGGACGCCCGACGTTCGCTCGATTCATGGCGGTGCCACATTACGCATACCTCCAGCTGAAGATGCCTGGACCAAAAGGAGTAATCACAGTCAAGGGGAACTTCCAAAAGTCTGACTCTTGTGACCGAGAATTCAGCAAAATCTCTGAGATGTTTGGCATGGAAGCAACACTCGCTGATCTAGCGGTCTCCAACGATCGAACACTTATGCCAGAACACAAAAAGGTGGCAGTCGACAGAGCATTCAATGCCACCAATGACACAAGATCGCATCAGGTGCACCCGACTGACCCGACCAAGACAGTCAATGTCTCGTCGAGTCTGCCTATCGCATAGGAAAGCGCGCTCGTCGAATTCCTCCGTGAGAACTGGGATATATTTGCATGGTGTCCAGCCGACATGCCAGGTATTCCCAGGGAATTCGCCGAGCACTCTCTCCAGTTATTTCCAGATGCTAAACCAGTCAAGCAAACAATGCGCCGCATATCCGGCCCAAAAAGAACTGCAGTCGAAGCCGAAGTCGACAGGCTACTCGCAGCAGGATTCATCAGAGAGATCAAGAAATCACAATGGGTGGCCAACCCCGTACTCGTAGAGAAGCACACAGATATCCTTCGGATGTGCGTAGATTTTACAGCACTCAATAAGTGTGTCCAAAGGATCACTTTCCACTACCTCGAATCGACCAGATCGTCGACTCCACCGCCGGGTGCGCTCGCTTGTCCTTCCTGGATGCTACTCGGGTTACCACCAGATAAGGATGAAGGAAGAGGATGAAGAGAAAACGGCGTTCATAACCCCACTCGGGGTCTACTGCTACACCACAATGCCTTTCGGGCTCAAGAACGCAGGCGCAACCTACCAGCGCATGATGCAAGATTGCCTCAAGAAGCAAATTGGGCGAAACGTCCAGGTCTATGTAGATGACATCGTCATCACCACAAGAGAGGAAAACACACTACTCGATGACTTGCGAGAGACATTCGCAAACCTCAAACGCTTCCACATCAAGCTCAACCCGAAGAAGTGCACGTTCGGCGTGCCAGCCGGGCAACTCCTCGGGTATCTAGTCTCAGCTCGAGGAATCGAGGCAGACCCGGAGAAAATACAGGCCATCTTGACGATGCAAAGGCCTTCAAAGCTCCATGACGTGCAAAAATTGCGGGTCGAGTGCAGCGCTCAGTCGATTCATCAGCAAGCTAGGCGAAAAAGCACTCCCGTTCTATCGACTGATGAAGAAAGCAGATAAATTCGAGTGGACGCCAGAAGCCGAAGCAGCCTTCACGGACCTCAAGCGAGTCCTCACAAGCCCTCCAATCCTCGTCGCACCAAGGGAACGCGAGCCACTATACCTATATGTCTCTGCAACTAACAGGGTGGTAAGCACTGTTCTAGTGGTCGAACGCAGAGGGAGGGACACGCCCAAAGCATACAACGTCCAGTCTATTACTTGAGTGAAGTGCTCTCCACATCAAAGCAGCGGTACCCGCACTATCAGAAGCTGGCCTACGCCGTGTTCATGTCCTCAAGGAAGCTGACGCATTACTTCTCCGAGCACCCGATCACTGTAATCAGCACCTCAGGGATCGGGGACATCCTCACAAACCCCAACGCAACTGGGCGAGTAGCAAAATGGCTCATCGAGCTAGCACCAAGAGACATCAAGTATGATTACCCGAAGGCCATCAAAGCACAAGTTTTACCTGACTTCCACACCGAGTGGATTGAAGCTCAGCTCCCAGGAGCCAGATGTGTCCAACTCATGGACTATGTACTTCGACGGCTCAAAGAAAAACGAAGGCGCAGGCGCAGGTGTTATCCTCATATCACCAAAAGGCGACAAGCTCCGCTACATCCTACAAATGGGGTTCGAGTTCCCATCCAATAACGAAGCAGAATATGAGGCTCTGATCCATGGCATGAGGATGGCCAAAGCCCTCGGGTGCACTCGACTGATGATCTACGGCGACTCGAATCTGGTGGTGCAGCAAACAATGAAGGCCTGCGACGCAATCGCAGATAACATGATCGCCTACCGTGACCTGTACAACATCATGGAGGGCAGCTTCGAAGGCTGCGAGTTGCGGCACATAGGGCGTGAGAGCAATGAAGAAGCAGATAAGTTAGCCAACATTGGTGCGACCAAAGCACCAGTGCCACCTGGTGTCTTCTTCGAGCGCATCGAGCACAGATCATCAAAAAGAAGCGAGCAACTCCTACATCAGCCGCACCAGCCAAGAGCAAAGCACCTAGCACAGAGGACCCACCAGTCGAGGTACTCCTCATCGAGCCAACTTGGACTCAACCTTTCCTCGCATACATACTCCGCGGCGAGGTACCCGAAGACATCACAGAGTCAAGACGCGTCACTCGACGATCTAAAGCATACACTGTCATCAACGGTGAACTTACAAACGCAGCATATCAGGTATGTTCCAACGTTGCATAGCATTTGAAGATGGCCAAGCCATCCTTCGTGATATTCATGCAGGTACTTGCGGGCATCACGCCAGCAGTCGATCACTCGTAGCCAAAGCCTTTCGCGCAGGCTTCTACTGGCCCACAGCACTCAAAGACGCGGAGGACATAGTCAAAAGGTGCATCGGCTGTCAAAAATTCGCCACAAAGCCGCACGCACCCGCATCGGCGTTGAAGACAATACCATTGGCCTGGCCCTTCGCCCAGTGGGGGCTCGATATGGTTGGGCCACTCAAAAAATCCTCCCATGGAGGGCATACTCACCTTCTGGTGGCGGTCGACAAGTTCACCAAGTGGATTGAAGCAGTACCTATCACAAGTTCGACTGCCACTACAGCAGTCAATTTCATAAAATCCATCATATACCGCTTTGGTGTGCCAAGTAGCATCATCACTGACAACGGTACAAACTTCACGGCTGAGAATTCAAATTTCTGCAAAGAGCAAGATATCACGCTCAATTATGCATCTGTGGCACACCCGCAGTCAAATGGCCAAGTCGAAAAGGCCAATGGGCTTGTGACGAGTGGAATCAAGAAGCGCCTCCTGGTCCCACTCAAAAGAGCAGCGGGTGCTTGGGTCGAAGAACTTCCGTCTGTGCTATGGAGCTTACGCACAACTCCCAATGCTTCAACACAATTTACCCCATTTTCATGGTGTACGGTGCAGAGGCAATCCTGCCATCTGATGTAAGATTCAATGCACCAAGAGTCGAAGCATACAACGAAGAAGATGCAGACGAGCACTCGAAGACGCAGTCGACTTGCTAGAAGAAGCACGTAACACGGCGCTCGCACGCACAGCTGTTTATCAGCAGGACCTCCGCAACTACCACAGCCGTCGACTGCGTACCAGGTCCTTCGAGGTTGGCGACCTGGTACTTCGACTGAAGCAAAAGAAGGTGCACAAACTCGCTTCTCCATGGGAAGGACCCTTCATCATCACCGAGGTCATTGGTGGTGGAGCATACAGACTGAAGCACGCGAAGACAGGAGAACTCTCGCATAATCCTTGGAACGTTGCGCAGCTGCGCCGTTTCTATGCTTAGATTGCTCAGTCGCACAATGTAATAGGCACATATGTCGGATGGCTGCAGGTTTCAGACGCGCTCTTTTCCTTACCAGGGTACCTAAGGGGACTGGAAGGTTTTTAATGAGGCGGCCTGCAGCTTAACATTCAAAAATGGAATATAATCAATGATTCCTCATATTTCTCCCTGCTTACTACTCGCATAACTTGTTCTCACAAAATTAGCCTCACCCGAGCACTCGGGGGCTGCGCTATCTCAAAAAGCATGAGCTTCCGCTTGTTCACAACATAATACCCCAGCCGCACTCGAATACTCGGGGGCTGGGTCATAAAAATCATACATAAACACAAAAGTTGCTCAACCCCACTCAATTATTCGGGAGTTGAGCCTAGAAGCATCAAGTGAAGCTTCAAGTACTGCAAAAATTCACAGCCGCACACGAATACTCGGGGGCTGTGCAGCTTATGTTTATACTATAAAGTATTTCTATCAACCTCACTCAATGCACGGGGGCTGGATAGTCCTAATTTTACACAAGTTGCTTCATACACCCCACTCAACAGGCTCGGGGGCTGCATACAATCAATTCATAATACTCACAAGTGTTGCGTTTTACACTCTGGGGTCACCCCCCATACACATAACCTATTCAACAGGTTCTTCCTTGGGCTCGGTCCATTTTTCCTCCTCCTTCAGCACACGATGGATTAGGACCAATGCGTCCACCCGTGTCTCTTGGTAGTGCTCCTCCATTGGCACAGGACCACCACCTGGTAGGGTGCGGGTCCCATCGCAATCCTTTTCAAATCAAGGTGCGGAAGGTGCGATCGCACAAAGGCAAGAGCAACATTAGCCCCGCTAATCAGTTGCTCGCACAAACTTCTTGATCGCCTTGCCTTTTCGAAATTTCTTCAGCAATGCAACAAGGCCCTGTGGTTGCTCATTCAAAGGAAACAAAGCTTCGTGGACTCGAAATAAAGCCAACCTGCAAGTCTCCAGTCGAATGGCAGTGCGCCAAGCCCGGTCCAGAAGCCTTACCAAAATGGCGCTCCTCGCCCTGTCTGACCAAAAGGGGTGGGCGGAGTACTCAGTACTACTCGCATGACCGTCGAGTCGATCCTGAATCCGTGCCTCCTCCTTTATCGGGTCAGAGCAAACACCTGCGCAAAAACAAAGGGCTCATCATCGCCCAGTCGAGTCACCTCGCAAAGAATAGATCTCGATGATCCAAAAATATCTTACATTCGAGTTGCAGATTTACTCTCTCCAACTCCTCAAGCAAAAAGGCCTCCCGTTCCGTAGTTGGGGATGGCCTCGACTGCAACTCAGCATACGCATCTTGTGTTTCCTTCAGCTCGCGAGTAACCTCGGAAAGCTTTTGCTGAAGGTAGTCCATAATTTTCTGGTCATTCACGCTTCGCGACTTCGAAGAACCACCCACAACAGGGCCAGTCGATGGTTTAGAGGCTCGGTTCTACAGTCAGAATAATTAAATGCATAAGGAAGCATGAAGAGCTCAAGCAAAAGGCTCGGGGGCTGCGCCTCCCGATTACTGAAGTTCATATTTCATAACAAGACAGATACGATGTCTGATTTTACATATAGCAAAAGCAAAATGACGAAATTCCTAGACCTAGTCAACAAAGGGATCACTAGCTAAGTCGTCGACTTCTTGGAGGAAGCTTTCTTCGCCTGGACCTTGGCTGCCCTTTCTTCAACAGTTGTTACCAGCTGTTGGGCATATTTTTGGCGGCTTCCATCCAAGTGCCGAGCCCGACGGTTCTGCCATCAGAACCCCGTGGAAACTTCTTCGTAGCTGCGTCAAAATCTGCCTCGACTCCGTGCGCGAGCAACATGAGAAAAGTAGTCTGAGCACCACTTACCATTTGCTCGCGACAGAAGTCAGCGACGGCAGTCCCTTCAGGCTTGAATAGCTCAACCAGCTCTGCAAAGGAAGATGGTAGCTCTTCGCCGGGGAAGAAGCTGCCATGGAGGGCGCCCAAGGCACTCGCCGCCTGCGTCAGCATCTCCCCTGCTCTGCTACTGGTAACCTCCGAGACAGCCACACTTTCATCAAGTGAGGTGCCAAGGCTTTGCTTGCCAGTAGCAGTAGGGCCATCCATCACGCCTAGCATAGTGGACAAAATAATCAGCACCATATATCAGAAACCAAAATCTAAGGACAAGCAAAAATTCGTACCAGTTAAGCTGGTGCTGGCGGCAGAAAGTCGACCAATTGCCGACTCCTCTCTAACCTCGGCTGCTTTCAGCCTCTTCTCCAGATCAGCCACTGACGGGTGGCGTTGTTCAAATTTTCTGCCGCATCAGCGGCGGCCTCTGCAAAACAAACATACATGGTCAGCAGACTGCAAGAGGAATCAGCTCAACAAGTGGTATAGCATAAAGAGATACGCACTCTTCGCAGCTTCGAGTTGCTGCTGCAGGGTGGCGGCTTCCGTCCCTTGTGCACATACTTGGCACCAGCCTTCAGCAACTCTTGCACAAATGCCTAAGTGCACGACATGGGCAAATTCATAACTCAATAACTGAGTCTAGGCAAAAAAATTGGCACTCGATGAGGATTAAAACTACGGCAAGCATAAACTTACGTGCTCCAAGAAGGAAGAAGTCGACGCAGGGACACCTGCAGCCGCAGCTCCGCTCTCAGTTGCTGCAACCTCCGGCTCGGGTGGTGTAGCTGTGGCTGTAGCAGTAGGAGTCGCAGGGGTAGGCGGCTGCTCTGGTGGCAGCGTCCGTGCAGTGGATGCTGCGCTACTCTTTTCCGCCGTTGGTGGCGGAGGCATATCCTCATCCGAGGAAACACTGTATCACACATTATAAATATACAAGGTGGCATTATTCATAAAGTGACAAAGCATGGGCACGTAATACTTACTCTTCAGTAAGGTCGACCATTCGACCAGGGTTAAGCACACCCACGCTCGGGCGCGATTTCTTCGGTGGTCGTGGGGGAAGCGAGCGAATCGGAGGCACCTCGAGTGGCGCCGTCATCGACTCCGTCCTGTCTTCCTCCTTTTCCTCCGAGTCAGCGGTGTCTTCCTCGTCGCGCGACCGCTTCTGCTTGCCCTGCACCTCAGCATCGCCCTCATCGGCTTCTGGCGTGTGTGCGGTGGCGAGTGAGGCCATCTCATCATCAGAATCTGCCTCGAATGGCTCATTGTCTGGCACTGGGCCGCTCTCTGGCAAGGGAGGCATCGACTCATACATTTTGTGTCCCTGCACACATAAACAGCAAAGGATTCAACATCACACATGCATAACATATCAACTGAGATATAGTATCAACTGTTACCTCTAGTAGAGGGTTGCTGGTTTCATAAGGAGGCACAGGCGAGTTCATCTCGCAGGGATCTTCATCAGTCAATTTGGTAAGGCTTCTTACCAACTTCTCCGCCTCCGCATCAGAAAGCTCCACTGTGCGTGAGCGGGTTGGATCAGAAGCACCACTGTATCCCCACATAGCATGTGCTCGGGCTCGAAGGGGTTGCACTCGCCTCTTGGCCATAATGGCTAGCAGATGGATGCCCGTGACCTCTCGACCAACAGTGGTCTGAAGCTTCAGCACCTTCTCCATCAGAATGTCAGCCTCTTCGGCTTCGACTCCGGTCGGCTGGGCAATCCAGGATGGCCTCTTCTTCACCAGGGCGTCTGCGTCAAAGGCAGGCAACCCGAATGTTTGGGCGCCTATGGTCACATCCTTGATGTAGAACCACTTCTGGCGCCATCCTTGCACAGACTCCAGGAAGTTGATCTTGAAGTACTCGACATCAGGTCGAGCCTGTACTCCAAAACCACCAGGTCCCTTGGCGCTGTGCTGGCGCTTGACGTTGAAGATGCGGCGGAACAGACCAAAGTGGGGTGCGACGCCCAAGAAGCACTCGCAAAGGACGAAGAAACACGCAATGTGCAAAAGCCCATTGGGCGTAAAATCGTGCAATTGCACTCCATACACGTGCATCAGTGCACGAAGAAAGTTGTGAACAGGGAAGGAGAATCCCCTGTTCACAAAATCAACAAAGCAGACCCGCTCATTGGGGCCTGGGCGCGGGATTACCTCGGCGCCGGGGATGCGAACTTGCGAGGTGTCCTCAGGGATCAGCCCGTCGTTCCGCAGGCCGGTGAGCATCCTCTTGCTGCAGGTGGACTTGGTCCAAGCGCCCTTGTCCCTCTTCAAACCGCTGGCAGCGGCTCCAGCGGCGCTGTCCGCCGATGCGTTCGCAGCACTCCTGCCCTTTCGGGTGGTAGGCTTCGTCATCGCGGTGGTGGTTGCAAAAGCTTCGCTAGGAGGCTATGGCGATGCGCGAGGAGGAAGAAGAAGCAGCGGCGGGGAGAGCAAATGGCAAGTAAAAAATACTATTATGCCGCCACACCCTTTTAACCTCAACGCAAAAGAATCCGCACCGTCGATGCGAGATCGTGGGCAAAGAAGCAAATCCAACCGTACACGTGGCAGCCACGGAGGGCAACCGTCGCCGGCCACTCCGCCCACTACGCACGGGAATCTAGGAACTACCATCATGGCCCCGGAGAAATCGTGCCTGAACGGTCAAATCCAGTCCAAACGGTGCACAATGGGCCCACAAGACGTGTCACGTCCCATCTATCGCGCATAGCGCACGCCACCGCGTGTCAGGTGGCGCAGTCGCCATAAAACGTCATCCCTGACGTCATTGCAGCAGATTTGTTCAGAAAAAATGTCGGGTTCGCCCAAAGCATATTAATCACTCGATTGTTTTCGAGTGTATGGTCACTCGACTGTCTCTTCGATCAAAGACATATTACTCCCATCGGGAGCGTATCAAAAAATTCTTCGACTAAAGATGCTCAAGACCAAGTGATTCTGAGATTATCCTCCATTACAAGTAATAAAGCACAATCTCGGGGGCTACTCCCATCGGAGCGCTGTCGCGCACCTGATAAAATAGTGTCAAAAGGTCAGTCGACGAATATATCGACTACGTTCATATGCAAAATCATACTCGAAACATTCCCGAGTTGCGTCCGTCGCAAATACCTCGGATGCTGCACGCATAGTGCAAAGGTAAGACCCGCCGAACTTTCGAGCTGGGCTAAGGACCGTTCCAGCAACGTCAATCCTTATACTTTCCGTGTCAGCAGACATGATGAAAAATCCCGACGGACGCGTTGGGTAAAATTCAAAGTTATACTGCAGATCGACTCAGTAAGACCTCAGCGGCCTAGTCGAATCTGACCAGTTTGTTCCAGATTCGAGTCCGGGGACTCGAGTTTGATTGAAAGCTAGTAAGGTTTTAGCCAAATGTGTAGTTAACCAGTCCCGATCCGTCGAGTGAACTGGGCCTGCTAAGCTATTATCCCTTGATCATCATAAGCAAAAACCACAGTCGATGAAATACTCGACATAGCCAACATGTGCTATTCATACAGGAATTCCAATTATAATATACATAATACAAAGCATATGACGTGCACTTACGAACGAGTCCATGCCCGATTCTTCGAGTCAGACAAGTACTCGGGGGCTACTGACAAGGATATACATCTCGGGTACCCTACCGTGAGGGTACCTGGTGCACGTGATGACTAAATGCCCAATAGCGAAGAGACAACTCGAAGCCCAAGAAGAGAGGCCCAACAAGATGGAGTACCCTCCAAGTTTAGACATAGACATAGTCGGTTTATACTTTCCTTATGTGTAAACTAGGTCGATTACAAACTCTCGAGACCCAGCCTATTTAAAGGCTGGGAGGGGTGCCGATCTAGGGCCAAGCCATACTCAAACCACAAAAGCTCTAGCGAGATCGTCGTCTCGCCGGAGCCACCTTGTAACCTCATAATCTCCCGCGATCAATAACAGACAAGCAGGAAGTAGGGTCTTTACCTCCACCCGAGGGGCCTGAACCTGGGTAAATCTTTGCCTCTGCTTGTCAGCCGACGAAACTACCAGTACTACCACGTTCTCTCCCCATAATCTCAACCCTAGGTCCTTAACCATGGGATTTGATGAGGGTACACCTCGTCAGCGCTCCAGACCACGTATCAACCTGATGACAGATGCCGAGAGGGCCGTAGCCACTCGCAACCTCGACTCATCGTTTATGACAGAAGACGCAGATGGGATACCTATCCCCAGAACAGCTTCGGGTGCTCTTATGTCATTATCCACGTACCTGCGGGCAACTCAACCTCCGGAGGGCGACCCTCGCGCAGCCCTACATCGGCAGCAAATCCAAGCGCTCCGCTTAGCAGAGGAGGCGTTAATCCCAGGAGCCACACCCGCAACAACAACACCATCACGAGGAGATCGCGACAGACGTGACCGCGAAAGAGCAGCACACGGAGATCGACCCATCCGACATCTACAGGAG
Source organism: Poa pratensis (assembly GCA_947311845.1). Lineage (NCBI taxonomy): Eukaryota > Viridiplantae > Streptophyta > Magnoliopsida > Poales > Poaceae > Poa > Poa pratensis. The sequence continues at coordinate 22,340,568 of CAMZMU010000053.1, read as the reverse complement.
GGCGAGGATGCCCGCAACGTCATTACACAGCGACAGGTCGACCGCAGCAGCTCCAAGAGGCCCGTTAACGCCCCGACTGAAGAGCTCTACTCAGACGGCGAGTACGAGCCTTGTGGCCTCAGCTGCTTTAACTATCGCATCCGCGCCACACGAATACCGCGAGGCTTCAAGCTCACATCCGAGTCAGTCAAGTTCGATGGCACGCAGGATCCCAAACTTTGGCTCGACGATTACATCATCGCAGTCAACTGTCAATGAGGCACCACGACAACAGCCATGCAGTACATCCAGTTGATGCTCGTAGGATCAGCACGTACCTGGCTCCAGAACCTGCCCGGAACTCTTTCACTTCTTGGGACCAGTTTGAAGATGCTTTCGTCAAGAACTTCCTCGGCACATACTCAAGGCCTGCGACATTCGTGGAACTGCAAGCCTGCAAGCAGCGCAAAGTCGAGTCACTACGGTCCTACATCTAGCGCTGGACACTCATGCGCAATTCCGTCGGAGTCGTCTCCGAGGATAGAGCCATGGACGCATTCATTCGTGGTGTCACTCGACACGACCTTCGGGAGGCCTTCGGTGGCCTCCGGCCGCAATCCATAGTCGAACTCATGAAGATTGCCAACGAGTGGGCTGATGGCGAGGACTCTGTGCGCAACGAATTCCCAGACGAGGAAGGAGAACCAAGCAGCTGGAACCACAAAAACAACCGAGGCAACGATCGCCGCCACAAGCGCAAGGCTCGCTTCGACGAAGGCAAGCCAGCCGAGTTAGTAGCGGCTAGATTCCCAAACACCCGCGAGGACCGGAGCCGTGACAACAATCGACAGAGCAGTCGAAATCGGGAAGAGTACATGGCTGATGGGAACCAGAGACGCGAGTGGCGACGCAAGCCCTGCGACACCTCGCGACCGGAGCTCACACCCGAGCAGGAGCTCGAGGAACCCTGTAAGTTCCACCTATTCAGAAGCGAAGAAACCGGCAAGTTGGTCTCCACTCACCTGTTGAAGGACTGCCGGAAAATGCAGCGCATTAACGGAGCATTAGCCAAAATCCTGGCTCCAGCCGCAGCGCAGCAACCAGCACCACAGTTGGCCCTCCCTGGACCACCCACAGCAAACCCTGCACACATCGCAGGAGCAATCCAGTACCAGCCGAGAATAGACGCACCTCCCACGCTGGGAGAACAATACCCTCAGGCTCGAGGGCAAATGAACATGATACAGAAGGGGCGGCCATCAAACAAGTGCCAGAAGTTGATCACCCGCCAAGTCTACCAGGCCGTGGCAATGGCACCAGCCGTACCTGAGTACCTCAAGGGCTCAGAAACCAGCATCACCTTCTCTCGGGAGGATCACCCTCCACAGGTACCGCGCCCAGGCCACGCCGCGCTGGTACTCGAAGCACAGATTGGGCAATTCCACATGACCAAGGTCTTCATGGACGGCGACAGCGGCATCAACATCATCTTCGCCGACACTCTACGGAAGATGGGCAGGTCTTTGGAAAGCCTAGCAATATCAGACAACACCTTTCACGGCATCGTACCTGGGAAAGCAGTCTACCCTGAAGGCGTAATCGCACTCGAAGTAATCTTCGGCACACCCGACCACTTCCGAAAGGAGATGATCGACTTCGAAGTGGTGGACTGGAAATCGCAGTATCACGCTATACTTGGGCGCCCGACGTTCGTCCGCTTCATGGCAGTTCCACACTATGCCTATCTCCGAGACCGTAGGGAGTCATAAATGTGCGAGGTGACTTCCAGCGCTCAAATAACTGCGACCGCGAATTCAGCAGGATCTCCGAGTCCTTTGGCATGCAGCAGTAGCTCGAGCAACTTTCACTCGGCAACGATAAGACCCTCTTCCCTGCAAGCAAGAAACCGGCACCCGACACCTCGTTCAGCACAACCGACGACACAAGGGAACACCAAGTCCATCCGACTGACGCTTCCAAGACAGTGCTCGTATCTTCGAGCCTGTCTCCCGCATAGGAAGGCGCGCTCGTCGAGTTCCTCCGTAAGAACTAGGAAATCTTAGCCTGGTGTCCAGCCGACATGCCAGGTGTACCCAGGGAATTCGCCGAGCACGCCCTTCAAATTTATCCAGATGCCAAACCTATCAAGCAAACCATGTGCCGCTTCTCCGAGCCGAAGCGCGTCGCCATAGGGCAAGAAGTCGACAGATTACTTCACGCCCAGTTCATCCGCGAGATCAAGAAGTCCGATTGGGTCACCAACCCAGTCCTCGTCGAGAAGAAGAAGACAAAAATTCTACGTATGTGCGTTGACTTCACCCCCCCTCAACAAGTGCTGCCCGAAGGATCACTTCCCATTGCCACGAATCGACCAGATCGTCGACTCCACGGCCGGATGCGCATGACTGTCCTTCCTGGATGCCTACTCAGGCTACAACCAGATACGGATGCGAGAGGAGGATGAGGAGAAGACAGCCTTCATCACACCCCATGGTGTATACTGCTACAAAACTATGCCCTTCGGGCTAAAGAACACTGGAGGCACTTACCAGCGCATGATGCAGTTCTGCCTCATGGACCAAATAGGACGTAACGTCCAAGTTTATGTCGATGACATAGTCATCAAAACCAAGCAAGAGGACACGCTCCTCGACGACCTACGCGACATTCGCCACGCTCAACAAGTACAAGATCAAGCTCAACCCAACTAAGTGCGTCTTCGGTGTACCAGCTGGGCAACTACTCGGGTACCTCGTATCCGCCAGAGGCATCGAGGCAAACCCCGAAAAGATAGAAGCAATCCTCACAATGCCAGCCCCGACCAAGCTTCGGGAGGTCCAGCGCCTAGCCGGTCGAGTCGCAGTACTTAGCAGGTTCATTAGTAAGTTGGGTGAAAAAGCACTCCCTTTCTACCAACTGATGAAGAAATCTGACAAATTCGAGTGGACGCCAGAAGCCCAAGCAGCATTCGCGGATCTCAAGAGGGTCCTTGATGGGGGGGATAATAACCCGGTAGGCCCATGAAGAGGGAAGCGTGACCCGCCAGGCAGGAGGCCCGGCCAGGCCAGCTAACCATCAGCGTGGGCCGGGTTATGTTGCCGGGCCAGTAGCTTTGGCGGTAACCCGGTTCAGGAAGGGAAGTTTCTAGAAGACCAGAGGCAGTTCAGGACTTGGAGGACACGAAGGCTAGAAGAGCTAGAGTAGGACTCCGAGTCTGGGTAGAGCCCGGGTTCATATTGTAAAGTGCCAGGAGACCCGGTCGTATATAAACCGGTCCCTGAGACCTAGTTGAGAGAACCTTTACGATCCCAGTTCAGGCGAGAGAACTATCGAGAGAAACACCCCAACCTTGTAACCTAGATCGAGATCCGGCTCTGTTGTCGTAGCCGGGTTATCGAGATCGAGATCAATAATAAGATAGCAGGAAGTAGGTCTTTATCTCCAATGGAGAGGCCGAACCTGGGTAAACCCTTTGTCCCTGCAGTGCTAAACAATCTCCCAGACGCCAGTGTCGCCTTGCCCATCAACTCAAGCTACCCCAAAGTAGCATCTGCCGTGTTATCTACCCCACGACAGTTGGCGCCGTCTGTGGGAACGCGTCCAAAGGTGTCACCATCATGGGAGAAGCAATGCAAGGAGTGGAGAACTTTGTTTTCGGCGAGATCACCCTCAACTCGCAAGGAGAGCCCATCGTTGATGATTCTGGCTGGGGGCCGAATCAGATCTACTTGAATCAGGTGATGTTATTCCAATTGGCAAGTTTAACGTTTTTGTTGGTATGATTGCAACTAGATCTGCTAGTGATGGAGACTATGAATCTGTGTCAGGAGCTGCCACAATTGTTCAATCTGATGGAGAAGAATCAGTTGGTACGGCTGAAGATGAGTTGCCCTTGGGCGTACGCGAGGAGCGATCGGGAAACCCGGCTCCAATCCCGGGTGATGTGGTGGACCACGCAGATTCAGAATCATCTTGCCCCTGTTTGAAGGCCGGTTCGGATATGGAGTAGAAGAAGAGGATGAAGAGGAGCAAGAGTCCGTCCCAAGCCCGGTTAGGAGGGTGCGGTTTACACCGCTCCTTCGATCAACGCGGGAGCATCACCATCAACGGTCGTGCCACCAGCTTTTACTCCGGGTCAACAGCAGCAACCATTGCCACCAGTACTGGAGCTGGCGGGTCAAAGAGTTGATGGAGACCCGGCTTCGGTGTCAGAGGAAAGTGAAAACACGGCGCGTTACAGGAACAGCTTCGGTTTTCTCAATAACCGAGCTCAGGGTGAGGAAAGAAACAACACAACTGGGGCCCAGGCCTTGTTTAACAATGGCCTGGTCCTAGATCCAACAGCACTCACGAGGATTATTACTCCGAAAACACGGCAGCCAGAGCTATAGAATTGGATACAGCACGCCGGGCTCTGGAGCAGGTGCGCAGAGACACAATGGCAGAGAAGCAAGATATGGAGGTTAGGCGAAAGCAATTAGAGGATGAGGAAAATCGTCTCAATGAGATGACCAGGGCACACCGGAGGAGGCACCAGAGCCGGCTGGCTCCAGGAGAAAACGCCATAAATCCCGCAATTTGTTTAGGACCCCAGAAGATCAACCAATCGATATGGCTCAGGTGGCTCCAGTTGTTAGAGCAAACACAGAACCAGGAAGAGAAACAGGAAGGGCTGGAGTTACAGCTGCAGCGGCGCCGGGTCTTCTCGCTGGGGGAGCCAGGGGAAACCGGGTCTGCCGCCCAGGACACCAGGTTCCACACGCCGGCGGGTCACTTTTCCAATCCAGCAGATAACGTGTACGCTGCAACTTTAGCACTTGACCGTATTCCATTGGGAGACTCGCCAGCAGAGATCGAAGCTCGGCGTGCCATTGACATGTTGCGCACTGCGGTTGTTCAGCAAGTTCAGTATTCAAAGGAGAAAAGCGCGCTTCATTCTACAACTTATCGTAGTAAGAGTCGCCACGGTGGGAACCCGCCATTGGCCGGGTTTGCCGCGGCAGCAGCAAAACCCGCCCCAGCAGAACCAGAACAATCAGCAGCATCAACCCGCCCCGCAATTTCAGTGGCTCAGCAGATAGTCAATAGATCGCGAGCGGGAAGAAGTGCAGCCAATGCAAACCCGGCAGTACCAGCAGCAGGAGTACCACAAGGAGGACCGGGTCCCGCGCCCAGCGTCTGCAAGCTCGCCGGGTAACAATAATTTTTAGCAAGTTCTTCCACCTTAGCGGGCCAAAGTGTCTTTCAGATGCCATTAGAGCAGAGCCTTTCCCTGAGAAGTTCAAGGAGCCAAGCAAGATTGCCAATTATGAGCCGAGCACGGACCCGGCAGTTGGTTGAGCAGCTATGAGATGGCAATGTGTATACGCAATGCCACAGAGAACGTTTGTGCAAAGTACATGTATTTGATGATGAGCGATGGTGCAGCAAAGTTGTGGTTCAAGAATCTGCCAGAGAAGTCTATCAATTCTTGGGATGAGTTGAAAACAATTTTCATCAAGCACTTTCAGGGTACGTGCAAGCGATTATTTTCCATTGAAGATCTTGATCGTTGTGTACAGAGGAAAGGCGAGTCAGCGCGTCACTGGATGGGCCGGGTCACGGAGATCCTGCACTCTTCATCTGGCATCGAGCCCAAGGACGCAATTTCATCGATGGAGAAAACTTGCAAGTACGCTCCCTTGGTCCAGAAGCTGGGCCGCATGAAGAGGGACACCGGGTTAAGCCTGTTACTATGGCAGAGTTGATGGATGCGTGCAACAGCACGCAGCCACGGACAAGACCCAGGATGATAGTGAGGAAGAAAAAGGGAAAGGTGCTGCGAATAATGGAGGAAGAGCAACAATGGCCCGGGAAACAATAACAACAACAATCAGAATCAGCACAAGCGTGGGCATCAGGAGGAAACTCAGAGCTAGTGGCAAACGCAAATGCCGGGTTTCAGAGGCAAAGGATGGATGGAAATTATCAGGAAAACAGGGTTATCAGGAAAACAGAGGTTATCAGGGAAACAATGGGAATTACAGTGGTGGAAATAGTTATCAAGGAACGTCCAATGAGCACTGAAGAGGCCTTCAGGATGCCGTGTCCTCGTCATAGCAAGAACGGCAGACCCGCCAATCATTCATTGGCCCAGTGTGTGATCTGAACAGGTGGAAAAACAATGAAATTCAGAGAGCTTTGCAAGGAGCAAACAGAGTGGAGGACCCGGCCCGAGTGTAACCCGGCTGCGGGGCCTCTAACTGGAGCAAATGCGGTACCACTGGAATACAGGACCCGGCCAAAATACAGGTAACCAGGGTGGATTCTCAAACCAGCCAAGGCAACTTGGCCAATATCATATATATACCAGTGGCACGACCAAGAGAGAAGAAAGATAGTCAAAAGGGCAGTTAATTCAGTGGCTGCAGGGGTACCAAGGTATTTAAGATGGTCAGAGCATACTATTACGTGGAGTAGAGCAGATCACCCGGGTGTGGTGGAACACCCGGGTCTGCTTGCTTAGTTGTGGCTCCTCAAGTTCATGGCTTTGAGCTAAAGAAGGTTTTGATGGATGGTGGTAGTAGCATTAATATCTTGTATTGGGAGACATTTGTGCGTATGGGTCTGAAGGAATCACAGTTACAGAAAACGTCAACTGTTTCATGGTATAGTTCCTGGGAAGTCAGCTACACCGAGGGAAAAATTTCATTAGAGGTTGCTTTTGGCGAGTCTATCCATAACTTTAGATCAGAGTGGCTCACTTTTGAGGTGGTGAAATTTCCAAGTCCTTATCATGCGTTGTTCGGAAGGCCGGCTTGCCAAGTTCATGGCAAGGCCGTGTTATGTGTACTTGCAGTTGAAGATACCGGGTCCCAAGGGGATCATCACTATTCATGGTAACAGAGAAATTGCAGCAGAATGTGACGAGGGAGATGCAGCCCTGGCAGAGCGAACTTGTGCTAGAGAGGAGTTGAAAGCTTACAGGTCTAATCTTGACCCGCAGGACAACAAGGCACTCAAAAAACCAACAACAGAAGATGACAGGGCAAAGTTTAAAGCAGCAAAGATACTAAGATGGTGGATTTTGTGCCTGGGGATTCCTCCAAGCAGTTCGCCATAGGGACCAGCCTAACTGATAAATAGGAAAGCGCGCTCATCGAGTTCATCCGTGAGAATCGGGATGTTTTTGCGTGGACACCTAGTGACATGCCAGGCATTCCGACTGAACTCGCTGAGCACCGTTTACATGTTGATCCAAAGGCAAGGCCGGTAAAACAAGGTTTGAGAAAAATGAATGCAGAGAGAAGAAAAGCTATAGGAGAGGAGATAGCCCGGTTATTGGAAGCCGGCTTTATCATGGAGGTTTTCCACCCAGAGTGGTTGGCTAACCCGGTTTTGGTTCTGAAGAAAAATAATGAGTGGAGGATGTGCATCGATTTTACAAGTCTCAACAAGCATTGTCCAAAGACCCGTTTGCGCTGCCGCGCATCGATCAAATTGTTGACGCAGTGCAGGCAGCGAGCTCTTGTGTTTTCTGGACGCATATTCAGGTTATCATCAGATCAAGCTTAATAGGCAGGATTGGGAAAAGACATCGTTCATCACCCCTTTGGTGCTTTTTGTTACAAGACCATGACTTTTGGGTTGAAGAACGCAGGAGCAACTTATCAGAGGTGTATTCAAAACTGTTTTCATGATCAGATTGGGCAATGTGCATGCTTATGTGGATGATGTGGTGATCAAGTCAGAAAAAGCCGGGTCATTTATCAGTGACCTTACAGAAACATTCAAAAATTTGAGGAAGTACAAGATGAAGCTTAACCTACAAAGTGCGTGTTTGGAGTTCCAGCGGGAAAGTTGCTTGGTTTCATTGTGTCAGAGCGTGGAATTGAGGCAAACCCGGAAAAAATCAGAGCCATCCAAAGTTTGAAAAAACCAGAGGAATTGGCAGATGTTCAGAAGTTGACAGGATGTGTGGCTGCGCTAAGCCGGTTTATATCCCGGCTCGGAGAAAAAGCAATCCCTTTGTACAAGTTACTGAAGAAAACAGACAATTTTGTGTGGAATCAGGAAGCAGATGAGGCATTTGAAGCTCTGAAGAAACAATTATCAGAAGCGCCAGTTCTGGCGGCCCCGGGTCCCAAGGAACCCATGCTGTTATACGTCGCTGCCGGGCCTCAGGCTGTGAGTGCTGTGGTGGTGGTCGAGCGTAAGGAGAAGGCAAGGAAAACCCGGTTCAGAGGCCGGTCTATTATGTTAGTGAGGTGTTATCAGAAGCAAAGCAGCGCTATCCACATTGGCAGAAACTAGTGTTTGGTGTTTTCATGGCAAGTAGAAAGTTGAAACCATATTTTCAGGAGCATCCAATCACAGTGGTGAGTTCAATACCCTTAGCAGATATTATCAGGAATTCAGAAGCTACAGGAAGAATTGCCAAGTGGGCAATAGAGATGGGGCCGTACCACATTGACTATGTGCCTCGCACAGCTATCAAATCTCAAGCATTGGCTGATTTTCTTAATGATTGGACACAGTTGAGTGCACCACCCCTTGCGCCGGGTCTCAAGCCTTGGGTCATGCACTTTGACGGGTCTAAGCAAGCACAAGGTTCAGGAGCTGGAGTTGTGTTAACTTCTCCCAAGGGTGATAAGTTGAGCTATGTTTTGCAGATTCACTTTGATTGTTCTAACAATGTGGCAGAATATGAGGCCTTGTTACATGGTTTGCGTATGGCAAAGGAGATGAGCATCAAGCATATCAATTGCTATGGGGATTCAGATCTTGTGGCACAGCAAGTTTCAGGAACATGGGATAGAAAAGATGCGACAATGGCGGCTTACAGAAGAGAGGTGGACAGGGTAGCCGGGTTTTTCTCAGGCTATCAGGTGGATCATATTGATCGCAGGAAAAATGATGCTGCAGATGCTTTGTCAAGACTCGGCTCACGTAGAGAGCCGGTTCCACCTAATGTTTTCTTGGACGAGCTATGGACTCCATCAGTCAAGCCTCAGGGCGTGGAAGAACTGGCGGGTCAGGAAGACCCGGATTCGCAGTTAGTAGCAGCAACTCATGAAATTCCAGAGTGGACAGAACCTACTTGGCGTATCTTTTGCGTGGAGAGCTGCCAGAGCAGGAAGTTATATCCCGGCAAATTGTGCGCCGGGCTAAGGCTTACGTGGTTATTGATGGCGAGTTATATAAGAGAAGTGTTTCTGGAGTATTTCAGAGATGTGTGTCTGGAAAGGAAGGCCGGCAAATTTGAAAGAGATTCATGAGGGAGATTGTGGTCATCATGCTTCAACAAGGTCTTTAGTAGCAAAAGCTTTCAGACACGGTTTCTTTTGGCTCACAGCTCAGGCAGATGCAGAGCGCCTGGTAAGCAGATGTGATGGTTGCCAGAGATACGCAAGGCAAATTCATGTGCCGGCTCAGGAGTTGCGAACAATACCTTGACTTGGCCCTTTGCAGTTTGGGGGCTTGATATGGTGGGTCCTTTTAGCATGTCTCCTTGCAAGAAAACCCACCTCTTGGTTGCCATTGACAAGTTTACAAGTGGGTTGAGGTGATGCCTGTTACAAATTGTGAAGCAGCTACAGCAGTCAAGTTTTTGAAGAAGATCATACACAGGTTTGGGTATCCTCATAGTATCATCACAGACAATGGCACTAACATGTCCCTTGGTGAGATGGCAAAGTTCTGTGGAAACCAGGGTATACGTTTAGATGTTGCTTCAGTTGCTCATCCGCAGGCCAATGGACAAGTAGAACGAGCAAATCAGGAGTTGCTTCGAGGTTTGAAACCACGTCTCCGGGTCCCGTGTCTCAGAGCCGCTGGAGCGTGGGTTGAGGAGTTGCCATCAGTAGTTTGGGGAATCAACACAACACCAAACAGATCCACCAAGATGACCCCTTTCTTTATGGTGTATGGGGCAGAGGCAGTTTTGCCAAGTGATATAATTCATGACTCGCCTCGCGTGGCGGCTTACGTTGAAACAGAAAATGAGCAGACCCGGCAGGATTCTGTGGACCTGCTTGAGGAGAACAGAGAACAAGCATTGGAGAGATCAGCAGTATCAGCAAGATTTGAGGCGGTATCATAGTCGCCGGGTTAAAACTCGCACTTTCCAGGAGGGAGATTTAGTGCTGCGATGGACGCAATCCAAGGAAGGGATGCACAAGTTATCTCCTCCTTGGGAAGGGCCCTTCATCATAAGCAAGAAATTGAACAATGGTTCATATTATTTGGTGGATGCAAGAGAAAAGTCCGAGTCTGTAAATGACACATCGCACTCTACCTTTTCATTGAAGAGCGTGAGAGGCCATGGAACATTGCCCAGCTGCGCCCATACTATACTTAGCATGAGAAAGAGATATGAGATGTAATACACGATGTAACAGGCAGCAGGTTTCAGACGCGCTCTTTTCCTTACCAGGGTACCTAAGGGGACTGGAAGGTTTTTAATGAGGCGGCTTGCTGACCTAACCTTTTCTATCAATAAAGTAAAGGTTGAACAGAAATTTGTCTTGTTTCAGTTTCAGTTTATATTGGCAAGTTGGTTATTTTTCTTTGTTTACATGTATGTTGTAGCAGTTTTTGTTCAGCTTGGTCTTGGGGGCTGGTCATTGAGGTGGCAAAGTTTTTCCCCAAGACCCGGTTCATATGATTATCCGGGTCTCGAAATTTTTGTGACCCGGTAAGAGCAGTTTTAGTTTTAGTATTTTTTGAATTCAGAACTATGCATATCTAGTTTAATATCAGTTGTTTATGCTTTCTATCGTAGAACAAGTGTTATAGTTGTTTTTTATCTTTGAGGACGCCCAGAGAGCGTGTCCCACCAGTATGAGGATCAATGGGGTAATGTTGCATAGTTAAGCCATTACTTTAAAACATTGATCCAGGTCTTGGGGGCTCTTACTTCAATAGTTTGTAGCTGCAATCCCAAGACCCGGCTTTATGCCACTAGTTTATTCTTGGTTATCTTGCTGTTGAGCTGATGTGACTCGCAATTTTATGGCCTGATTGCTCACCTGGAAATTCAATCAACCATGAGGCCCATTGGGACTTGGTTCGACCCTGTTTTTCTCAGAGAAGTTGCGACAGGGTATCCATGCGAAAGCCGGCTCACAGTTAAAGAAATCAAAAGGGTCATCGAAACCACAGAAGAGGCATATTTCAAAGCAAAAGTTTGAGAGTAGCATAAAAGTTTCATCAGGTGCATAGGCGCACCATCACAGGCATAGTGTAAACAGTGCTAAAGTTATTACAATAAGTGCCCAAAGGGCCGAATAAGATTGTTTTCTTGCAGAGATAAAAGCATCTGCGTAAGTTTTCAAGCCTCGGCTTCAGGAGCCGGGTCGCGGGGAGGAGAGCCGGATGGTTGTTCCTCGATGGTTTTGCCGGGTCATCTTCCTCGGCGGCCGCCGGGTTACTTCTGTCTCCTTGGTCTCTTCGGTCTCTTTGGCCTTGGTCTTGCGCCGGGTGACTTGTCGAAGTGGCTGGAAGAAGTTTTCATCATCTTCTTCAACTATGGCCCGTGATGGAGGAGGAATAACTGGCGTGGAAGAGCTGGGTGCAGTGGAGGTACCAGGAGCAGTCTTTGCCGGGTCAATGGAGTCCTTATAGCTTTGCAGGAGATCGATGCGTTGTGGCTCGTCATCCATGATCTCTTCATCGTTTTCGTGTATCCAAGCTGCAAAGTGGTGAGCTTCATTTTGCTGGCAATCACAGTGGCAACGTGCCGGGTTTGCTTCACAACCCGGGCGTAGCACTTCTTATCGAATTCCTTGCCATCAGTGTCAAATTGGGGAAAGCCCTTCTTCAGGGGAGCCGGGTTTAGCTGGGGATGGTAGGCCTTTGCCAAGGCAAGACCTCGCATCACCCCGGCCCTGCATGCAGATCTCTTGAGCAGATGGATCCATTGTGGCATTGTTGACAGATGTCCAAGGACTTCAGTGTACTTGCTTGGCGGGTTTCCCAGAGCCTTGCGGCTTTGATGACCTCGCAGCTGCCAAAGTACAGCTGGCGAGTCAGCGTGTACATGCACTTGATTTTCTCTGCAGCAGTTTTGCGGAGGTTCCCATCACGAGGGCCTGTGTAAGGAAAAGCATAACAGTGAGATTTCAAAACCGGGTCTGCTTGATCAGTTTAGGTTGAAGTTCAAAGGAGTAGTGCTTACCCACTAAGGATTCAACCATAGAGGTGATCATTCTCTTTAGCCGGGTCAGCTCATTGGTGGTGTCATCCAGCTGCTTCTGCAGTGTCTCCTGTTGTCCTGGAAGTTCTCCTCGTTCTCCTGCATATCCTTCTTCAGATCAGAATTTTCTTGTGTCAGAGCAGTAACCTTTTCTTCTAAGGCCTGAAGTTGGGCTGCATGGTCAGCCCGGGTCTCAGATTCAGTTTTGGCAGCGTCCTTGAGCCGGGTGATTTCAGCCTCGGCCTTGGCGTGGTCTTCCTGTTAAAATGCAAGAAGTTATGTTAGTCCCAGGTTACCGCAGGCAAGTTAACCCGGAACTTGGGGGCTATACATTTTAAAGTTTATCAGGGTGTGAGGTGTAGTTCCAGGTCCCGCAGGCGTGCAACCCGGCACTTGGGGGCTACATGCGCAAAAAGTCTGAAATTTTTTAGGTGTTAGTCCCAGGTGGCTGTGGACAGCTAACCCGGCACTTGGGGGCTACAGTGTTCAAGTTTTGATGTACAAGTTGGAAATTTTTAAAAGATGGAAGTTTTTAGTCCCAGGTTGCTGTGAACAGACAATCCGGCACTTGGGGGCTACAGGTTTGAAGTTTTTTACCTAAGGAATTCATATTGTAAGCACCAAGCTCATCAACAAGTGATGAACTTAGAGCTTGGGGCTACTCAGGGTATAGTTATGCAAGAAAATATACAGGCAAAAAGTAAAAATGGGTACCTGATATCGTTTTTGAATTAGGGCGACCAGTTCTGTCTCCAGGTTCTTGTGTTGAGCAAGGCGAGAAAAATATTCATCGCAAAGTGCTGGAACGGACATGGCGTCCAGAGCCGGTAAATCTGATGAGGAAGCGGGTTCTTGCCCTTGGCAGGAGATGCCGGGTCAGCATCTGGAGCTGGCACCTTGGCAAGAGTCTCAGGAGCACTTTGTACTGGAACGTGCCGGGTTCCAGTAACTTGTACTTCGTCTTCTTTGGTTCCAGAGCCTAACCCGGGCGAATGAGCAGCTGGGGAGGATTCTGGCACAGGATCAGCAGTGTTTTTTGGAGAAGCCACGGGGGTTGCATGCTCCGTTGGCTCGTCTTTGTCCTCGGTTCCTCAATGTGTGCCTCCATAGGAGAAGGCTCTGTTGTTGCTGGAGGAGGAGACACCGCGGGAGGAGACTCCGGGTCTTCATCCGCAAAGGCTCTGGCACTGGAACAAGATAGTGTCTTAGTTACAAAAAAAGAGACAGTAAAGCATAGAGGTATGGAAAAGGTGTGTGAAGTATTTCTAACCCGGTGTTAATCTGGAAATCCTCGGGTGTGCTAACACCATCCGAGGAGGAATCTGACAAACGAGATGGTTTAGGAACCCGGATCTTGCCAGCTAAAGGGAACTGTTTGCTGGGCGTCTTCTGGATGGATTTGGCCCAGCTTGATAAAGAGCGTTGAGGGATACCTGGGCTCAGGGAAGCATGGCTTGTAGAAGATCGGGTTCGGCGCCTCTTGTTCGCCTCAGCCTCCTTCTCAGCTTCCTTTTCCTGTGTTTATGCTTAAGTTTGAGATGAGTTCATCATGAAAACTGAGAAATGAGATATGGTACCTTGGCAATGGTGGCCCGGGTCCTCTTTTGCGTAGGAGGTGCAGCAGTTTGGGGACCCGGCGCTATGTCAGAAGCCGGGTCAGTGGGGCCTGGAATAAGATTTGCCGGGTTATCAGTAGAAGTGTCCTTGTTGGGAACTTCGTTGTTAATCAATTGGATGAAGAGCCGGCCTACAGAGTCAAGCTCACCTTCTTCTTCTTCTTCTTCGTCGTCTTCACTTTCTGTGTCCTCCCCATCAGGAGAGGATGTAGGGGTAAAATCCACGCTCCACCACTTGGAGTCCTGAGAAAAAGCAGTCACAGTAAGTAACAGTCTATGGATGAAATTACCGGGTTAAAGTAAGCAAAAATGATCAAGTATTGGTTTTACCGTGGAGGGTTTGTTCTTGGCACTGAACGGGCAAGCCCATCCAGCGCAATGGCATCTTTCTTTTCGCCAAGCAGTCTCTTGGCATTCTTCACGAGCTGATCATCAGTAAGTGTCATCTCAGAATAACGCATGTTATCTGTGGTTTCACCAGTGTATTGGCAAAATAGCCGGGTCCTGATGCTGAGTGGCTGGATGAACCAACCGATCCAGCACTTGACCAGATCTGTGCCCTTGAGGCCATGGGCGAGTAAAGCTCTGGCCCGGCGAAGGATGGGTTCGAGCTTGACCCGCTCAGCATCGTCAGCATAGCTGTTCATCTTGGCTTCATATGTTAAACCCGAGTTCCGAAAAGCCGGGTAACGGGCGTCGTCAGACTCTGGTGAGGTGTCCTTGCAGTAAAAATATGTGTTTTGCCACCCTTTGGGATGGCTGGCTAGAAGAAGAGCCGGGAAATCGCATTCCCTTCGGCGCTGGATCGCAACTCCACCATATGGGAGTACTTGGTCCTTGCGAGATGGGTTGCAGTAGAAAAATTCAAGGAACAGCTCGAGGCTTGGAGCCATTTGCAGATAATCCTCACAGAACACAACAAAGTTGCTGATGTTCAGCATAGAGTTGGGCGCGATATCTTGAGGCCTAAGGCCGTAGTACTTCAAGACCCGGCGGAAAAACAGAGAGCCCGGGGGCAAAAACCGCGCTGTACATGATCGAGGAAGACAACTACTTCACCTTCTTTGGGGTTGGGTCGGATTTCTTCCCCAGCAGCGCGCCAGCTGATCTCTGTTTTGGGAGGAAGCTCGCCGCAGTTTACGTACTCTTGCAGCATCAAGTTCGTCACCGTGGATTTGGTCCAGTTGACCTGAGTAGCAGCGGGGGCGGCGGAGCCAGATGCACCAGCGTGGGTGCTGTGAGGTTTCTTCGCGAGCTTCTTCGCCGCACGGGGACCTCCAGCCTTCGTTTTATCCTTCACCATGGCTGTGGAGCTTCGAGGTTCCCTGGGTGCAACAATGGTGATGAGAAACCCTAGCCGTAATGCGGTGTGTGGAGAGGAAAATGTAAAGTAAATTTGGGCAAGATTTAGAGCGGAATCGAGTGCGGAGCACGGATGTGCGGGAGAATCATACCTGTGGATCTTCTCGCGGTGATTTGGAGGCTTGATTGGAGATTGGATCTGCGGATGCTAAGTGCGAGCGCGAGGAGGACGATGAAGATGAAGGGAGTGGGGAAAATGACTGCGGTGAACGCTTGGTCTTCTATTTATAGGAGCAGTGAAAACCCTAGGGGTGTTGTGGTAAAAAGCGAAGGGATAAGGTTCTTTGACCAAAAGTCAACGACAAACGGAATGAGATAATTACGGGATATTAATTGATAAGATCACGATTGAGATGGATTGAGGACGGATTTACAGCTGGGTGATAATTTTCGCTAAGTGTTGGAAGTGAAACCCGGGAAAATATGAACCCGGTATTCCTGAGCCGGGTTATGTTCTAAGCCGCCAAAAAGGATTGGCCAAGCTAAGAAGAAAAGAGACGTTCTAGTATTTAATCAGTTGTGTGTTATTTTATATTTCAGGTGATTAACCCGGCTGGTCAGGATAACACTCTGCTCGAAGAAGCCCTACTCAAGAATAGAAGCAGAGCATGCCAACCTGGCAACCAGGTTAATCTGGGGGCTACTGATGGGGGGATAATAACCCGGTAGGCCCATGAAGAGGGAAGCGTGACCCGCCAGGCAGGAGGCCCGGCCAGGCCAGCTAACCATCAGCGTGGGCCGGGTTATGTTGTGGGCCAGTAGCTTTGGCGGTAACCCGGTTCAGGAAAGGAAGTTTCTAGAAGACCAGAGGCGGTTCGGGACTTGGAGGACACGAAGGCTAGAAGAGCTAGAGTAGGACTCCGAGTCTGGGTAGAGCCCGGGTTCATATTGTAAAGTGCCAGGAGACCCGGTCGTATATATAAACCGGTCCCTGAGCCCTAGTTGAGAGAACCTTTACGATCCCAGTTCAGGCGAGAGAACTATCGAGAGAAACACCCCAACCTTGTAACCTAGATCGAGATCCGGCTCTGTTGTCGTAGCCGGGTTATCGAGATCAAGATCAATAATAAGATAGCAGGAAGTAGGTCTTTATCTCCAATGGAGAGGCCGAACCTGGGTAAACCCTTTGTCCCTGCAGTGCTAAACAATCTCCTAGACGCCAGTGTCGCCTTGCCCATCAACTCAAGCTACCCCAAAGTAGCATCTGCCGTGTTATCTACCCCACGACAGTCCTGGCGACTCCACCAGTGCTCGTCGCACCACATGAGAAGGAGCCTCTATACCTTTACGTGGCAGCCACCAACAGGGTGGTCAGTACCGTCCTCGTCGTCGAACGCCAAGAAGAAGGCCATGCCCATCGAGTGCAACGGCCCGTATACTACCTCAGCGAGGTGTTATCCATATCAAAGCAGCGGTACCCGCATTATCAGAAGCTAGCCTACAACGTCTTCATGAGTTCGCGTAAGGTGGTCCATTACTTCGCCGAGCACCCGATCACAGTGGTGAGTTCCTCGTGCCTATCTGACATCCTCACCAACCCGGACGCAACGGGACGAGTCGCCAAGTGGGTCATCGAGCTAGGCCCGTGGGACCTAAAGTATGCGCACCCCAACGCGATCAAAGCTCAAGTACTTCCGGACTTCACAACCGAGTGGATCGAAACCCAGCTGCCCAACTTACCCGACCTGTCCAACGCTTGGACCATGTACTTCGATGGGTCCAAGAAATTCGATGGTGCGGGCGCAGGCATCATCTTGACATCGCCAAAAGGCGACAAACTTCGCTACGTACTACAGATGGATTTCCCCAAGCCCTCCAACAATAAAGCTGAGTACGAAGCTCTACTACACGGCATGCGGATGGCCAAGAACTGCGGAGCCACTCGCCTCATGATCTACGGGGACTCGAACCTCGTCGTGCAGCAAACGATGAAGGAGTGCGACTCTACGAAAGAGAACAAGATTGCATATCGGGACCTTTACAACATCATGGAGGGCAGCTTCGACGGCTGCGAGTTGCGGCACATAGGCCGCGAGAGCAACGAAGAAGTAGACATGCTAGCCAACCTCGGTTCGACTAAGGCAAAAGTTCCACCCGGAGTCTTCGTCGAGTACATCAAACAGCGGTCCATCAAGCTCAAGCAGCCCATCACACCCTCTACAACAACGACAACCAAGGATCAACCGGTAAAGGACCCAGCGGTACCCGCGGAACAACCACACGTAGAAGTTTTCCTCGTCGAACCAACATGGACGAACCCTTTCCTCGCATATATGTTGCGCCAGGAGCTGCCAGAAGACCCAACAGAAGCTCGGCGCATCACTCGACGCTCGAAAGCCTTCACGATCATCAACGGAGAGCTATACAAGCGCAGCATATCTAGAGTCCTGCAGCGCTGCATCGACCTAGAAGACGGCAGAGCAATACTCTATGACATCCATGCAGGAACTTGCGGACATCATGCCAGCAGTCGAGCTTTGGTGGCCAAAGCCTTCCGAGCAGGATTTTACTGGCCCACGGCCATGAGGGAAGCCGAAGAGATAGTCAAAAAATGCTACGGGTGCCAGAAATTCTCCACCAAGCCGCACGCACCCGCATCGGAGCTAAAAACAATACCACTCGCCTGGCCCTTTGCCCAGTGGGGACTTGACATGGTGGGACCACTAACGAAATCATCTCGTGGCGGACACACGCATCTCTTGGTGGCAGTCGACAAGTTCACGAAGTGGATCGAAGCTGTACCCATAACAAGTTCGACTGCTACATCTGCCGTCAACTTCACCAGGTCCATTATCTTCAGATTCGGGATACCCCATAGCATCATTACGGACAACGGCATAAACTTCACAGCCGACGAATTCAAGGACTTCTGTGCCGAGCAAGGTATCAAGCTCAACTACGCCTCAGTCGCACACCCTCAGTCCAACGGACAAGTCGAAAAAGCAAATGGCCTAGTCTGCAGCGGCCTCAAGAAACGTCTACTGGTGCCACTCAAGCGCGCCGTGGGTGCCTGGGTGGAGGAGCTACCCTCTGTCCTCTGGAGTCTCCGAACCACGCCCAACAGATCAACGCAGTACACTCCCTTCTTCATTGTTTATGGCGCCGAAGCAGTACTGTCGTACGATCTGCGATTCGACGCACCTCGCGTGGTCGCATACGACGAGTCAGATGCCGAAGAAGCACTCGAAGATGGCGTCGACACGCTGGATGAGGCACGGGACATCACACTCTCCCGCACGGCCATTTATCAACAGAGTCTTCGCAACTACCACGGCCGTCGACTGCGCGAGAGATCTTTCGTCCCTGGCGATTTGGTGCTGCGGCTCAAACAGAAGAAGGTGCACAAGCTCGCTTCCCCATGGGAGGGACCCTTCATCATTACGGAAGCTATCGACGGTGGCGCATATCGACTGAAGGACGCAAAATCAGGGGAACTCTCCCTCAATCCGTGGAACGTTGCGCAACTGCGCCGTTTCTACGCATAGCATACACATCCATGTAATTGTGCCTACACGACTACAAGCAGCAAGTTTCATACACACTTTTTTCCTTACCAGGGTACCTAAGGGGACTGGAAGGTTTTTAATGAGTCGGCTTGCTAGCTTAATATACAATGGTTGAGATACAAAAGCTCTCTCTTTACTTTTTACAGTCAAAAAGCAAGAAAAACCTCGGCCGCACTCGAACACTCGTGGGCTGCGCCGCACAGGTTCAAACAAACAAGGCCTCGGTCGCACTCGAACACTCGGGGGCTGCGCTGCACAGGTTCAAACAAACAAGGCCTCGGCCGCACCCGAACGCTCGGAGGCTGCGCCGCACAGGTTAACTCAATAAACAAGAAAAGCCTTGGCCGCACCCGAACGCTCGGGGGCTGCGCCGCACAGGTTAACTCAAGAAACAAGAAAAACCTTGGCCGCACCCGAACGCTCGGGGGCTGCGCCGCAAAGGTTAAGTTCAAGATACAAATAAAACCTTGGCCGCACTCGAACACTCGGGGCTGCGCCGCACAGGTCATCACGCTAAAATGCGGAAAACGTACCCGAACGCTCGGGGGCTACGTTTCAACATTTCTATACAAATAAATTGTCTTTGACAAACACATTACATACATACACTTGGGTGCTGTACCCAGGAATTTACACTATTCAGCTCAGCGAGCATACAAATTTTTGCCTATTCATCTACAGGCTCATCCTTGGGACCCCCGTCCAACGGGCCTACAAGCTCTTCCGTCTGCTTCTGCACCTGGCAGATGACCTTGCGCGCCCAGCCAAGGGTGCTAGTATAATGACTCCGTTCTGGCAGGCATTCGGTGGCACCTTCAAAGTTAAAGTTCAACCAGTTGAGTCGCAAATACGCAAAGGCAATATTTGCTCCACCCACCAGCTCAGCACGCAGCATCTTCTGGATAGCATTGCCATCACGGAACCTTGTCAACAGAGAAGGCATGCTTTGCGACTGCTCGTGATGCGGGAACATCGCACGGTGCACCTTGGCCAGAGTACTTCGACACGACTCCAATAGCAGGACAGCACGCCAAGCGCGGTCCAGCAAGGTGGCCAGCACTCGCGCCTTCGACCTGTCAGACCAGAAGTATTGAGCGCCGGAAGCTGTCCCATCAAGAATCCTGTCCAATCGCTCGACTATGCGAGTTTCTTCAGCCTTTCTGTCGGGGTTCACACCTGCATCGAAGACACGCAAAGTTAGCGGCACTTCAAGAACTAGCAACTGGCAGTCGGAGATTTTGTCGAATGTTCTCACATTCAAGTTGCTGGTTAATCAGATCCAACTGCCCAATCAGATAATCCTCTCGTTCAGATGAGGGAGCAGGCCTCGCCTTCTCGGCATCCTGTTCAGCTCGCACATCCTTCAGCTCCTGCTCCAGATTTGCAATCTTACGCTTCATCCACGACATGACGGCCTTATCATTACGGCTTCGGACAACAGTTTGGCGCCGCGTACTCGTGGAAGGCGCAGCTTCGGATGCACCGGAAGACTCAGCCTGTCCAATGGCAAAGGTCGATCAACATAAGATCTCCAATAATACAAGACAACACACTCGGGGGCTAGGCCCTGACAGATCAATTAAATAGCAGTCGACTGCGAAGGAGGAAATCAAATGTACAAGTGCTTCAAGGTTCATTACAAGCAAAAACAGCAAAAGGGAGTCGTTGCTCCACCCTATGACATCGACTCCGACCTAGACCTAACAGCGCGGGCGGCAACCTCGGCACTACGGCGCTCCACCATGGACACCATGTCTTCCGCCAGTCGTGCCGCCTCGTCTTTCACCGAGCTCAAGGACGCGGTCCTTCCATCAGGTTTTCGTGGGAAGTCCGCAACAACCTTCTTGAAGTCACCCGCAACACCGTGGCCCAGCAACAGCTTGAAGGTAAGCTCTGAGCCACGTACCGTTTGGGCGCGCGTGAAGTTCGCCATGGTGGAGGACTCGGGGCCAAGCACCGCGGCCAAACCATCAACGCTGGCGGGTGGTGCACGCTGTGGAAAGACGTTCTTGTGCACCGCAGCAAGAGCGTCGGTCGACTTGGAGAATGCCTCCTTGGCGTACGCGCACATGGAGTCGAAAATGCTGACGGCACGCTCCAGCGGGACGTCCTCATCTGTTGGCTCTGAAGGAGGAGTCACGCCAAATGCACCTGTACATCTCGAAAACTAAGTACCAATTCGACTGAATTGGGAGAACAAGACCAAGCGCGCGGTAAACAAGGGTACATTACCTCCTACAACGTGGGCGAGTGTGAGCAGGCGCTCCACTTGCACCCGTTTGCCTTGACGGGCGGCGTTCTTGCGGTCCTTGGCTCCCTTCAACCTCCGCTCGGAGTCATCGTGCTGGGCTTTGAGCTCCTTCTCCAGCTCAAGCACTCGTTTCGCAGAAGCCTCCTGGTCTCCTGCACAAAGAAGAAAGACCGTGTCGAGTGGTTGCGATACATGAACAATGACAAGTTGCCAACAAGAAGAGGCGCTTACGCTTCGACTGCTCCAGCGCAACGCGAAGGTCATCCCTCTCCTGCTCCAGCTGGACGTAGGCCGTCGCCGATTCCAACATGTTGGGGTAGTAGGGCTGCACAATATCAAGCAACACATGACTTTGAGCCTATGCCCAACTATGCTAGTTGCACATAGCCTCGGGGGCTACTCCCATCGGGAGCGCTGTCGCGCACCCGATAATTCAACACGATAGAAGATACTTACATGATGCTGGAGCTGCGTCGCACTTGAATCAGATGGAGCGGATGGAGCAGGTACTCTTGGAGCAGCGAAAGGAGTCACAATCCTCACGTTCCCCGTCGCGGCCACAGCAGGTGCTAAGTTGGAAGCTTCCGGGGGGTCTTGCTCCGTTTCCATGGCACCCGGAGTCGACGCCCGTTCGCGCGCAGGTGAAGATGGCATACTCGTGCCATGACCGGCGCTGCACCGGCAAAGATTTATTCAATACAAATAATAAGGTGAAGACAGATACTTGGATTGAAGTAAGGTGCTTACCTTTCTTCCTCCTCTTCACTACCGAGATCGTCGAGGTCGAACAACCCGCTGAACTCGGTCGCGACACCAACAGGAGGTGCCATGCTGAGCGGCTCAGCCACCACGGGTTCCTTCAAGCTGGGCGACGACGAACCAGAGTCGCCATCATCGTGAAGCTCCACCCTTTTGGATGGCGAGTCCTCGACAACAGCTTTCGCCTTGTCACGGCGCTGGCACTTCAATGGTTGTTCGTCCTCCTCTTCTTGCTCCGTTTCTTCTACCACCTCATCAGGAGAGGTAGTCGCCGAGGGAATGGAGTCGTCTTCATCAACCGGCTCCACTTCGGGAAACTCCACCTCGAAGGTGGGCCCATCTTCGGGCAGTGGTGGCAGAAACATGGGAGCCGGGTGACCCTGCAAGTCAAGCATACATCAATACAAACGAGAAGCGTACACGCGAAGTATTACATCAACAACAAAGGAGTCGAAAACAAAGAGAGTTTGCTGCATACCTCAGGCAGTGGGTTGTCGACCCCGTATGGCTTCACGGGGCAGTCGACGTTGCAGGGGTCGGCAGTCCTGAGACTAGTCACGGACCGCACAGTGGTTTCGACTGCCCTCTTCGGCCGCTTTTCCTTCGTAAGGCGAGTCGAGTCCTCCTCGCCTTCGTACTCCCACATCAGGTGGACCCGCCTGCGAAGCGGCTGCACGCGCCTTCTCATCATCGTGGCAATAAGGTGGATGCCACCCACCTCCTTACCCATCGACTTCAGCAACTCGGTGACAGCACCCAGCAGCGGAGCCACTTCAACCTTGTCGGCTTTCGACAACGAGTGTGCCCAGGCATTCGACTTCCTCAGAGGCTTGTTAGCCTCAAAGGCAGGGACGCCCTCCTGCTCCACGCGGACGTAGAACCACTTCTTCTGCCAGCCTTGGACGGAATCTGCCTGCTTCAGCTGGAAGTAGTTGGTGTCGCCGCGCACTTGGATGCCGAAGCCTCCAATCGGGTAGGTGCCGCCGCCGCCCACGTTCCTCTTCACATTAAAGATGGCCTTCCATAGGCCCCAGTGCGGGTGCACTCCCAGGAAGCACTCGCAAAGGATGAAGAAGCAAGCAATGTGGAGGACGCCGTTCGGCGTCAGATCGTGGATTTGAATCCCATACGCGTACAGCAGTCCGCGCAAGAAATCGTGCAGAGGAAAGGAGAAGCCCCGATGCAAGAAGTCAACAAAACAGACGCGTTCGCCGGCTCGCGGTTGGGGGATTACCTCTTTCCCCGGAGCGTGCACGGCCAGCTCATCGGCCGGCGGCAGCAGTCCCTCATCCTGGAGCTCGTCAAGGTGCTGAGCCTTGACGGACGACTTGACCCAGTCGCCGGGAACCTTCTTCAGCATGTCGACGCTCGTGGCGTCAACAATGGTGGCGGCGCTCGCCGCCGTACCTCCTCTCTTCTTCGTCGCTGCTGCACCGGTGGCAGCCGAGCTCGTCGCCATCGCGCCTTTCTTCACGCCTCCCTTCGTCATGATCTACTTCTCGTTGTGGTGCGTGGACGAGTTTGGCGTACGGTGGCAATGGAGAACAAGCGCGAGGAAGGAGAAGAAGCAAGGGCAGAGAACGGCGATAATGGGGATGACAGTAAATCTATCCCCTCGCGGTGAAATTAATATAGGGTGGCGCCGTTCAATCTCAACCATTCAAATAGCATCGGCAGCAACGTCCTGCATCCAACCCTGCACGTTGCGGCAACGGAACGCAACCGTCGCAGGCCACGACGCCCACTACGCACGAGAATCAAGGCAACCATCATCACGTTCCGCAAACCACGCGCCGTGCGGTCAAATCGGAACTGAACTGGCGTCCTCCCTAGTCAACACTGACAATGGGCCCACATGGACGCGTCCCATCAGCGGGCCCGCACAAGCAATGATCGTCATGCATGACGTCAGCTTTACGAGTTGAGAATCTATCGGGACAGACTCTCGATGCAAACAACAAGATAAAGCCAACAGGCTATCGGGTCCCCTCGACGGACCCTAGCCTTTTTTCGACTCCGATGGATATTCCATCCGAGCATGTCAATCAGTAGGCCACAAGGCTGAACAGGGACTCCATTAATTTGTCGAGTCCAAAAAGTCACAACCTTCCATCAGTAGGCTAGTAGGCTGATATGGGACTCCTTAATTTGTCGAGTCCATCCACTCCCATCGGGAGCATAACAAAAAAAATCTTTCGACTGGATGTCAATTGAGATTAACCTCAGTTGCAAGCAATTCAGCTCAATCTCGGGGGCTACTCCCATCGGGAGCGCTGTCGCGCCCCCGATAAGCACAAGACTACTGGACTACTGAGTCCCAAAGCGAGCACTCGCATTTCAATTCGACTGACGCTACTCAGCTTCATACACAAGCTTACCACGACAGCAGTCGCAAAACATTCGATTCCCGAGATGCGTCCGCCGCATGTGTTCCTCGGATGCTGCACCCAATGTGCAAAGATAAGACCCGCCGATCATTCGAGTGGGCCAGGGCTCGCATCCGCTGCGTTCACCCTGTAATTTCCGTGCCAGCAGGCATGAAGAAAATCCCGACGGACGCGTTGGGTATCCAATCCATCATAACATCCTCTGTAAGACCTCCGCGGCATGAGTCAAAGCTTATCAGCTCTTTCCAGGTTCGAGTCCGGGGACTCGGGCTTGATGTAGGCTGGCTAGGTTCTTGCCCAAGAGCATCTAACTGGTCCCGATCCGTCGAGTGCGCCAGGCCAGCCATGTCATCATCCCTAGAAAGTGTCAGCAAGACAGCAAAACATGAGCATATCCAACAGTCGATGCACTACCGACTCAGAACAAAGTGCCTTGCAACAGGTGAAGAATGACGTGCACCCGGAGAGGAGTCCTTACCCGATTCTTCGACTCGACCAAGCACTCGGGGGCTACTGACGTGGGCCTACCTATCGGGTGCCCCACTATGAAGATACCTGGTGCACGCAAGGATAAGGGCCCAACCGGTGCTCTACTAAAAGAACGATGATCAAGGCCCACGAAGGGAGCCTAAGGAAATAGAGTACGCCCCAAGGCAGGCGAAGCCTAAGTCGGTAGAACCTACCATATCTGTAAACCTAGTCGGTTGCGAATTCCCGAGACCCAGCCTCCTTTATTAAGGCTGGGAGGGCCGCCGATCGAAGGACGCGCTCATATCCCACCACCGAAACCCTAGCGAGATCAACATCTCGCTGGGATCGCCATTGTAACACCTCCAATTATCAATAACAGACAAGCTGGAAGTAGGGTATTATCCTCCGGGAGCCTGAACCAGGGTAAATCGCCTTGCTTGTCAGCCATGGTAACTACCAGCACTCCAACCTTTCTCCCTCTCAATCAACCTGGGGTACTCGACCCTAGGACTTGCCGTGGCCACCCCACGTCACCTATATTACCTGGACACAATGTTCAGTAACTTGGTGTAATCATGTGGTGGTTCTGCTAACTTGGATATTGTGAATAATGTTGCTGCCGGTGATGTTATTATCTTCAACTGTTTAAATATTACTTTCACTTCGTCAAGGATAATAAATTTGAAGTTATCAGCAATTGCATCTTATACACATGATGTTCACCTTGTTGAATCTCTCTGTTAGTTTATTCTTTGAGTATTCATGTACACATGCTTTATGATTTTGCTTCATTTAGTAATTTTGCTGTTGTATTGTTTGGCAGATATTTGCTTTCACCGAGACTTTAGGAACATAACCAAAGGTGGAATTTCCAGGATATCTTCTGTTATACAAGAGCTACACGCTGAAGAAGTTAGAGGAAGCGTAAAGTTCCAGGGTATCAGCTAGTAGCTAGCCTAAATACTTGCTGAGCTTGGCTATGTTGTGATTGTGTGGAATATTGTAGATACTGTGTGGAATATTGTATGGTTATATTGAGATTGTGTGGAATATTCTAATAAACTGTTTGGTTGCTATTTGAAGAGTTTCATCTGTTTTCTTTGTTCTGATTGGTATATATCGGTTACAAGCTGTGAAAAAAATTATTATGTATGTGATTTGGAAACCTGTGGACCCACGTATGAAAATAATCTGAGAAATTCTGAAATTTCTGACGTGTGGGGCCTATTATGAGACCTGCCTTACAAGTGGGACCAGCACAAAAGTAAAATGGCCGAATTAGAAAATCAATAGATTATAAAAGGCCATGGCCCAGAAAATAAAAGGCCGAATTGTTGGGTTTGGCCCATTTAGCCATCAAGAATTGACAGGAAAAAATATATTAAATGGGCTGAATTATTGGGTCAGGCCCATTTTGCCGGCTGAACTGGACTGGGCTAATTATGATTTACGACCATGTCCTTTGGTTATAATTTTGCCACGTCATCTCTGCCACGTTGGATCTGACGTGCACTGGCCAGATTGGCAGTGACCAAAACAATTGGTCATAAAATCCGTGACCTTATTTTTGTCACCACCGTCTATGACCAATCCCAAAAAAAGGTCACGTTGTGTCATTAGTGTCGCTCATCTTTTGACCAATTTTTTTGTCATAAAAAGGTCATAAATGACAAAATGTGACCATTTCTGTGACCAATTTTGAGGGTCAAAACATAGCATATTTCTTGTAGTGACATATCATGAGATTCGAGATGAAATTGCTCATGATCAACTACAAAGGGATCTAGTCGCGCATTTGTGGGCACGCCGAGCACACCAGCATGTTCCACCCGAGCCTGTCGCTCCTTGAAGACCTTTATTTTTTCAATTTAAATTTGAATTTGAATTTCAATGGTTGTAAGAACTTTATTTTTCCTGTGTTTGAACTATTTATTGGACTATGCATTCATTTTCTAAGAATTAGATAGAAATTCACTCAAATTAAGAAAAAAGGATAGGGGTGCCATTTGGGGGGTGCCGGTGGGGGAGGCGACGTTCGAATGGCCGGACAGGTGACCGACACCACCCAAATGATGTCCGCTTTGGGTGGTGCCGGACCATTTTTAGGAGCCGCCGGTGGAGATGCTCTAAGGGCGTCCCTCTGCCTTGAGGGCCGACGCTGCTGGTGCTGGTCACAAAGGTGGCCGCGGTGCTCCATTGAAGATGGCGGCGGCGTGGCCCGTTGGAAGAGGGAAGCTCGGGTGGAACCAGTTGACCGGTGGGTGAGAGCAACAGTGTCGAGTGAAGGCTTGCTCCTTCCTGGTCCGAAGACGGCAACGACGGCGCCCACGGGTGTCGCCTCCTTCATGAAGGCATTGTCGTGGTACTACGCTCGCCTAGACCGTGTCCATGCCCTGGGGGAAACCCTCGATTCGGGTACTCCCGATAGGACGATGTTGGCGGCTTGTCGTCATGTCTCTCCTAGGGGCATGGTTCATGGAGACGGACAAGGAACCAGTGGGGAGTAGGCGGTGGTGTTGATGGTGGTGTTGATGCTCTCTCTCCGTGATCACGACGCTCGAGCT
This sequence comes from Poa pratensis, assembly GCA_947311845.1. Taxonomy (NCBI): domain Eukaryota; kingdom Viridiplantae; phylum Streptophyta; class Magnoliopsida; order Poales; family Poaceae; genus Poa; species Poa pratensis. Next base: position 22,313,498 of record CAMZMU010000053.1, on the reverse strand, counting down.
TCTATGGAAGGGCTGGAGTTGCTCCTCTGAAGCTGGTTTATCCCTTTTATGATACATCGTACCCGCAGAAAGCTTGGATGTTCTTCAACCAGACGCACTGGATGGTGGATGCTGATTGTATGAAAAAAGAGACGCGTTTGTAAGTACGTGCCACTTTGTGGATGATTTAGCAAAGTATCAGAACTACGTACTACTGTATACTATAACGACGACTTTTGCTGGACGCGTTATTGGTTTGGAATGTGGAAATGGCATGTCTGATGTCAACCTAGCACCAATACCCAACGGCTAGCTGGCGTCTTTTGGCATTCAAGGAAACATGCCCAGCCGGCCAGCCCAGTCTCCAACTATCCGAAATTACCAAACTGTTTAATTAGTTGCCATTTTCAGTTAGTCCATCGATTACAAGGTTTTACTTGTGCTTACTTGTGGCATAAGCTATGCCGAGCCGACCCTGGCAGGACACGTGCCCGCACGTTGTGCGTCGTCCCTTTGCCGAGTGCGCGCTCCGCCCCTCGGCGAAGTTTTGCCGTCCATTTTGCATCACACGGACGTCGGTACCTTTTCTTTGCCGGGTGCCCATAAAAACTCTCGGCAAAGAATTCACCGGGTACCCCGACAAAAGGCACTCGGCAAAGGGCCTTCGTCGAGGTATTTTTCGCCTAGTGTGAGCCGCCGAGTGCTGCTCTCGGCGACGCGTTTGCTGAACTGGATTCTGGCCTTCGCCGGGTGTTTGTTTTGCCCACCCGGCAAAGGCGTCGATTCCAGTAGTGTTTTACTCCCCCAAAATAAAGTAAAGTCATGGCACAAGATCAATACAAAAATCTTAACAACTAGTCTAGATGGTGAACACTAAATTACTACCTATATGAAAGATGGGCGATTTCTCGCCCTCTCAGCCCCACGCACTGTAGCTAGCTACAGTAGCTACATTGTTGAACAGTGCCGCGGTGGGCCCCACCTGTCAGCCGCACAACGCGCGGGTATTTTGCAAAAACCGGCAAGGAAGTCCAACAATTACACAGCAGACCTAACATTTTTACAAAAAAACGCCCGCAAAGGACCAATTTGCAATTTGTGGAAATTCCCAGGACTTCCCTGCAAAATCACCAGCAGAGCCCCCTTTCTCCTTCCTCCCTTCCGCGCGGCGGCGAACTCGGCGCGGCCGCCGACGCGCCGCGAGGCCGCTCCACGCCTCCCCGCCCGAATCCGAGCATGCCCGGAACTCCGCCGCCGCGCCCACTCCGTCCTCGCCGAACAACGCATCGCGGAACGCCCGGAATCGCCGCGTTTCGCCGCCGCCGCGCTCCACGACCGCGGCCGCGGAATCCCTCGCCGCCGGTGACTCCGGCGTCCATATGGCACGCCTCGCCACCCATCCAGCTCGCCTCCGCCGCCTCTCGCAGATCCGCGCAGTCTCGGCCTTCCGCGCGTTCGCCGCCGCGCGAGCGCGAGCTCGGCAGCTCCGCCGTGTCCCCGCCGCCGGCTGACGCCACAAAATGACGTCAGCCCGCCCCTGGCGTGTGCCGTGTGGGACCCTCTGTCAGCCTCTAAACAATTACAGGAAATACTGAAAAACTGGAAAATTCATATCTTTTAGGCCATAATTCAAAAAAAAAACTTACATACCAAAAATTTCAGAAAAACAAAACCTTTACATCTAACACATTTCCATGCGTCATCAAACAACTAGAATTCATGTTTAATTAAAAGAACTATAATATGAAATATAAAATTTGTGGAAATGACATCTCACCTCCATTTAGCCCCATCTTTGTATTTGTTTTATTCTGTTTTTTCTTTTCTTCTGCTTTGCAGTAAAACAATATTGCCATAATGACCACCATCAAAAAAAAAAATTGCAAGACATTTTAACTTACATAACAACTGTAATTTCCCTTTTCTGAATTCCATTACCAAACCATTTAAATTAGATCTTTTTTATTTGCTTTCTTTTGTTTTTGCTTTTCTTTTGCTTTGCACTAAAACAACACTAGAATAATAATGATCAAAAAGAAGAAAAATATATGCAAGACATTTTAGTTTACAAAACAATTATGTGATCAACCCACAATTTAGCTAACGGCATTATTAATATTTTTTCCTTTTCAGCTATCAGCCACAATGCCTGCAAAGATAAACACATTATACAAACAATGCCACCCTTCCTATTCACAAAATATATTACGCAACCAAAATAAATAAATAAACTTCGTACAGCAAAATTTAAATTTTATTAGCTGAAACATGTTCTCCAATGTTTTCGTCATTCAGACGATACAACATAAATTCACATTAAGGGCGTGTTCCCGCTAACAAACAGTGCTGAAATCCGAACAATTTTTTAATGTGGCCACTTCCAAATTTGAATTTTTTTATTCAAATATACCCATCCGACCAAATATAATCTGAATAAGTTACCAATTAGAACTACTTTTAAAATCTGAACAACTTTTAAAAACATGTACTATTTTCGAATTTCAATAATTTTGAAAACCAAACAATTTATGAATATGTCCATCCCCATACTTAATTTTTTTATTCAAATATATCCATCCGAACAAATATAAAATATATATCAAAATAGCCACACAAAAAAAAATTCTAGCTATTTCTGTCATAAGCTAAAAATTTCAAATTCAAACATTCCAAAAACTTAAATATCTTCCGAATCTGACCAATTTGCAAGCGTGATAGACAAATCAAAACAGAACAAATTCCAAAATTGACATATTTTTGAAACCCAAACAAAATTTTAAACGCGAACTTTCCTTTAATTTCACCGATTTTAAAATCCAAATATCTTCAAAACATGGACATTTTCAGATTTCAGTTCCACCACACGAATATTTGATCATTTAATTTTACCTACCATATTTTCAAGAAATGTAGCTTAAATCTCTGTAATTATGTAGTTGCATTTCAAAAAAAAAATCTTGATTCGATGAATATTTTCGACAAAATGCAAACTCATTTACTCTAATTATGGATTGCTTTCAAATTGAATTTTAGCTAAACACATTATACGATTTAGAACTACCACCTTTCTTTACAATATATATAACGCAACAAAAAAAAAACACAAAATATTTTCAGCAAGGGTGCGGCGTGTCGCCGCACTAAATTTAACTAGTCTTTTTTTTCAAGAGTAGACTATGATTAACAGCGGAAGAGAACATGGGAGCAACGCGGAGAGAACAGGTGGTACGCGGCAAGCAAGCGAACCAACACTAGTTTATGTACAAAGACCTGACGCGGAATTATTTGTTTACGGTCAATGCAACCAGCATAAGGCCGGTCGAGCATGATGGGCAGAGCATCCATCTAGCCTACACCATCATCTCCACACGAAATTATCTGAGCTAGCTTCATGGAGGTGGCTCTGGTGAGCTCAGCGACGGGGGCTCTGAAAACCGTGCTGGAGAAGCTGGCCGCCCTGCTTTACGAAAATCACAAGCGTTTCAGGGTGGCACGCAGCCAGATCAAGTCCCTCAACGACGAGCTCGCGGCCATGCATAATTTTCTCCTCAAGATGTCGGAGGTGGAGGATCCTGGTGTGCAGGACAAGGCATGGATGAAGGAGGTGCGGGAGCTGTCCTACGACATTGAGGACAACCTCGACGACTTCATGGCGCGTGTGGGTCACGATCAATCTACCAAGCCGGATGGCTTCATGGAGAAGATCAGGTACCTATTGGATAGGACCAAGGCTCGTCACGGCATCGCCAAGGCCATCCAAGATCTGAAGAAACAAGTCGTTGAGGTGGGGAAGAGGCATGCGAGGTATGTCACTGGCGAGGCCATCTCCAAGGAAAACAATGCCATGGTTGATCGTAGAGCTCTAGCTATCTTTGAGGATGTATCCAAGCTCGTCGGAATCGATGGACCAAAGGATGAGCATATCCAGTTGTTGGCTGGACCGGAACAGCTAAAAGTCATCTCCATTGTTGGATTGGGAGGGTTAGGTAAGACAACCCTTGCAAACCAAGTATATCAAGAGCTCGTTGGGCAATTTGATTGCCATGCTTTCTTTTCCGTGTCACGAAATCCAGATATGATGAAAGTTTTGAGAACTATTCTCAGTCAAGTCAGTAGGAGAGATTATGCCAATACAGAAGCCAGAGATGAACAAGAACTTATCACTGAGATCTCCAATTAATTTCCTCCTTGACAAAAGGTATTAGTTCCAGATAATCATTTGTAATTTCAGTTTTGGTATATAATATATATTTTACCACTAGTTTAAGCGTAAAAAATAATTTAAATTTATCACAAGAGCAAACTTTTAATACCCTTAAAATATAGTAATATTTTCTTGCATATACCAAGGTTTTGATAACCATACAATGTTACCCTTGATAAACAACCTTGCCTAATGTTAGCTTGAAACCTTGAAATGTACTAAATACAAATGGTCAAATATATGTTAGAGATCATAAGTAAATGAGAATAAGTGGAGTACAAAAATGTCATAAGCAATGCTCCATGTTAGCTCCTCATTGAAAACCATAAGCTTTACTTTGTCGTAATATTTGGGATAACATTTTATATTTATTTGCAGGTACTTTGTCATAGTTGACGATATATGGAACATGGAAGCATGGGATGCTATTAAGTGTGTATTCCCCATTAGCAATGTTGGTAGTAGAATAATTACCACAACCCGTATAAATGATGTTGCTCAATCTTGTTGTTCATCACTCGATGGCCGTACTTATGAAATACAACCTCTAATCTGATGCATTCAAAGCAACTATTCTACAGACGACTTTTTAACTCTCAAGAAGATTGTCCTTCACACCTCAAAGAAGTGTCTGGTCAAATATTGAAAAAATGTGCGGGATTACCTTTGGCAATCATAGCCATATCCAGTTTGTTGGCTAGCAAAGAAAGTACAAATGAGCAGTGGGACCGAGTGAAGAATTCAATTGGTTGTGCACTTGAAAGAAATTCTAGCATTGAAGGAATGATAAAGATATTGTCTCTTAGTTACTTTGATCTGCCTCCTCATCTTAAAACATGTCTACTATATTTTAGTATATTCCCAGAAGATCAGATGATTAAGAGGAAGGGCCTGATAAGGAGATGTATTTCTGAAGGATTCATTCATAAAGAAGAAAGATACACGCTACATGAGTTAGGAGAAGGATCGATCGACTGTTCGCCTCAACATGACTGTTCGCCTCTCTGGCGACGCGGGAGGCGATCTCGGAGGCGACTCCGGCGAGCCCATCCACGCTGATCCGACGAGGTATGAGAGAGAGAGACAAGAGAGAGGAAAGAAGGGGGGGCAATCACCCCGCCCGGGGCCGCTGGAACCCCCGCAGCTACCATATCGAACCACAGATCTCGCCCCGATTTTATCCCCCTTGCCACAAAAGAAAGATTGAGAGAGATTATTAGGAAATCGCCAAATCCTCGCAAGAGCCTTGATTACTTCCATTCCAAATGCTCCACCCTGCTCACCCGGCGCGCTGATTTGGGATCGGCGTGCATCACGCCAATTCCGGCCCCCAGGGCCACCCCGGTGATCCAGACCGCCATGATCGTTAAAGAGGAACGGGAAATCGTGGCGTAACCCCGCCCAAGATCTCCTCCAGGACAGCGGATCCCGTCAAACAAGTGACCCGCAATCGCGATTGCGATCAACAGAGAAAGGAAACTCGGGTATTGCGGAGTCCCGGCCAGAGCAATCAACGCGCGAGTCAAAGCCAGGTTCGTCATACACCTGAGGCAAATAATGTCTCCGTGATCACAGCCAAGGTAATTCCTTTTGGCAGACGATTTATTTCCCCCCAATCAGCGGGTTTCTTCAACAGCAGTAATCACAGAATCAAATGGCCTCAAAGAATTGCTATAAATCAGAGCGCTACACACACGTTTGAATCACACCCTCAACCACTGCTCCACTACCATTGTGCAACCCTGCTGTTCGTGTGCTGCTACACCATGGCTGAATCATCCACCAAAGCGAACCAAAAGATGAAAGCCCCAATTCCACAACCCCATACCACTGACAAAAACAGGAAGATGTCGACTGTCCCAGCTGGCCAGACCTCTGCTGAAAACATGGGGATAGAGATGAACAAGAAGCTAGGAACCATGGAAGAACAGAAGACCATGGTGGTGAACATGACGAAGGCACGTGCTGCTGTGAAAGGCAGACTCCTAGCGGTCGGGATCTTCCTCTCCGTCATCGCCATTACCTCCAAGTCGCTAATCGACTCCATGAAGAAGGTATGGAAAATCCGTGGCCACATAGACTGCAACCAGCTAGCAGATAGGAGGTTTGTGTTAGAGTTTGCGGAAGAAGGGGATTTTAATCATGTAACCAAGGGTGGGCCGTGGAGATACAGAAATGATGCTGTTCTTGTTGATGAGCTCCCTGATGGAGAAGACCCAGAGACTTATAAATTTACCTCAGTACCAATATGGATTCAGTTTAGAAACATTCCTTTCTACCTTCTGTCTAAAGAGCTTGCTAGGGATCTAGGCAGGAGGGTTGGTGATTACATTTGTATTGATAATAATGCTAGAGGTAACATCTGTGAAAAGTATATAAGGGCTAGATCTCGCATTCCTGTTGACCAAGCCATCCGAAGGTGGATTCCTCTTGCTGATGAGATTACAGGTGAACAAGTCCTTGTCTGCCTCCACTACGAGCGCCTGCCAAGCTTCTGCCCTTTCTGTGGCTTCATCGGCCACACAGAGGCGGAATGCAGCCTCCCAAGCAACCTGAAGGTGAGGAACTACAACGACAACCTCCGGGTGCCCCCAACTCACCCGGATGACCCCAGGTGCTGGTTTCTGCCGGAAGCCATGGGGCAGGCTCGACAGCAACAACCGCCTGCCCTGCACTGGCGATCGGCACAACCGGCGGCGAGCAACCAGGCCACAGCCGACAACAACAACGCCATCATCGCTCATGTGGCCTCTGAAGTTGGGAAGCTCTCCGTGACAGACGCTAACACCACCACCACCAACACTGCAAGCAAGAACTCCATCGACAACACTGCCACCCCTGCAGCTACTTCCCCAGCAACGAAAAACAACCCAACAGAGCCTGCTGCTGCTGAAAATGCAGGCACTGTCGTGGAAAACATTGCAACATCCCCTCAGAAGAAGGATACATCAAGGTGGAAGAGGATCCAGAGAAAAAATGGAGAACGCAACGCTGACAACCCAGGATCTCAACCTGGGGGCTCAGCGTGATCGTCCAGAGATTGAAGATATGGACCAGCACCTCCTCCCTCCGTCCAAGAGAACTGTTTTCCGGGTGCCCTCGCTGGAAGAATGCCTGGGAAAAGAAAACCTCCAGAAGCTAAGGCAGGAAGAAGAAGAAAGGAACATTCACTGCACCGAGACTGCGATGGAAAACAGTGGAAATGCTGAAGCGGCCAGCTCCTCTGCTGATCTCCACATCATCGTTCACCAAGGCCACCTGGAGGATCCAACCACTGATCACGGAGCAAAAGGAAAAGAACACAGCAAGGGTAACAAGGTGAATGAAGCAGCACATGGCGAAGATGAGGCCACCAGCACTCCACCAGCTGGTCAACTGACGGGCACGAAGGAGCGTGCCCGTCAGAAGCAATGAAAATCTTATTCTGGAACTGTCGGGGCCTAGGGCAGGCCCGGACAGTTCAAGAACTGGAGCGTCTGCTGCGCGCTCACCGTCCTAAATTGCTCTTCCTCTCTGAAACTCGCCATAATAAGAGTATGATTGAAAACCTGCGCTGGAGATTAGGCCTCAAACATGTTGTTTCCTTCCGTGAGGAGGGGAAAGGTGGGGGTGTAGCTCTCTTCTGGGATGAGTCTTTAGATGTAGAGCTTTTTAAAATAAATAGCAGTGTGATTGATGTAAGGGTCTTTGACCAGCAAAGGAATAAGAAATGGAGATGTACTTTTGTGTATGGGGAACCCCGGAAACACTTGAGGTTCCAAATGTGGGACCTGCTGAAAAAGATGAAACCTATGCTGCAAGAGCCTTGGCTAATGCTAGGGGATTTTAATGAAGCTATGTGGCAGGATGAACACTTCTCATCTTGTAGAAGAGGTGAAAAACAGATGGCAGATTTCCGTGAAATGTTGTCCTTCTGCAACCTCTTTGATCTGGGATTCTCTGGTCTTCCCTGGACCTATGACAACAAACAACAAGGCCCTCGAAATGTGAAGGTGAGACTTGACCGTGCTGTTGCCTGCCCGGCATGGTTGAGCCTCTTCCCCAACTGCCATGTTCGCCATTTGGTAAGCTCCCGTTCAGACCACTGTCCCATTCTATTTGATTTAAATAGACAGAACATACTGGCCTCTGCTCCTCGTTGCCTCAGGTACGAAGTATACTGGGAAAAAGACCAGTCTTTCCAAGAGGAAATCGATGCAGCTTGGAAGTACCAGCCTGTGGCCACTGACCTGGGGCATCTGTCACGCAAATTGTCCACTGTTATGGACTGCCTGCAGTCCTGGAGCAGGAAAAAACATGGACACATCAACCAGAGAATTGAAAAACTGAGGAAAGAACTGGAACTCAACAGGGCAAGAAGAGACAACGCCAGCTTCAACAAGGCAAGAAATATTGAGAGAGAACTCGATGATCTGCTAGAGAAAGAAGAGATATATTGGAAACAGAGATCCAGGGTGGCTTGGCTGCGTGAAGGCGACAGAAACACAAAGTACTTCCACAGGAAAGCCTCTTGGAGAGCAAAGAAGAACTCCATCAACAATCTGAAAAGAGCAGATGGCAGTCTGACTCAAGATATTGATGAAATGGGGCATCTAGCCACAAACTTCTTCCAGAATCTTTTCACGGCCGACTCGGCTGTGCAGCCTGAACCTCTAGTTGATGCCATGAGCCACAGGGTATCAAGTGAGATGAATGAAAACCTCTGCACGGATATCACCATTGAAGAGATTAAAAATGCTCTGTTCCACATCGGACCACACAAAGCTCCGGGACCAGATGGGTTCCATGCCTGCTTCTTCCAAAATAATTGGGACAGCCTCAAAGATGAAATCTTCATCTGTGTCCAACAGTTTTTCAGAACTGGGGAGATGCCAGAGGGAGCAAATGATTCAGTCATTGTACTCATTCCAAAAGAAAAGAACCCAACGGATCTAAAAGATTTCAGACCTATAAGCCTGTGCAACACGGTTTACAAGGTGATTGCTAAATGCATTGTTAATAGAATGCGACCGTGCTTCAGGAAATTATCAGCCCTGAACAAAGCGCCTTCGTCCCGGGAAGGATGATAACAGACAATGCACTCATTGCTTTTGAATGCATTAACACAATCCAACAGGCAAAGGACAGCAAAGGAAGTTTCTGCGCGTATAAAATGGACCTCTCCAAAGCATATGACCGAGTGGACTGGAGATTCCTCGAGATGGCACTGCTGAAGCTGGGGTTTGATCACAAACTGGTTAGATGGATCATGGCATGTGTCAAATCGGTCAGATACTCAGTAAAATTGAACGGGCGCATTCTACAGAGCTTTACCCACTAGAGGCCTAAGACAAGGGGACCCCTTGTCCCCTTTCCTCTTCCTTGCTGTTGGAGAAGCACTATCCAGCGTCATTCACAGAGAAATCAACAATGCAACTTGGGAAGAACTAAAGATAGTTCACCGTGCTCCAGGTATCTCACACCTCCTATTTGCCGACGACAGTCTGCTGTTCTTCAAAGCCACAGCTGAGCAAGCAACTCTGATTAAAAATACACTAAAAGCCTATGAAAAAGGAACAGGCCAATTGCTCAGCCCCAGCAAATGCTCCCTGCTGCTGGGGAAAAGCTGTACCCATGAAAATGGAAAAGAGGTAGCCATCATCCTTGAGATACAAAATGTAGGCTTTGAGGAAAAATACCTGGGACTTCCCGTCCCTGAAGGCCGCATGAAAGATGGGAAATTCCAACCAATAAAGGAGAGATACAGAAGAAACTCTCAGACTGGTCGGAAAAATATGCCTCGAGTGGTGCCAAAGAGGCACTAATCAAAGCAGTCGCCCAAGCAATCCCCACCTATGCTATGAGTGTTTTTAAATTCTCAGCAGGACTGTGTGATGACTGATGCAGATGACCAGAAAATTTTGGTGGGACGATGAAGACGATAAGAAACATATACACTGGACAAGTTGGGACAAACTAACTCAGAAAAAATCCAGAGGTGGCATGGGCTTTCGTGATATGCGGCTCTTCAACCAAGCCCTTCTGGCTCGTCAAGCTTGGAGACTACTACATCAACCTGACAGCTTATGTGCAAGACTCCTGAAGGCCAAATACTACCCAAACGCTGCCCTCACTGACACAGCGTTCATCAAAAAGACTTCCCCAGGCTGGCAGGGTATTACCCATGGCCTTGAACTTCTGAAACAAGGCACCATATGGAGGATAAACAATGGTAAACATGTCCGAATTTGGCGTGATAACTGGATCCCGAGAGGCAATCTGAAAATATCGGGAAACCCCACTGGCTCAAGATTAAGATGGGTCGCTGACCTCATCAACCAAGACACAAAACAATGGAAAGCTGACTTGGTAAGATCCATTTTTTATGCCCACGATGCTGATGAAATTCTTAAGATCAACCTTCCCATTTCGGAGGGTGTCGACATCATTGCTTGGCACCCAGACACAAGAGGCATCTTCTCAGTTCGCAGTGCATACAACCTGGCACTCCAGCAAAAATCCAACCCCCATGGCATTGGATCAAGCACCAGTGCAAACGGTGATAGGAAGTTATGGGATATCTGGAAAACAAATGTCCCTCCAACAGAAAAGGTGCAGAAGAATTAAAAACACTACTGACACCTGCCAAATTTGTGGGAGGGAAACGGAATCAGAGTACCATGCGGTGATGACATGTACAAAAGCTTCAACACTCCGTTCTGCTTTACGCAAGGTTTGGACGCTGCCCAGAGATGAAAAGCTCAGACACACAGGTCCGGATTGGGTTCTTAATATACTAGCTAACCAGAATAAAGAGACTAGGAAGAAGCTAATGTTCCTGTGGTGGAGAGCCTGGCATTTAAGAAACAATGCTATTTTTGGGGATGGAAAGGCGTCGATAAACCACTCTGTGACCTTCCTGGATGGATACTACAACACATCCTCTCAAATTGAAAAAGGAGTAGACGCTGCTGATCGAAAAGGTAAGAAAAAGATTGATGATACCGATACTGACACTTCGAACACAAGGCTGTGTCCTATGCAGGTGCAGGTCCATTGGCAAAAACCCGAGCAGGGATGGCTGAAAATCAATACTGATGCTTCCTTCGTCGCAGACACGAACAAGGGAACCTGGGGTGCCATCATCCGGGACTGCAATGGAAATGTGGTGGCCTCTGCATGAAGCCCTATTAGATGCTGTGGCTCGGCGTCTGAAGCTGAAGCCATTGCGGCCACGGAGGGGATCCGCTTGGCTACCAGGTTTAACCTACCCTCGATCTTAGAAAGTGACTGTCAATATGTTGTCGACACCCTAGCCTCTGATCACGAAGACCGATCTCAAGCTTGCTTTGCTTTCATTGAAGGCCGATCACTCGCTGCTCAACTGCCCGTTCTAAATTGTGTAAAAATTCCGAGAGCTGTGAACAAAGTTGCTCACAGGCTGGCTGCTTTTAGCTTTTCGAATTCGTCCTCTGGTGTCATGTATCAGTCTGCTCCGACCTGCGTGTTGGACCAGCTGAATGCTGATTGTAATCCTGAATATTTTCTTTCTGTTATATAAAACCACTTAAAAATCAAAAAAAAACATGAGTTAGGAGATATGTGTTTTAATGAGCTCATAAATCGGAGCCTAATCCAGCCCTGGACAAGAAACACATACGATAAGGTGGTGAGCTGCCGAGTTCATGACACAATTCGTGATTTCATCGTATCCAAATCAATCGAAGAGAACTTTGTTACTTTAGTTGGTGTTCCCAATCAAACTATTGGGACACAAAACAAACCTCGTCGGCTCTCTCTGCAAGTTGAAGAGAAAGAAAATTCTATCCTATCGATGAACTTGGTGTTGTCTCACGTTCGGTCACTTAATATCTTTGTGGATGCGCAGTGGAAATTCCATCAATGATGGAGTTCAGGCATTTGCGTGTTCTGGACTTTGGTGGTTGTCGTCAATTGAAAAACCATCATCTGGTAGACATAGGGAGGTTGCTTCAGTTGAGGTATCTGAACCTCAGGCAACTAGGCGTAAGTGAGCTCCCTGAAGGAATCAAGCATCTACAATGCCTTGAGATGCTGGACCTAAGAGACACCAATATACGTGAATTACCGGCAACAATTGTTAATCTCGGTAGCTTGGTGCATTTACTTGTTGACAATTGTGTCACATTTCCTGATGGTTTTCAAAGATGCAAGCACTAGAGATGCTGAAACGGATCAGAGCCTTCAAGCAGTCATCTAGCTTTCTCCGAGAATTCGGGCAGCTGAAGAAGCTGAGGAAAATATACCTTGATTTGCTTGATGTTCCTGTAACCAATGCCACCAAGGAGAGCAGCAGCAATGAAATTGCATATGAGTCTCTCCGCAACTATGCATGCATAACCTTCGTTCTGTAACTATGTGGAACGGTGGCAGTTTCTTACTGGAACCATGGTGCCCTCCTCCGCTTAGCCTCAAGAAGCTAATGACATGGCGTTCAGCCGTTCCGGAGGTTCCTGCTTGGGTTGGTTCCCTCATCAACCTGCAAAGGTTACGCCTAGAAGTGGAGATTCTTGGGGCAAAAGATCTGTGCATTCTTGGAGGATTACCCGCTCTTCTCACTCTTGATCTCGAAGAAACAGCAAAGACATCTAAAGGCAAGATCAGCGTGAGTGGAGGAGACGGGTTCCGATGCTTGAAGGACTTCCGTTATAATATGAAGGTACTGTTTACACAGGGATCCATGCCTAAGATAGAGAGACTCAAGATATATCTCAGTGTTGCCAAAACGGAGTCTCTCACTGGCGATAGCTATGACTTTGGAATCCAGAACCTCCCCTGCCTCATCTCTGTTGAATGCAGAGTGAGTGGCAACACTAGCGCTGAAGGTCTTGAGGCTGCAAAGGATGCCATGGAAAGAGCAGCTATAACCAATCCCAACCATCCTAACCTACTCTTTATCAATAGATATCTGCAAGCAAAGGACGACGTTGGGTGCTAACGACCTAGCCACATTGCCACTTCAGGTAATAATTCCCAAGATTTCATCTATGTCTTTCGTTCGTTGTGCTTCTCATTACACTGCCTGCCGTTGTCTGAACTGGCTATAACACTTGCCTTAAAATTAAATTTTTGTGTATTACCAACAACAAAGATTTTATTGGCTTTTGTCATCATCACTCCGACACTCCCTGATTCAGGTGGTCTTATTGTGTGGCAACATTCAGGATGTTGGAAGACTCATCGTCTGGAGGTGATCAAGAAAATGCAGCCCATCCTGGTGGTAAAAGAAATCAAGATTGATGGCCTGCTGAATCTATGAGCGCAACGAAGTTATCGAGGTCAAGGTCGAGACAGGATTTGTGGTTGAAAGCAGGGCCGCAGAGGTGGTGGGTATTGTGGCGCTTTCTCCCTATGGTGCCTATTTCCTAGTTGACGTGTCGTAATTTGGTGTGTGGCGCTTTCTAGTCTTGTACTACCTCTGCTCCAAAATATATGATGTTTTAACTTTTTTCTAATTGAGAAGCATCTAGACGAGTTTTTAGTGTGTAGATTCTCCCAGTAAAAAAAGAGTATAGATTCACTCATTTTACTCATAGATCATAGAAAAATATCTAAAACATCTTATAATTTGGAACGAAGCTAATACCATATAACTTTTTTTTAGGAGAAAATTGGCTAGAAGACACTGTTATGTTGTGGCATTTGCCAAAGCACACCGCAAAACGTGTCTTTACCCAGTATCATTACAATTTCGTGGCACGTTTACCGGAACACACCACAACTACTAATACGGAAAGTATGTCTGCTTAGGATTTGGAAACTTATTTGGGGTAGGTTGCATGCCCCACGCGGCGTCATAGTTCAGAGCAGGGTGCCGGTGGCTCTGACCGAAGAACCAGGGCATCAACACAGCAGTGAAAATTTTCTACATGGGTGCACGCTTGCAATCGGGAACAAGATTGGAGAAAACAGAGATGGAGGAGGGAGGGCTAGCAGGTGCAGGGAACCATTTGCGATGGATGAACCTGGGGTGAAGCGGAAATCATCCCTATGGCCTGTGTTGAAGTGGTGTAACTGAATTGCAAGAAACTACAGGTTCTACCTAGAATGACAACTGCTGCAGAAGCTATTCAGGAAAAGGTCAGCATGTTGCTGGTATTGAGCACTGTCATGGCTAAATGGTTCCTAACTCCTGCAACCTCAGCGGCTAGTTCATATTGTTTGCGTGCTTCACTTTTCGATATTGAGGAAAAGTTGACACATATGGAAGAGACGTATAGTCAATGGCAATCTTCAGATACAGCCAAGGGTGCAACTGCCGAGAAATTGCCCATTGTTAGATTAAGAATTGGTACAGGCAAGATGTTTGAAGAAAGGATACTCACCAGCAATATCTTTGACCAAGTCATATTTCCCCCTTTTTTTGCCAACAACTTTTGACAAAGTGAATATAGTAATAATATCGAGAAGATACAATTACACCTTGCATCTACAATAACATAATTGATCTAGCCGAGACATCATGCGATGTACACAACCAAAAAGATAAAACAGAAACAGAAAGAAAGAAAAAATGCCCGGCCAAAGTGATCAATGACTCTCAGCAGCAGTAACCAACCACAACCATTGGCAACATCCGGACTGCAAAAAAAAGTTCTCTAATAACGACTCTCCAGTAAAGGAACAAGGCACATCGCAGTTATCGCCCAATCTAACAAAAAAGTCAGGTCTTGGATGATTTTCATTGTAGATAAAGTCTGAACTGTCGAGACAATGCGCTCAATAAGAAAACAACAAAAAGTCTATCACTGCCAGGTACAACCAATGAAGGTCACACCTATGATTTTCATCCTAACTTCCTCCAATCTCAGCTGATAGTTCATATTGTTCGTGTGCTTGGTTTTTCGATATTGAGGAAAATTTATGAAAGAGACGTATAGCCAATGGCAATCTTCAGATAGAGGCAAGGGTGCAAGTGCAGAGAAATTGCCCATTGTTAGATTAAGAATTGGTACATGCAAGATGTTTGAAGAAAAGGGTACTCACCAGCAATATCTTTGACCAAGTCATCTTCACCAAAACAATTTGGCCAGAAACTTTTGTCAAAGTGAATATAGTAATATCAAGAAGATACAATTACATCCGACATCTACAATAACATAATTGAACTAGTCCAGACATGACGGATGTACACAACCAAAAATACAAAACAGATACAGAAACATAAACCAACCACAACCATTGGCAACACCCGATCTGAAAAAAGGTTCTCTAATAGATGACTCTCCAGGAAAGGAACAACCGAAAAAGGCACATCGCACTCATCGCCCAAACTAAAAGAAAATCATCATAGTGTATGTGTTACAATTAGATGTATTTATGGTAAGCAAGCGAGAAAGAAACAAAAGCAACGAAAAGAAGCCATTGAAGCAACGATCATTCGATCAAGGAAGGGAAAACTTTGTTACATAACATTTGTATGTAAAGAGGTATCACTTGAATGCTGGATTACTGCCAGCTGCTCCCTCCATTCCATATTAGATGACTTCCATTTGCCTACATATGGATATATCTGGACATGTACAAATGGAAGTCATCTAATTTGGAACGGAGTAAGTACAAGCAAGCGCACCAAAGCCAAACCAACACAAGCTTACAGTTTTGGAAAGCATGGCAAAATATGGCATTCTCCACTTACTCCTATAATACACACAATACACAAATACACTGTAGTCGGCGAACGGCAGTACAGTTGTACAAGTAGAATTCTCCACACCGAGGCACGGACCACGATACTCACCTTCCTGTGAGGGAAGTGGAGGTCATGGTGCAATAACTGGTCTGTCCTCCGGTGAAGAGCAAACCAACATGAGGCAGCTCGATCTCCGGCTGATTGCCGGACGGAGGCCAGACAAATGCAGGCTTCACAAACGGGGGATCCGGCACCGACGCTCCACCGATTAGGACCTGCACCGCCGACCTCATAGACGGCCTCTCCCTTGGGTTCGGGTGGCAGCATGCCACAGCCAACCTCACAGCGCAGTCCAGCTGCGCCTCATTGGACACTCCACCGAGCACCGTGTCAGCCACCGCGGAAATTCTACCCTCGCCATAGTGTCTCCAGATCAAGTCCACAATATGCATAGCTTCTCTTGTCCTGCCAGCAGCCTCATCCTGATTGCGGTAGGACACGGAGCGGCTCACGCTCCTCCCGCTGATGACCTCCATTACAAACACCCCAAAGGCGTACACGTCCGTGTCGAGACTGGCACAGCCGGTGAAGAAGCTCTCGTAGGCCATGTAGCCGCGAGTGCCAGCCATGGCCTGCGTGGAGTGGTGTGTCACCCCATCGTGCTGGATGACACGAGCGAGGCCGAAGTCGCCCAGCCGTGCATTGTAGTCCTCATCGAGCATCACGTTGCTGGGCTTGACATCCCTGTGGAGGATCCGTTGGCTGCTCCCATGGTGTGCATGTAGTCAAGCGCAGATGCCACGCCACAGATGATCCTGTACCGCCGTTCCCAGGTCAGGTCAGGAGCACTTGAGCTTGCACCAGCAACTCCAGCATACAAGAGCTTGTCCAGGCTGCCCATGGGAAAATACTCGTAGATGAGGAGCAACTCAGCCCCCATGACACCAACCGATCAACTTGATGAGGTTCGGGTGCGAGAGCTTGATGATGGTGTTCACCTCCGCAGCAAATTCCTGCTCTCCTCGGTCAGATGCGTGGTCTGTTGACACACGCTTCACAGCCACCTCTAGCCAAAGTACACGGTGCCAAAGCCACCTCTACCGAGCTTATGGGTAGGACTGAAGTTGGCAGTTGCACGCCTGAGCTCCTTGAGCTTAAATTTGACCGGACCATCTGCAACGATCATGTTCTCCAGGCTGCGGTAGGCGATACTTCTCTGTCGTGTCAGCCTTCTCCACATGAAGAACAGAGCGAACAAACAGAGAGAAAATATAATCAAGGTAGCAAGAGCCAAAAGCACCTTTCTCCATGTTCCAACCTTGACATCGCGGTCTAATGTGGTGAAGTTCCAGGACTTTATCTGGTTTAGTTGGGTGAAATCACCCGTGGAACATGCAAATCCCAGATATATGTCGTCCAATAGACCTAGTGATAGGTTAATGTACCGACCTAATACAGATACATGCTGCCCACTTGTGCTGTACTGGACTAGAGTTACTTGAAACAATAGTGATGTACCATTGTATTTGATCCCAGCCAATACATCAGACCTACTTGAGAGGATGATGGACTGATTACTGAGTGGGTTCTGGCTGACAGATTTGATGCTGTTGATGTCGATTCCGACATGGTTGTCGTCAAGGTCTTGCTTGTAGCTCTTCCTGGTGTCGAATTCCACGGCTACTATTCGGTTTGCAAAGGTGTCATCTGTCTGGTTATTGAATAAGCCCAGCCACTGGCCACTGCTGTTGCTAGGCAATGATAGATTATTTGTAAGCATGAAGGCCATACCTTCTCCAGCACTTCCGTTCTGTGGGTGGATGTTGAGCACAAACTCTGTACTGAACGACGTGAGCGCCGTCCGTCCGCTTGCTGTTCCACAGCTTGAGGGTTTCCTTCGCATAGACCACTCTCCCTGACTGGTGGCTGATGTTTCCGGTATCTGGGGTGATCTGCAGGGAACCATTTGCAATCGATGAACCCGGGGTGAAACGGAAATCATCCCTGTGGCCTGCGTTGAAGTTGGGGTAACTGAATTGCAAGCAACTACAGGTTCTACCTAGAATGACAATTGCTGCAGAAGCTATACATGAAAAGGTCAGCATGTTGCTGGTATTGGGCACTGTCATGGCTAAATGGTTCCTAACTTCCTACAACCTCAGCTGCTAGTTCATATTGTTCGCGTGCTTGTCTTTTCGATATTGAGGAAAAGTTCACAAATATGGAAGAGACGTATAGTGAATGGCAATCTTCAGATACATCCAAGGGTGCAACTACGGAGAAATTGCCCATTGTTAGATTAAGAATTGGTACATGCAAGATGTTTGAAGAAAGGATACTCACCAGCAATATCTTTGACTAAGTCATCTTTTTTTTTTTTTTGGCCAGAAACTTTTGACGGAGTGAATATAGTAATATCAAGAAGATACAGCTACACCTAGCATCTACAATAACATAACTGATCTAGTCGAGACATCACGGATGTACACAACCAAAAAGACAAAACAGAAACAGAAAGAAAGAAATGCCCACCAAAGTGATCAATGACTCTCAGCAGCAGTAACCAACCACAACCATTGGCAACACGCGGACTGAAAAAAAGTTCTCCAACAGCAACTCTCTAGGAAAGTAACAAGGCACATCGCAGTCATCGCACAATCTAACAAACAGGTCAGGTCTTGAATTTTCACGGTAGAGAAAGTCCGAACTCACGAGATGATGCATTCAGTAAGAAAACAAACAAAAAGTATGTCACTGCCATGTACAACCAATAACGGTCACACCTAAGACTTTTATCCTGAAAACTGAGATCCAATATTCAAATGGCACCACCAAAAACAAAATCACCCAGTATCACCGCCCCTCTTTCCGAGAAAACTGCCGGCATACCTACCTATATGCCAACGGTTTGTGTTTGCCGAAGGCATTTTGGAGGCCCTCGGTATTTGGCCTTGTATGCTGACGGCCTAGATAAAAAGCCGTTGGCATACATAAAGCAATCAGCAAGGAGGCGTTTTCGTAGTGCATGTGTTACTATTAGAAGTATTGATGGTAAGCAAGCAAGAAAGAAACAAGAGCAATTACTGTCATTTTGTTGGACGAAAAGAAGTAAGCCATTGAAGCAATGATCATTCGATCAATGGGAGGAAAGGAAGACTTCTTTACATAACTTTTGTATGTATAGATATATCAGTTCAATGCTGGATTACTGCCAGCTTCAAGCAGCGGTACCACAGGCAAAACCACACAATATTACAGTTTTAGAAAGCATAGCAAAATAGAGTAGGCATTCTCCACTTACTCCTAATATACAGGTAAACGAATGCACTGTATTCGCCACAAGGCAGTACAAGTGTACAAGTAGAATTCTCCACGGACCACGATACTCACCTTCCTGTGAGGAAGTGGAGGTCATGGAGCAGAAACTGGTCTGTCCTCCGGTGAACAACAAACCAACATGAGGCAGCTCGATTTCCGGCTGATTGCCGGACGGAGGCCAGACAAATGCAGGCTTCACAAAAGGAGGATCTGGCGCCGATGCTCCACCGATTAGGACCTGCACCGCCGACCTCATAGACGGCCTCTCCCTCGGGTTCGGGTGGCAGCACGCCACGGCCAACCTCACCGCGCAGTCCAGCTGCGCCTCATCATACACTCCAGCGAGGACCGTGTCGGCCGCAGCGAAGATTTTGCCTTCACTGTAATGTCTCCAGATCCAGTCCACAATATACATAGCCTCCCGTGTCCTGCCTGCAGCCTCATCCTGATTGGAGTAAGACACGGAGCTGCTCGGGCTCCTGCCGCTGATGACCTCCATTACAAAGACCCCGAAGGCGTACACGTCCGTGTCGAGGCTGGCACGGCCAGTGAAGAAGCTCTCGTAGGCCATGTACCCGTGTGTGCCCGCCACCGCCTGCGTTGAGTGGTGCGTGACCCCGTCGTGCTGGATGACTCGGGCGAGGCCGAAGTCGCCCAGCCTTGCGTTGTAGTCCTCGTCAAGCATGACATTGCTGGCCTTGACATCCCTGTGGAGGATCCTCTTGTTGCTCCCATGGTGCAGGTAGTCCAGTGCAGATGCCACGCCGCATATTATCCTGTACCGCCGTTCCCAGGTGAGCTCAAGACCGTTTGTCCCCGATGATGAGTTGCTCTCTCTGGCACTGGCATACAAGACCTTGTCCAGGCTGCCCATGGGAAAATACTCATAGATGAGGAGCAACTCAGCCCCCTCATGACACCAACCGATCAACTTGACAAGGTTCCGGTGCGAGAGCTTGCTGATGGCGTTCACCTCTGTGACGAACTCCTGCTCTCCTCGGTTGGACTTGGTGTTGTCGGTTGACACCCGCTTCACGGCCACCTCCAAGTTCATCCTACTGATGTAGCCAAGGTACACGGTCCCAAAGCCGCCTCTGCCAAGCTTACGGGTAGGACTGAAGTTGGCCGTTGCACTCTTGAGTTCCTTGAGCTTAAATTTGACTGGACCATGTGCGTCGATCATCTTCTCCAGGTTGCGATAGGCGAGCCTTCTCTTCCGTGTCAGCCTTCTCCACATGGACAGCACACCAAACAAGGAGATGGAAAATATGGTCAAGATAAGAAGAGCCAACAACACCTTTCTCCATGTTCCAACCTTGACATCACCGCCTACTGTGGTGAAGTTCCAGGACTTTATCTGGTTCAGTTGGGTGAAATCGCCTGTGGAACCTGCAAATACCAGATATATGTCGTCCAGTAGACTTATTGATAGGTCAATGTACCGACTTACTCCAGATACATGCTGACCACCATTTGTGTCGTACTGGATTAAAGTTACTTGAAACAATAGTGATGTACCGTCGTATTCGATCCCAACCCATACATCAGACCCACTTGATAGGATGATGGACTGATTACTGAGTGGGTTCTGATTGACAGATTTGATTCCGTTGATGTCGATTCCGACATGGTTACTGTCAAGGTCATCCTTGTAGCTCTTCCTGGTATCGAATTCCACGGCTACTATTCGGTTTGCAAAGGCACCATCTGTCTGGCTATTGAATACACCCAGCCACTGGCCACTGCTGTCGCTGGGTAACAACGGATTATTTGTGAGCATGAAGGCCATACCTTCTCCAGCAGTTCCGTTTAGTGGGAGGATGTTAAGCACGAATTCTGTCCTGAATGACGTGAGCGCCGTCCGCTTTTTGTTCCACAGCTTGAGAGTTTCCCTTGCATAGACCACTCTCCCCGACCGGTGGCTGATGTTTCCGGTATTTGGGGTGATCTGCAGGGAGCCATCTGCGATTGTTGAGCCTGGGCTGAAGCTGAAATCATCCCTGTGGCTTGTGTTGAAGTTGGCGTAAGTGAATTGCAAGCAACTGCAGGTTCTGCCTAGGATGACAACAGCTGCAGAAGCTATACAGGAAAAGGTCAACACGTGGTTGGTATTCGGTACTGTCATAGCTAAATGGTTCCTAGCTTCCTGCAACTTCCCCAAGGAAATAGAAGAAGATGGGAGTTCATATGCTTCCCGTCATCGAGTGCTTGGCTTTTCCATATTGAGGGAAGAGTAGAAAAATATGGAATAGACGTATAGTCATTGGCAATCTTAAGATACAGCTGGGATAAGATTTTTGCAGCTGCAAAGATATTGCCCACTGTTAGATTAAGAATCGGTACAGGAAAAATATTTGGAGAAATGCTACTCATCAGCAATATCTTTGACGACGCGATCATTTCCCCTTTTCTTTTGCTAGAGATAGATTAAAAGATGGGCATGGGAGGAGAACTGAGGTTGTTGAACAAGTTAGAATAGTGACGTTAACATAAACAAACATTCAGAGGTGGAAGAAACTGATCGGTGACAACTTGATTATGCCTAGCTCTGAAGAACTTGGATATAAATCCCTTTCATCTAACAATTCTTTTTTGATCAAGCTACCTCGTCAATGCAGAACTTGTCTAGCTCTTACAACTTACAAGTGTACCGGGCGAGGTAGTCAAAGAACACAGAAATTGCTAATTATACTTTTGGTTAAAATACTCCCAAAGAAGGGGAAGTTTCTCTATCATTCAATTTCTTAGTGCCTGTAATTTGGTTAAATGGTATCTCTATGGGCTAGCATTCTCGTTGGTTGTGACTTTCTCAAGACACGCAATGCTAGATGTGGACAGACAGAAATAAATCAACAAAAACCAAATCACCTTTCTCACATGTCAGCTTTTACTGCCAAAACATTGCAAGGAACTGCTGTGGTCTGAGGCCGAGCCCATGGCACCAAACTGACAACCAAGGTATGTGACATGGATGCCTCAGGCCTTGTACGTAACCGAGGTTGACGGCTTCTACGCCGCTGACCCCTCACTGCCAAAGTGCCACGCGTACGGCCATCATGGCACAGGCTCCTCCATCTACCAATGTGCCTCATGATGCTACAACCTGCACCCAGAATGCACCTCCATGGTGAGGGCGGTGCGGCACCCGCTGATCTCCCTCCAGCTGCCGCTGCCAGCCGATAAGGTATGTGGGGCGTGCTAGTGCCACATCAGCGAGCGCTCGCTACACTATAACTCCTGCCAGTATGATATGCACCAGTAGTGCGCCACCTTGCCTGACGCTACACCATATTGACACCCGCTCACCCTCTCAAGCTCGCCCGCAAGTTCCCGCTTAAGGGTAATATAGCCTGCACTGCCTCTGTGTCAACTAGAGAATCTGAAGGACCATGGAAAATTTTGCCAGGGAAGAAGTATTTACAGAAATAAGTTTTATGACAAGGTGGGCCACACTCCTGCCAGGGTTGTGTGGGGTGAATCACATCTTCCGAAGATATGCCTAGAGGAATATTAGAAACAGAGCCAAAACCTTATTTTGTGAGCACAACTGGGTTAATGTAGCAGATGGCTTCACAATTTCCCTGGTTGTACAACATCGCCTTCACTAAGCAGGTGACTGTCAATATAGCACAAGACATAGGCTGAGACAGTTTTCACTCCAAATGAACTTTGCTGGGAGAGATTGCAGAACAGTGGGAAGAACTTCAGAATAACCTATAATGGATACAACTGACAGAATAACAAGATAGATATCAGGTGGAAGATAAAAAATAAGGTGAGTTTCCAGTGAGAGTGAGATCCTTGAATCTGCAGCTGTAGCTTTGGTGGACTAACTACAGGCATGTCTGGCATGCAATGAAGTCAAAGATAGAGGCATTAGCAATTAAAATATTTGTAAGTTATTCCTGAAAAATGGGGAGGTTTCTCTATCGTTACAACTATTGGCATCATCTAATTTGGTTAAATGCAATCTTTATTGTGTGTATTTTGACGGTTGTTCATGGTACCCTATGCAACTTGAGGCCAAAGTAGTCTTTTTTGACTTTTTTTTAATCTCCATCTGTAAATTCGAAGCAGAACACACTGAAATGCACTGTAATTTCATGTAAACAACTCGAAGTGACTTTCAAATAATATACTTCAGTACTTTTGTTCAGAACAAGCCTGATGTATATAAGTACAGAACTGAGAGAACACATGTCACATTGTTCATCGTCTCAGTGTTTCTATGTGCTATCATACTCCGTGGTTGAGATCTTCTCAAGACACAGAGTGCAGTAAACACACACATAAAAATAATTGACAAGAACGAAATCATGGTGGCGGGCAAGCACATTGCACAAGGCCAATACCAAAGGTTATGAACACTTGGTGTATTATCCACATGACTTTCAACCATGTCTTATCTTTTTCCATTTTGTTAATTCAAACAAAACTTCCAGCCCACATAATTTTTGACTTCTGAACAGAACAGCCAGAGCAAAATGCGTCATCATTATCAGATCTATGTTCAATCCAATTGCCTACCTAAAGAACTAACTAACACTGAAGCAGCGTTTTAGACTGACATTTC
The DNA here is from genome assembly GCA_947311845.1 of Poa pratensis. Taxonomy (NCBI): domain Eukaryota; kingdom Viridiplantae; phylum Streptophyta; class Magnoliopsida; order Poales; family Poaceae; genus Poa; species Poa pratensis. Next base: position 22,289,774 of record CAMZMU010000053.1, on the reverse strand, counting down.
CCTTACCGGAAAAATCATGGTGACGAGGTTAACACAAATCCTTAAAAACAACAAAATATATCTAAACAGCTTCTTGATCATCGATAGCATACCTTGTGATAGGTATCCTTTTGTCAGGACCATGTGGAAGAAGCTCAGGATCAGCCCCATTTGCCGTACTTGCGATGCTCCAGGTTCCTTGGGTTTCATTTTGCAGTTGGGATTGAGGTAAAGGTGGTGCATTCTCAGATTGAATTTCTCCCGTTCTCTATCCACTAAATCTAATTTCCCCTTCAGCAGATTTTTGTGGCTTTGCCTTCCCATCTCAGTTCCTTGTCATCTTAACTTGCTCCACATTCACAAAGACACGATCCAGAAAACAGTTTGCTCTTTTTGTCACTGAAGAACTCATGGATTCAGCTCGACTACATGTTCAGGCTCAAGTTTACATGATTTGGTGTTAACAAAAGGTGGCCATAAATCCTCAGACAGAAAAGACGAAGCTACAAATAGCCCTCGAGCAGAAAAATCCCATTCACCTCCTTGTGCATCACATTCTTCAGCGGAGACGACTGGTTGCCACCAAACGCCAGGTTGCTCAGCCCTGGGCTCACCATCCAAACAGGAGAGAGCTCCACAACGACCTTCTGTACCAGCTTATCCTCCTGAAACCTGTTCAGAAGGGACACCAGGCCGCCGCCTCCGACATCCCGAAAATCGACCAGCACACTGCACAGCCCTAGATCTGCGAGAAGCCGAAGGACAGACTCTAGGTTCATTTGATCAAGGACTGAAACACTGACGCCCGATGGCTCTACGGTGACAGGACTATCCGCCAGAACTATGGCGTAAGATGCGGACTCTTCGTCAAGAAATGGGATGTGTAATTCAGAACCTTCGCCCTGCGCTATGATGATACAGAGAGGTTGCTTTGCACCGGCTTCACGTGATATAGGTAAGGTAGTCGTCTTGACCATCTCGCTTGAAACTACAATTCCATCGTATTCTTTCGCTAGCTGCGAGTAGTATCCTCCTGGTTGATCAGCTCCACTCCCAATTCCATTGATGACTATCCCGTTCATCGATAGTGTAGTTCTCAAAGTTGCAAAGGCCTTCCCGGTAAGCATACGATGGATGTAAGCCTCGTTTAATCTGAGACACAATGCTTCCTCCACGCCAACCCTCACATCTATCCCGGCAGCTCGGAACTTTTCAATCCCTTTGGACGCTACAATAGGATTTGGGTCAGTCATCCCCACCACAACCTCCTTAACTTTGGCCTTGATGAGTGCCTCGGTGCAAGGAGGGGTCCTCCCGTGGTGGTTGCAGGGCTCCAAACTCACGTAAGCCGTCGCATTTTCTGTTAGACCCCCTGCATCTCTAAGAGCGAATACCTCGGCGTGGGCTCGCCTGCTTTGGGGTGGAATCCCTCGCCGACGACTTGGCCGTCGCGGACGATGACGCAGCCGACCATGGGGTTAGGGCTGGTGTGGCCGGCCGCCTTCCGCGCCAGCTCGACGCACCGTCGCATGTGGTGCGCGTCGATGTCCCCCGTCTCCGCCCGGCACCGCACGCCGGCCGCGAGACCCCGCGCGCCGCCACCGGCGACCGCGAGGCGGGAGCGATAAGGGGAGGATGCGGTGGGGGTGTGCCGCGGGGCGAGGCTGGGGCGGGGGCGCGGGGCGAGCGAGGAGGCCATGTCACCGAAGCCCCCAGAATCAGTTTGCTAGTTCCCCAATCTGCAATATCCAGTTCCACATGAACACAAAGTTAGAAGAGAGAAAGGTATACGGGGCACGAGAAGCAAGGTGGGAGGAGAAGCACCTCGCCCTGTCCGCGTAGTCGTCCGTCCCGCCCGTCGACGGCCGGCCGCCGGCGTGTTCGCCTGCCTCGGTCTGCGCTAGAGCAACAGCGAGAGAGACTGGAGGTCGAGATCGGTTTGGTTCTTTTTTTTCTTCAGTGTAAGATGGGCTCCAAGTTGGGTTACGTTTGCCTCGTTACGCGGGCTTCTTCCGATTTAGCCAGGCGTGGGAGTGGGCTACGCAAGTTGCAACTGAGCCCACGAGCGTCACAGTTTATTTTTGCAACAACGAGCGTCACAGTCATAGAGAGTGTTTCTCGTACCACATCAACTCAAACATGACCAAGGTAAAAAGAAGAGGAATCTGATAAATAAATTGGTGGATGACAATGGTACAACGATTGAAGGGGGAGATGATCTGGCTGCCCATATCACGGGCTACTTCACTAACCTTTTCACGGCCGAAGTACTTGAACCTGATGAGCTGTTATTGAGAAGGTGAAACCGTGTGTCACGGCTGAGATGAACAATGTTCTGTGTGCGCCGTATACTAGAGAGGAGGTTAAGAAGGCTATGTTTAATATTGGGGATCTAAAGCCCCAGCCGGATGGACTACATGCGATCTTCTATAAACGATATTGGAGTCTCATAGGTGAGGAGCTGACCGACGAGGTTCTAAAGGCTGTCAACTCGGGGACGATTCCTAGTGGTTGGAACAACACTACGATTGTTATGATACCCAAAGTCGAGAATCCAGAAAAAGTCACATAATTCCGACCGATCAGTCTTTGCAATGTAATTTATAAGGTGATCTCAAAAGTTCTTGCAGCAAGACTCAAGAGGATACTTCCAGAAATTATTTCTCCCACACAAAGCGCATTTGTCCCGGGACGGATGATCACTGATAATGTACTCATTGCTTTTGAGTCCTACCACGCTATCAAGAATAAGAAGGAGGGGAAATTCGGAATTTGTGCTATAAAACTGGATATGCATAAGGCATACGATAGAGTGGAGTGGAGATTTTTGGAAAAGATCCTGATCCGACTTGGTTTCAATCCGGCGTGGATCAAACTTATTATGGCGTGTGTTAGCTCAGTGGAATATGTGTTCGTTTTAATGGGAGAGAAACTGGCCAATTCTCCCCAACTCGAGGCTTAAGACAAGGCGACCCTCTTTCCCCTTATTTATTTCTCTTATGTGCAGAAGGTTTGATAGCCCTCCTACGACATGAAGAGGAAACGGGGAACCTGATCGGAGTCAAGGTATGCCGCAGTGCACCGGCGATATCTCACCTTCTTTTTGCAGATGATTCTCTCATTTTGATGAGGCGGATATGTGTAATGCAAGGTCCCTCAGAAATGTGCTGCATACATACTGCATGGCCTCGGGCCAGCTGGTTAGTGAGGCGAAGTCGAGTATTTTCTTCAGTCCTGTACGCTGGTTGGGGTGAGGGAAGAAATCTGCGTTGAACTAAATATTCTAACGGAAGCTATTACTGAGAAATATTTGGGTTTGCCACCCCTGGTTGGTCTTGATAGAACAGATTGTTTTCTTCATCTTATAGACATGGTGTGCAATCGGCTGGCAAGATACAAGGAGAAAATCCTATCGTATGGTGGGAAGGAAGTTTTGCTGAAAGCGGTGATTCAAGCGATCCCCACATATGCGATGTCTATCTTCAAACTCCCGAAACAAGTAATAAAAGGGATCACAGATGCTATGACCCGTTACTGGTGGGAGATGATGATAACCAGAAACATATGCACTGGTTTGCTTGGTGGAAGATGTGTGTGCCGAAGAAGAAAGGAGGGATTTAGGGATCCCATTGTTTTAACCTGGCCATGCTTGCAAGGCAGGTGTGGAGATTGATATGTGAGCCAGACTCTCTATGCGCACAGGTATTGCGAGCTAAGTATTACCCTCGGCGATATTCTTAATGCAGAAATGAAGAAAGGTTCCTCCTATACGTGGCAAAGCATTTGGTATGGGATACAAACTTTCAAGAAAGGACACATTTGGCGTGTGGGTGATGGCACTGGAATTAATATCTGGGAGGATGCATGGATCCCAAGCAGCCCGTCACGTAAAGTCATCACGCCAAGGGGAAATAAGGTGCTAACGCATGTGTCTGAATTGCTTGATCCGGTTACCAGAACTTGGGACGAGGAGCTACTACGATCGTTATTCTTTGGTGTTGATGTCACTCGCATTCCTAAAATCCCTCTAGCTGTTGGGATGATGGAGGATTTCGTGTCTTGGAACTATACTAAGAACGGTATGTTCATGGTTCGGTCTGCGTATTATACTGAGTGGGACCATCAACACGGGAGAAAACTGCTACACACAAATGAGCAAGCAGCAGCGTATGTCAATCCAGTATGGGCAAAAATCTGGTCTCTCAGTCTGCCGGCGAAGATCAAAATCTTTTGCTGGCGTTTCCTACATGGCACAATTCCTTGCAAAGCGGTGTTAGCAAACAGGCACATCATCTCCAGCAGCGTGTGCCCTATATGCAAGATCCATTGCGAGGATTCAGTCCATGCTTTCTTTAAGTGCCCTAGAGTGGTCGAGGTTTGGGAAAATCTCGGCATGATCACAAAAATTTCTGCAGCCTGTACCCTGGATCGTGAGGGGTCAGGAGTTTTCGAGGCACTTCTAAGAGAACCAGATGCTCCAGCACCGAGAATTGATGACTTGGGACAGAAAGAGCTAATTGCCACATGTTGGTACATATGGTGGGAAAGGAGACAAATAGATCACGATGAAAAGGTTCAGAAACCTGCAAGAACGGCCCAAGCGGTCGCAGCTCCAGCCCTCAACTATTTCAGGTCACAAAAGAAGAACTCTGGACTTCGAACGGAAGGCTGGGTAGCACCAAAGGAGGGATACGTCAAGCTGAATGTGGACGCTGCGTTCTCGCTGTTCACGAACAGAGGTGCATCGGGATCGGTGATCCGGGATGATCATGGAGCCTTCATTGCAGCTAGCTGCTGTCCGATTGATAATGTCAGCAATGCAGCCATGGCTGAGGCTCGGGCCCTTCGTGATGGGCTGGTCTTGGCTAGTCAAGTCGGATGTAACAAGATAGAAGTCAACAGCGATTGTCTAGAGGTCATCGACATCATGCATGAAGGAGGGAACTCTTTGGGTCCGGCGGCGGCAATTTATGAGGAGTGTTCCTTCTTAGCTAGAGGCTTTGCCCATGTAATTTTTAAACATACCCATAGAGAGAGCAACAAAGTAGCTCATTGCATAGCTAGCTTAGATACAGGATCCATTCTGTTGTGTGGCATGAGGATCCCCAGATTGCATTCTAGGTCTTTTAGCTGATGATGTAAACTTGTTTGAACGGTGAGAAGCTGCAAGTTTCAGACACACTCTTTTCCTTACCAGGGTACCGAAAGGGACTGGAAGGTTTTTAATGAGGCGACTTGCTGACTTAATATATGTGGAAAATTTAAAAAAAAAAAATGACCAAGGTAAAAAAAAAAGTGTGCTAAGAGAAACAGCGGCGGACTTCTGCATATGCTATACACCTATATCCGGAAATCCATAACGGGCAGTAGGTGCAGATGCACCCACTGCCCAAAAAACAAAATTTAAAATGTCAAAAAATTCAAAATAAAAATTTCGGGTATACTTCAAGACATTTTATGTTAGCACAAAAAGTTACGTGAAGAAAAAACAATTTTTGTAACCTGTGCAAAAAAGACAAATCCGGACGCTCCAAAATGATTTTATATGAGATATTTTTTGTTTTTTTTGCACATGTCATAAAAATGTTTTTTCTCCACGACAATTTTTGTGCTAACACAAAATGTTCTAATGTATATCCGAATTTTTTTCTGTAATTTTTTGACATTTTGAAAAAAAACTAAAAATGTTTTACATAGTAGGTGCATCTGCACCTACTACTCAAAACGCCGCCTCCATATATATCGTGCTATATTTCAATATAGAGTTTTGAAAAAATACCAGATACAGGTGGAGAAAAATGATTTTCAAGAATAGAGGATATAATCCATAAATGGCAGAACAATACATGCATAACACGTACGAAAAAATTCTCCAATTGTATAGAAGCCTAACATCAACATCCCACGGGGCATAGCATTAGCGATGACATCTTTCAATTCAGAAGAGTAACCAGTAGATCGCAGTTCATCATAAAAAAACAGAAAGCAATTTTTTGCTTCTTCCTAAGGTAGAAAACTAGGTGCTTTGCGCCATTAGGCTGAAAAAAGAAATTAGGGCGCTAAATTTATGACATTTTAGCGCGATATAGCGAGCTAATCCGTGAATAGCACCAGAGCGCGCAAAAGTGCCAAAATTTAGCATGGACTCTCCAAATATGCTATAGAGCGCTATTAGCGTCAAAATAGGGTGCTATTTTTTCCATGAGATGAACAATAAAATCTGTAAAACTGAATAAACTCGAGAAAAAACCCGAAGACCTCTGTAGATATTATTTTTATAAACTGACCCCCTCCTAATATGTATTGACGATAGTCTCTATCTTCACGTGCAGCCTATCCATATCATTAGATAATTACAATCCTCCAATTTCATCATGTCCACCTGTCCATTTTTGGCATGCATATACCAAAGATTATGACATAGTAAAATTTGTTAAGCTGGATACACTCAAGAGAGCAAATCGAGACCTCTATAAAATCTATAACTCTTATAAAGAAAAATCTCACTAAGATTTGTTATGACATTTTATCTCCACATGTTGTCATGCTGCCTATCCACATCATCAGATCATCGTCCATTCTCAGGCATCGTTTGTCCGTCCAATTTTAGCATGCATGGGCCAGCCCACAAAGTTTCACAATACAAAGTTGTCATGTACGGTGGTTTCACTTTTTTTAACTTCAGCTTAAGAGTTTCATGAAGACCTGATGTGTTTTCTGAGAAGTCACTAAAAATGGCATACTTTATGATGCCAGCTACATAACTAGTATCTTTATTAGTTCTATTTTCACAGAAATTACGCTATATTGCACAACAAAATATTATTTCTACACATAATTGTAACACATATATATTTTCTTAGATTAACGTGGAAATTGCATGTACACATATTGATTTTCATAGCAATTTTGGCTAGAAGGTTACCCCATGCATGTTAGTGAGTTTTTGCTTTATAATAAGTATATATAGATAGCCCATGCAAGATTGCAATGAGTGTCTACTATGAATTATTAATGTGAGCTACTTGATGATTGAAGCAATAGGTATAGATAGCGCCATGATGATTGCACTCTTGTCGCATCGTTTACACCCTACGGATCTGGATACCCGAACATGGGCAGTTTATACTCTTTTGTTAGGCTCTAAGCATACACCCTTATTCACGACTATGGCCTTGTTTATTCTAAAGCTTTTCTAGGGGATGTGAGGAGTGAGGGTGAGAGGGGATTTGGTGAACACGCAATACACACAAATTTTTACAAATATTTTTCTCCTACAATATACTAGCATGGAGTAGAGTTTTTGTTTTAGTCAAAAAAAATGAGATGGTTGGTAGGGATATTTAGGGATTATCCCCTCCAATCACCTAAAATACACTAGACGTAAACAGACTGGTGTGGATTTTTCGGGATCCAGGATAATCCCTTAAAATCACCTAAAATACACTAGAAATAAACCAGACCTAAGAGAACCCAGATGACAATTTACTTCCTCAATGAACAAACATTTTCGAATACCATGACCACAAGCCCACAATCCTAATTTCGGGTACATTCAACGGCAGCAATCAATTTGACATAACTTCTACCGTGTAGTACTCCACTCGACGGACAGTCGTGATCAACACGTCTTGATCATAAGATCCCACCAACGCATAATTACAAACCCATTATATTACTGCGCGTAGTCGCAAAAGCCTGACGTTTTCTAGCTCGATCCAGCACGGCCAAACCTAGTACGCGGTGTTTTAAATCCCTCCTAAGGTTTCTTTCCTCGTCCGAGAGAGTTCTGTCCTCTTGAGCAATGTCCAGTTGCAGGATGACATCGAGAGCCATGATAAGCTGTAGCTTGCTGTCAGAGAACAAAGAGTGGCTCCAGCGCAGCCTATTGGCGGTTGATTTGAGCTTGTGATTCAGAATATGCACTCAATCTTACATAACCACGACGGACAGTCATAATCAATGGGTTTTGATTTTGTATCCCGATCCTACTCGCCGTCTCGCTTATGTATGTGCACGTAACTATATATAGGTAGTCAGCGGGTTAGCTGTGTTATCGTCAGGTTGACTTCTGATGAAAAGGAGGCTTCAAAAACAACGCGAAGAAGCGGAAATTCACTTTGGCATAAAATTTTATTTCAGACTTTGACTATCTCGCAGATAGTGGTGATGATCTGGACGATGGGATCTTCAACAGGGATCCTAGGCATGGCGGCATGACTGATATTGGGCCCAACTGCCTACTTCTGACAGCTTCGACACGTTAGTATGCGGCTAAGATTCGAGGGTGAATGCCGGACTACGGCTTGTCGTGGCGCCCAGATGTCGGGGAAGCGGCCCCGGATGGTGGTTTCTCTTCATCACGCCGAGCTAGTAGGTGGATCTTCGGGAGGCGTATCTGGGCCCAGGCGCCTAGTTTCGTTTGGGGCCTCAGATCATCGGACGCTAGGGGTTGGCGATCTGCGCATGGGTTGGCGGTGGCCGTTCGGCCGGTCCTCGAGGGAGGGTGTGTGTTTTGCGTCTCAACGCTAGCCAAAAGCCATGTCTTGGTCTTGGGGACTGATGTCGGGGCGGCAGCCAGCCAGGACCGACGCTGGCGACGCCCTTTGGCATAGTGTCGTTGAAGCCGTTATCGTGACGGTGTTCTTGTCACGTTCCAAACCAGGCGCTAGACGGCATGACAGTCGCCATATACTTATGAATCAAATGACTCATAAGCATATAAGGCAAATTGTAGAACAATTTGGAGTGCGGCACAAAGAAACCCTTTATTTAAACTTGTAGGAAAAAAGTACATTGAAGTGTTCAGCTCTCCAAACAACGGGAGGCTCTGAATTTACTATGTTATTAAAGAAAACTGAAAGTAACTATTCATCGCGAGGTTCCTACGCCGCGCGTCACTCCCCAAGCCCATCGTTCATCTCTTACTACTCGTTATAATCTACGCATATCAGTAAATGAATTATGAGTATGAATATACTCAGCAAGATTAAGTTAGAGATGAGTACATCAAGGCAACACGTAGAGAGGCTCCGTTTTACCACCAGATGCTAGTTAGAGAGCAAACAATTCATACGGTGGCATATTGGTTCAGCAAGGTTATACTCTAGCACAAGGTTACAGGTTGTTCTCTGCAGAGAAGAGTCATTGGAGTCAATCATCCATCATAATAACCACCATTGGTAATACTCTATCTCTGAGAACCGTGTCACCGAGTTCCCTACTTGTGTGAGAATTGCCCATCTCACCCTGACACCAGCCTTACCGGGCATCGCTCTTTCAGGAACCGGCCGTCTTAGGCTGAGTATACCATTTCTTTCCCATGTTAGGATGGACAGCAAATTTTTACAACTCATTAGTCAGTTTGCATTCATTTTTTCTCTTTAGATCACTGTTAGATAACTAAGCACCAGCTAGCAGTTTCATGTGAGAAGTTACTGTTGTGCTTATTCGTCATCCAAGAACCAATCAAATCTTAGGAGTTCAGTGCTAGAAAGCACATCGCAAAGCAGAAATGTCATGTAAGGTAATTAGTTGTTGAGTGTATCAAATTGTATCTGATATGCACACCTTGCCTTGTCAAGTTGTGGAGTAGTCTTTGGGCTGAACCTTCTTCCCAAGCACCAGTCTCCTTGAGCCTCACTAGTACTACTGCTCCTGGATTAGCCTTACGGTGTGTTTGTTTGTGGTGCAGCCTAATACACAGGGGGACATGGGTATTTATACTATCGAGAGTGTGTGGAATGCTCCAAGGATAAGTATGTAGAAGACCTTTTATTTTAATTTCACTGTCATCTTTATCTGATTAGGCGTTTGTATACATGTAAAACACTGCCGTGAAGGACCTAGGTAGCATTCCAGGACAAGGAATGTCCTACGGCTTGGACACTAAGGAAACAAAATAAACCCACCATATTTGTTGTTAAGTCCAAATAGTTGCCTTAGCCTAAAAAATTAGTCCCTACAGATTTGGTGAGCTCTAGGTACAAATCCTGCATTGGCTTCGGTTCCTGCCCGCAATGGCGGCCCTCTCGGTCGCCGCTCGCCTCCTTGGAGGCATCGTTGTGGAGCCCTTTGCCTCTAGTACATGTCAGTGTTTCGCCCATTCGTTTGGTCGGCACTGTCCGTTTTCCGTCCCTAGGTCCGGCATGGATGTGAGAGCAGGGCGGCTCTAGTCTCACGCCACAGCCCACATCCGTGTTGCATTGAGGTGTTAGAGTGATGGTTTTGTTCGCTCAACTACTTGGATGAATGTTCATCTACGATCTTTCTTAATTAAGAAAAAATAGGATTGTACGTCAGCTCTTGTTAGTAGGTTCAAGAATAGTCATCAGCTAAAAAAAGGGAGCGACGTAGTTGTCGACTCGTGTGGGGACGTGGGCTTGGAGCCGGCATGAATGTCGTGGGAGTGGTGGCTCCGGATGTTCGCCTCCACCTTATTGCGTTGAGGTGTTTACGTGTCGATTTTGGTTGCTAAGGCAATTTGGTCATTGAGCGCCCGTGGGGGCGCGGCTTGAGAGCCGACGTGGCGTGTTTTGTGTATTATCGGTTTTCGGCCAATTTCCTTATAAACCGGTCACCTCTTTTCTTCTATAGGAGTATTAATAAAAAGACAAATCTTTTGCCTTGTTTCAAAAAGAAAACACATAGTACATAAATTCAGGGTGACGTAAACGCCAAAAAGGATAGCCGGCTAACAATGAAGCAACTGCGCCTGCGTACAGAACACAGGTTTTGGCCCTAACATGCACGGCGACCGGCGTGATCTTCATCAGGATGTTCCTGGAGGTATTCTAGCGTTGCACTACCACCATGACTGGTGCCACCTGTAGTAGCCACCCAACAAACACTGACTTCTGGTATGAAGACTACGGTAGTCGAGTTTTCACTCAGATTTAGTCCGTTTCTTGATAGCTAGCGTAAGGTTCTTCTTGACCATCTCCCAACAAACTCTAAAAAACAGTCCATTGAAGCCGTCAGGCACGAGGGCCTTTTTCCTGGATGGATGCTAAACAGGGCGTGCTAAAGCTGGAAATATATATACCATCATCAAAAGTAATAGCGGCGAGATGGATGGTCTTCTGCATGCTGGAGTAAACCTCAAGAAGAGCATTTGAAGTATAACGTGTTCCCAGGTGGCCAATTTTTTTCTCTTGGTTGATCACAAGCCTCTCATCATATTCTCGAAAAAAAACAAGCCTCTCATCCAATTGGAGAGAGGGGATGTAATTTTCTTGTCGACAGGCAGTGGCTTTCACATGGAAGAATCTCGAATCGCAGTCCCCCTCCTTAATCCAGAGGACACTAGATCGTTGTCGCCACATGCTCCGATATATAGCGGTGAGGCCGAAGCATGCATTTTGAGGAATTTTGTGAAAGAGTGCTTCTTGGAGGTGATCTGCCTCTCACCAAAGAAACATCAACTTTGTAGATAATCCCAGAGACGATATCAGCTCTCAACTTGATGGCATTTGTCCTGTTAGCGCTCCAGCATTTGAGTGCTTGTGCGGTGGAGAAGGAGATTCCAAGGCTCAGGGTGCTCTTTGCGCTTTTCTGGGTCCGTTTGTAATTTTGTTTTTCTTTTGGACCTTTCTGTAAAAGTGTGATGAGCTGCCTGTATATATGCGTCGGATCCTCCTCAAAAAAAAAAAAAAAAATCAGGTAAAAAGGGAAGTATGAGCAGGCCAAGTTTCAACTCCACAGTAGATAGATACACTACCAATTCTAGCTGACCAAGAATGCACAAAAAGAGTTCACAATACCATATCGTTACTGATAATCAATTATTGTCGAATGATCATCAGGCTAACAGTGTGTCGTGCTTATTATTTAGGAGAGTAGGCAAGCACTGTAGCCCGGTATTGCCAAGAACTGTATGGCAATTCCAAGGTGCCATGAAGTACCTTACTATGCAAGAAGAGAACCAAAAAAGAGTTCTAAGTGTAAATGTAAGATTACATTGGAATGACAAATGGCAAGATCACTACGTTAATATTTCAAGAAAGGCTATTTAACCCTGAAAAGGTGGAGGGGCCTCCTGACTCAACAAACCCGCGAACTGAAAGTTCAGGAGCAGAATCATTCCCCTCCTGCAGAAGCCCATGATCAACAAAAAGAACAACAACGGTGATGTCATCATGGAAGAATCGACGGACGCCTTTCTCTAGTTTCGTAATATCATTGTACCTCATTTCTCTCTTTCGTGCAGCTTCTTTCAGAGCCGCTTTTACTAGCCTCCTTGCAATAGCCTGCAAAAGAAGGAAAGCGGAATTTAACAACAACACAGCAAAAGTTACTTCATCATCAACAAAATAACAAAACAAAACTATTACAGGTTCATCCCCAAAATCAAAGATAGAAATAGTGAAATAATGATAGCATACTTCTCGTGGATTGTTGTGCACAATTTCAACAGCTTGCTGGTTTGTAAGGTGCTCCCATAATCCATCAGATGCAAAGATAACAAAACTATCTTGTGGGCAAATATGTCTCGTGCATATAGATGGCTCGGACGTTAGAACGGGCCGACGGAGAGGCTCGGAGAGGTGGAATCGAGTTATGGATGGATCAACAGCGAATTCTTGCTTCTTTAAATATGCATCACCTATAGACCTTGAAACCTAAGAGTAAATCAGAAGAATATTCCGACAAGGAAATTTTCAGCAAATTAAATAACAATTTTAGATGGCATAATTTATTCCCCAACAGAAACATACTCTTAGACATAGTGATACAACTCTGAAAGTAATGAGCACATGTTGTGTTTAAAGGCATAATGATCACCTGTTGGCTGTCAATATGTACTATTTAAAACTATTTACTGTTCCTTGAAAGATACTAAAATAGAACATTAGCCACCTTCTTCCACAACATAAGTTTAAAGTTTCATAAATAAAAGGCTTGTCATACCTGTATTATGCCTTTGATGCGCCAAACACCATTCTTAAGAACAACAATTTGTGAATCATCCGGATGAAGAGATCTAAGCTCCTGCCTCACTTCCTCAATGCTTGCGTTGTGGTCTCTCGTTAGCTGCTCAGCAACAATCTTATTTGATCCAGTTAAACAACCAACGACTGCCCTAGAATCACCAAGATTGGCCAGGTACAGTGTTTTTCTCCATATTACACCAACTAGGCAACAAGATCCAATAGCAGCAATGGAAGGTTTTATCAAGTGTGTCCTGCGCACAAGTGACAAGAAGCCTTGCTCTGTAGCAGAAAAGGCATTTCGGACAACATCCTCAGATACTGTTCCACTTTCTTGGGCGAGACCTGTAGCATAACAAGTTAACAACAACTTTTTGCCTGAGAAAACATCATAGCACTAAGAAAAGAATAAACAAATTGTATGAAGAAAGATTTAAAAAACATGCGTCTGGTTACCCTCAACGCTGCTTGCAAACAAAATAGCTATTGGCATCTACTATAAATTGAGATTCTCAAAGGAAAATCCTCAAGAAAAAATATAAGTTGTGTCACTGCATATGCAGCTGCCTCCGAGAAGAATAACTAGCCAACACAAGACATAGCTGAAATGAGTTAAAATACTACGGAAATGATGAGTAAATGGCATCTGGAGAGAAAGGGGGCACGTACGAACGAGGTGTTTGGAGAGGTGGTTTGATATGAAGCGGGACGCCTCGGCGCCGCCGTGGCCGTCGTAGACGCCGACGAAGGTGGCGTCGGCGCCCGTCTCGACCTGGCTGTGGTCCTCCAGCACCTCGTTGGCCTGCACCACGGCGAAGGAGAACTCGCCGGCGGCGTGCCGGCCGAGGTCCCGCGACCAGAGCAGCAGGTCGTCAGCGTCGGCGCCGCTTCCGCTGCCGCCGTCCTCATCCCTCCTCGTAAGCGAGTACCTACGGACCCGGTCCCAGCACGCGGACGCAATCTTCTCCAGCCACGGCCACATCCCACATTTCCCTGCGGCACGAAGACGAGCGAGCCCCGATCGAACACCTCGACGACACGGCTGCGCGGAGACGTGCTCGGTCTTGCCTACTGCCCCATTACAGGACCAAGAATCGCTCTGCTTCACCTGAAAAACCATGCATTCGATTGGATTCCGCACCTTTCGACTGAAAAGTCAGACGAAAATGTATTGGAAAATCGCGTGTTATATGTTCAGTTTGTTTCTCTCATCGCACCTTAGTCTAGTCTACAGGCACCAGCACTACGATGACAGCCAAAAATTCCGCAGAGATGTTCAACTAGGGTTTTTGGCGCGTGAAGCCTTCAGAACTGGTGGAGTTCAGAAGTGGATCGCGACTCGTGAGGTTGGACAAGGGCTCGTAGTCGTGTAGAGGTGGCGGAGTACCCCTCCGGTGAGTGTGTGTGTATGTGTGCGTATAGTGGGGGCCCCGTGCCGGTTATATATAAGCGTTTCGCGGAGATGAGCCTGTGGTTTTCAGGTACTTGCCGGAGACCTATCATCCGTCCATGGAAAAAGTGCAAAAGTGGCTCTAGAGGAGAAAGAAGAAAGTGCAAAAGCGCTGCTCTGACGGTCTGACCGTGATCGGTTTTCAGGTACTTGCCGGGTGCCTTTGACTTTTGCTTATCTCTTCCCTTTGGAGAGAGGATTCCAGTCGTTTAAGGAAGGGGTCATGTGATTTTCTCCGGTACATCACCAGATGATCGTAAAGCGAGATTACAGCCGCGGAAAGCCCGGGGAAGACAGCTACGGTGACCCAACCCAACCGTGCGCCCGTCCCGATCTCTGGGAAAACAAGGAGAAAAGCCCTGCCAGAAATCGGGAGCACGGACGGATGCCAAGTAAAGATTATCAGCTCATCATCGGGAGTAGTGTTATAAGTAAGTAATCGGGCGATGATAGATGATGGCTCGCTTTACAGATCAGAAAGCGCAGGAGAAGCCGTGGGCGCTGAGAGATGAGTCGAGCGCTCCATCGTCGGAGAACCTGTGACGCCCCGCGCTCGCGGACCACCTCGTTAATCGTACGCCGGTCAGAGAGCAGCTTAGCGCTGATGCTTACACTTGCGTGATAGCGTCCGCATCACGTCGATCGGTCGTAGAGGACTTGATCGATCCATGATACTTATCGCGGAGGACGGAGAGGGGAGCTAGGAGCAATCGGACCGTACTGCACAGATTGGTGGACGTGAGTTTCAGATAACACTCGAACGATCGAGAGCCCGTACCCTCTTGATCGAGTCCGTGTTGCGTGCCATCTGAATGCAACAGCTAGCAGAGGACACGATCGAACCAGTGCGTGCGCCTCCTGTTCGTCAGCGGAAAGCAACGGGTGCTTGGCTGCGCGCCAAGCGATTAGCTAGCGGCCGGCGTCGTCCTAGCATTCCAGCAGCCCAGCTTGACTTTAATTAAACGAAGTTCATGCATGTATCCGGCCGGTGCAGGCCTTTTCTTTGCGTGCTCGCTTTTCCTGGTGGCGGACGGACCCGCTGATGATAAGGCTCGAGGAGATCGATCGATCCATATCTCTGGTAGGGACGACCGTTCAATATATGGTGGCTACGTCATTATGTGTGCTGATACTATTGCAGGTGGGTTTTGAGATGGACGTGAGTTGAGTCACGAGACACCGATCGATCTCTCCTAGTAGCCTTCTTGATTTCGTGTAGGACTGGTGCAAATCGTGCGTCAACAAAGCTCAGTTGCTACTCAACGAGCTTTGTTTTTCTTAGTTTTAGACCCGTTGTCGTCCCGGACCGGTAGTAAGCAACTCCAACAGCTAATTAACCCAGAATTTGGGTAAGCAAAGCGGTTTTGGGTGAAGTAGGGAGAAGATATTAGTAAGCAGACATTGACATGACATACTAGATGGGGCGCTCTATCTCGCTTAGATGGAGTACAAAATGACAATAAGTGTGCGGTCTGCCTACATCTGTAAATTAGACATTGAGGGCATGATTAGATCAATTTCTCTCTTCATTCAACAAACCGAATTTCGCTAGCCGTGTTCTGAATCATGCACACCAACAAGTGCAAATATAATTTTGGCAATAGAACGACTGATTTTCTCTCAGTTTTTTTTTTTTGCACAATGATGTTTCTCTCAGCTGATCGTAACATTTTTTTTAGGGTATCTGATCGTAACATAATGACTGTATATCTATTATTGTGGGCTTATTTTTGTCAGATTTACAAAACTCAAAGTGTTCTCTTGATCACGGGCCAAGTAGCTCGTTCGGGAGGTTGTGTTGGGCTTTGAGTACGCCATGTCGTATTTTGGGCCTTGTGACGTGTACCTCGACCTACATATAGCCTGGTGGAGGCCACCGTTATTTAAGGCCCAGTTCTTTTGAGTTTCGGCTTATGTATAATCCACCCTGAGTAGAGCTGTCTAGATAAGCAGCTGTGGATTTAAGCCAACCAGAAATTGCATTCCAGTTCTTTTGGGCTTCCACTATCCTGGCTTATTTTCTGAGTTGTATGATGAAAAGTCTGTAACGCCCTTTTAATAGATTTATGCTCAAACTTAACAGATTTGAGTTCGTTTATGCTATTTTCGCATGTATGACCACAATATAATATTTCAAACGTCATATTAATTGCTAAATATGAAAATAAAATAGGATTCATTGTTAGTTCATTACAACTCTAAAAGAAGAAAGGGAATGCAATGTTTTCTTTCCTAGAAATATACAAATATACTCTAATAATTCTAAGGGAACACACTCATAGCAATATCATTACGGATCCCTTTCATGTAAGTACCATCATCTTCGGGTGGAGCACTAGGATATGAAGCACTCTCCTCTTGAACATATCCTCCACCATCAAACATGTCGAAATGTTGATCATGTAGGTTGCTATCACGAATGTAGTTGTGTAGACACATGCAAGCGGTAATTATCATCTTTTGTCGCTCAGTTCGTCGATGAGGTATTCCTTGAAGTGTTCGAAATTTCATTTTGAGACAACCAAATCCTCGTTCAACTGCATTTCATGCTGCTGAATGACGATGGTTGAAATTCTCTTCTCTTCCCCTTGGAGGATTATGTTGAAAGTCCGGTACATGGTACCTAGTAGTTTTGTATGGCGCTAGATATCCTATTTTGTTGGGGTAACCCGAATCGACAAGATAGTATCTTCCTGCGTTGATATGAACAATAACATATTAGATATGATAAAACATTATGAAAAATGTGTACACAAAAGATTACCTGGCGGGGGGTGGGGATAATGGGGATATGATACTTGAGCATCGGTCCATACACGTATGTCATGAACTGAGCCGGGCCACCCAACAACAACAAAAGTGAACCTCAAATCGAAATTACAAATCGCCATCACATTTTGACTTGTATAACCGTGCCTGTTCCTGTGTTGTACCTCAAGTTGTTTTGGTACAATTACTTTAATGTGTGTTCCATCTATAGCCCCAATGGCATCCTTGAAATGTGGCCAAAATCTTGTAGTTTGCATTTTAGGATGTGCTTCGGTGAAATTCCTGTCTCTTGGCCTAATGTAATCACCGGCCATGCGGTCTACACAGTCTAGTACCTCATAAAACTTTCTGCTAACTGTAGACCGACTATGTTCAAATCGATCAGCAACATTACTAGTTGTTTGACATGTCCCCACAGTCCATAAGAAGAGTGCCAATGCTTCTTTGGCGGACATGTTGCAACTTGATGTAAGATCATAGGTTCCAACCAATAGATCAAGCAATGGGTAAAACACAGACCTCCTCATCCTTAACATAGAATAGAAATCTTGTGCATGCGCTTCTTTTTTTTTCACCCATTGAATACCTGTTACCTCTGGATTTCTTCGCGGTGCATATGGCAACTTCTCAGTAGATAGGTTGGCATACGCGGTAACTGCAATCATGAACATATCATATTCATCGTCATCTTCATCACCTGGAATATCCATCTGACACATAAACAACACAATTAATTACCAACATATATGGCAAGGTAATACAAATATAAATAGGATCATCAAATAAATAGGTTTGAAGCAAATTACAAATAGATAGCATATGACAATCTCCTCAGGTTCAAAGCAAATAGATAGGAAATTACAAATAGCTAGCTTATAGGTTCAATACAAATTCCTAAGCAAATAGATAGCAAATTACAATGTCTACTGATTTTTCCTCTCCTCCCATGCCATGCGGATCCACTCAAGCCTCACATCACTTGCAGCCTGCATATAACAACTGAAGGCAGTACGACATTCAACCTTCATGAACAATTGTGAAGCATAGAAATGTTCACGAGTAGCAGGTCCACATCCATCAGCAACAACCTGTGCCATCATATCCAGAAACTCCTGCCTCCCTGGATCAACTCTCGCCCCTGGATCAACTCTCGCATGTGAGGGCTCTGAGTTCTGTGAAGTCGTGGAGTTTCTGCTTTCTTCCCTCTTCTCAAATATGTCACATATACGGCGCAAACAACTTTTTTTCAGCACTATCTCTTGCCATTTTTTCGACTACCGCGGGACTAGGTGAATAAGGACATGCTCTCTTTTTGCCATGTCTTGGTACACCTGGTGTAACCTGTGGGTCCAACTCTATCCCTGAAAGTTCATCATCATCAACATCAATAGATGGGGGAAAACCTTCAGAGGCCCCGGCCATAGATGTTGGCAGTGGCACCCTCGCATGTTCATTGGTAACACAATTCGCATCAAAAATCTGGCACATCTTGTCCTCATTAGCTAGCAGAGCTCGTCGAAACTTGGCCACATCTGGGCATCTCTGCAAAACATTGAGCTCAACATCAGTACACTATGTTGGATCAGAAAGTGATGCATAAAACTGAAATAAAAACTGCCATATACCTTAATCTCAAGATCCCACCACTCATCACTAGCATCAATGGTTTTGGTGATAGGATCTCTTCCAAGACCTGATGCATTTTGATTGAGTGTCTTCCATGTGCTGTACTCTTTTTTAAGTGTCTCCCACCTATTCTTGAATTGCTTTTTGACATACTTTCTCTTAGTGCGGTCATAGAAACTCTTTATCAAATTGCCATAGCCATTTTTGTTCAGATGACCTTCATGACGGTTTCTCTTTAGTACTTCCTCTATGCACACATCCAAAAAAAACTTTAGCTGCAATCGGATGCCACACAACCTTCTCACTATTTGCAGATTTTGCAGATTTGCCTTTCTCCATCTACTGATTATGTGTATAACAATATTGTTCAATAAGTAGGAATTCTATTCAATATAAGGTGCTGGCCACATATAAAAAACATAGGAACCCACATTCAAATTAATTTACAAGCTATTGCAAGATTTTACGAGCTATTCATCTCAGGTACTGCAAGAATCTACAAGCTATTCATCTCAATAAAATTCACATGAACAAGAGACAAATGGAGTTCGGGACATGTTGCAACTTGGGGCCGGGCGGGAGCAGGGCAGTACCTTGATTGGGGCGGGGCAGGGAGCAGGTTGAGGTGGGCGGCGACGGGAGAGGCAGCTCGGCCGGAGACGGAGGCACCGGCGGATGGCCGCTGCCGCACTCGAGGTCACCTCCAGCCGGGGCGGGGAGAGGTGCTTCGGGCGGCTCGGGGGTGACGAGATGCTGGGCGGCGGGCGGCTCGGGGTCAGACGCGGCGGGTGACGTCAGCGGCCGGGCGACAGAGGAACCCTAGTTGGCTCCAGTGCTCAGTTCGCTTTGGACGGAGAGCTCAGACTCGCAAGAGAGGAGAGGAAAAGAAATAATAGAAAAGTGGCCGGTTCAGCTCCTTGCTGCGCGGTGGCAATCTTCTGTAAATTCAATGTCCAAGAGAGGCAACGCGAAATAACCATTCGATTCACTCGCGGGAAGCCGGGGGCGGCGGCAGGAAGTAGGGGGTACCCAGCTTCTCCCCACTGTGAAGGAATGGCCAAAGCTGGCTGTCCAAAAAAGTTGTTTAAATTCGAGTTCTTTTGAGCTTAAACTTTTTGGACTGTTAAGCTGTCTATAAGCCCCAAAAGAACCGCCTGATACCCTTCTCATTACAACACCACCATCCACCCGCCTCCGCCGCCGGCAATACCCATGGTGAGATCGCTAGTCGTGCATCGTCTCTGCCTTTTCGCCTGAGTTTATCAGGCTCTTTCGCATGTCGATCTATTTATCTCCGTGTATTCGGGACCTGTGATGTGAACAAATTGTCCGTACCATCTGATATTTCCGATGAATCACATTTGCTAATGTATCTCTGAGGTCCCTAAGATTTGATATTCTTTTCGTATTTGGTTCTCCGGTTTCCTCGCACTATTCTTCCATTCGCCGTCATGTGGCTCACCCACCCATCAAGCCAGGCAACAAATTAGAGTCTCTGATGCGCTCATCCCCGTAGCGACTTCAGTGCTGTACGTTGGCGAGAGCGATCCAGGAGATAGTTATCATGCATGGGTCTTTTTTTACACATATGGTCTGTGCATCCCTATCTTCCACACCTTGTTCTCGTGTAAGCAAGATCCATATGTGATAATCTAGATTGTGTTGCTAGCTAGGCAACAAATTAGAGTGTCTGATGCGCTAAATCCTGTAGGGATTTTTTTTTGGAAAATTACAGTACTTTCATACTGCTTATTTTTTATTGATTTTCCAAAAAATTGGGGTACAAGAGAGCTGTACCAAAAGAAAACAAAGCTAAAACAAAAAAACTCAAATGAAGCCATCAACCTAGGTAGCAAAGTTACTGTAAGCCTTGTGAGTAGCACGAAGTTTCAGCATCCCCATTTCCTCTTTAAAGACAGCTCGGCAGTGATAAAGGCTAGATGATCTGTGCTCAAAGATGAAAGCATTCCTCAGTTTCCAAATCGCCCAAAGGCCCATCAAGATGATTTCCATGAAGAACAGTTTACGCAGTCTTTACTTTAAAATCTAGATGCAGTCCAATCCCTGCTGACCATCAAGAACTGCAGAAGGAGCCAAAAAACTCCAGCAAGTTCTAGCAAAAGGGCAGTGAAAGAACAGGTGATCCCTGGATTCAACCACCACATAATTGCACATAACACAATTATAATCTGGTAGGAAGAAGGTCTTTCTCAGCAGCATCTCTCTTGTGTTCAACCTGTCCACAAGTAACAGCCAACCAAACACCTTATGTTTTTCTGGCAACAACACTTCCATAACCATTTAAAAGGCACATGAGGAGCTTGACCAGCCTGCAAGGTATAATAAGCTTTTTTGACAGAAAACTGGGCACCCCATTTGTAAGTCCAAGCATATGGATTCACTTGAGTATGTTGGTCAAACAGTAGAACAAACTCATGAAATTCCTCAAACGCTTCCATAGAGAGTGGCAAATGAAACGAATCCAACAAAGAGGTACTATCCTTGGCATGTTGAAAGGAGGAAGCAGCATCGATGGCAAAAGAGCTTAAGTGAGGAAAAGTTTTCGAAAGCTTCTGCGTAGACCAAATGTCATCCCATAGAAGCACTGTATTACCAATACCAAGCTTACAAATAGCCATCTCTTTGTAGGCCGGAAGGCACTTCAGGAAATCACGCCACCAAAATGAACATTCAGCCATCTTCCCAGGAGGTAAACCATGCTGATAATATTTCTCCCAAATTAGATGCACCCAAGGCTGATAAGCATGATTGAAAAACTTGTCAAGATGCTTCATGAGTAAGCACTTATTTTGGTCATACAAATTAATGACCCCAAGACCTCCTTTATCCTTAGGTTTGCAAACCAATGACCAAGCAGCAAGAGGAGGATTTTTATTCTCCAATCCCTTCTTTCTCCAAAGACAGTGCCTTCGATACTTATCTACCTGGACCACAATTCCAACATATAATTTCAGAGAGATAAGGTAGAAGGTGGGCAGTGAGGATATAACTGAATTCACCATTTCTAAATGACCAGCTGATGTTAGGAAGTCTGAACATGTCTGCAATCTTCTACTGACTCTGGTAACCAGCGGCATCATATGCTCCATCTTTGGCTTTGAAGTTCCCAATGGGAGGCCCAGATAGGTAAATGGGAAGCTACCAGGCTGACAATGAAAAGCCTCAATGAGACTAGGCATCAAGTATAACACCCCTCCTTGTAAGAAGGAATGTTACCACACAACACAATCTACATTAAATCTGCCCGATGGAAAATCCGGCAAGACCTCCCTTGTACCGACGGACATCCACGACATGCAATGGATAAATCAGAGTATATAATGAAAGAAACATCAGTGGAAACATATACCAAACCTCATACTTAACACATAGAGCTATACGGTGGAACCACAGTACCAAAACACTATACAGGAACATGAAAAACCACCAGTTGGGAACTAACAAACTCCAACCACCTTGGAGAGCAAACTTGGTGGTCAGGGAAACAAACCATAGCATGTTATAAACAACAAGTAGACTCTAGCTATCAGAAATCATGAACTGCAGTGTTTAAGATATCATGATCAAGCTACATGTATAAAAGGGTGGTGAAATTTCGTGAGTGAACACCCATGGGAGCTACGCCCTTCCATCTACTTGCAAAGCTTCATAGTGAAGTACCTGAAACAAAGCCCACAAGGGGTGAGTCCAAAGACTCAGCAAGTACACAACAAAAGCATTAACAATTAGTATCATGAACATGAACCATGCTTAAAATGGCATGAGGATGCATGAAGGAATAATGCAATCGAATAAGACCGAGGACTAGGCTCTGAGCTTTTGCCGGCAAGCCGAGGAGGGGCGACGTCTCACCACAACTCCTTTCCATCCCTCACTCCGTGAGAGGACCATATGAGGACAGACCCGAAGGCCCATACACTCGCAAAGCGAGGAACATTCCTTAGAAACAGGGAGGTTCACTCATGATGGAATTTTATCAGAAAACCAGGATGATTCCCTATGGCATACTAGTAGTATGGTGTATTGAAATGTACACAAGGGAATGCCAAGTTCACCATTGGATGAATGTAAATGAATAATGTGAACATAAACATAATTTGAAGGGAGCAATCTAGCCATTGTTGCTCGGTGTACTCGCCTCAACCATTGCGTGTGAGGCTACCTTCTGAGAATTCGTGCTGCAACCTGTTGTAAAACATACACACAAGCCTCAAACATTGCACCAAAGCACCACATGTAAAGCAAACATATAACACGGTGCTAATCGCATCTCGGGAAAGCAACCTTCTGTTGTCCCTTCACAAAGGAATCCACAACTCGAGCTAGGGAACTCGGAAACAAGCAAACAATATGTCTATGGATTCATAAGGAGCTTAACTACAAATAACTCCGAACATTCAAACTCAAAATATGGAGTTATGAAGGTCATAACTAGCAAATACTGGACTGCTGTTTCCAGATTTCAGCATAACAAGTAGCTCCCTTTGGAAAATGATAGCAAGAAGAATACTAATGGAAATTGAGTAAATCCTCTTGTATTAGAAACTAGGCATCACATACAAGCTGGGAGGTAACAAATCATGATTTTAGATGAAGGTTAAAAGCTTCTAAAACCAACGGAAAACGCTATCCTTTGCTGTCTGTGAACTTTGGACAGCTGCAATGTATAAGGAATAGCAGGAGCTCCACAACTCCGATTGGAACGTTTAACCTCTCAAAACGATCGTGAGAACAAGGGTTAGAAAACATTCCATAGACCCAACCTCTGATTTTGCCAATAAGGTACTCGAAAATGGTGATTTCTGAACCTGTACGTCCAGAAACAGCAACATAGGAACATGTTCCCTCTAATTTCAATGGATCTTGCTATTCCCCTGCCCTAAGAATCTAAGAATCACCATGTACAGCAAGTATGAGGGTCATGGAGAGTGGGTAACTCACCCTTGAAGCTTGAGCAAGGGAAATCGGACAGGGAGTGATGGGGATTTTCTCTTCTTCTGCAAGTGGAAATGACTTTGAAATATTTCAAATTATTTTCAAAAGAAAATAATATGAAAAAAATTATGTACCAAGTTCAAAGTATAATTTGAACTACTTAATGACTGTCATGTTACTCATCCTAACTAAAATTCAAATCAAAGAAATTTTTAAAAAAAGAAATCCTTAACAAAACTCTGGGGAATTTTGGGAAAGAATAAAAATCATCTCATTCTATGCATATTGGCATGTATTTGGTTTTTTCAACATTGTCTGATACAGACAATGATATTGATTTTCAGAACGCGAGGGTCCCAATTTGTCGGAAGCTTTAGACTGCACTACCTATCAGTCTCAAGGCAAGTTCCAACTTGCATGTCCTCGATTGATTATTTTTATCAAAGTAATTGCAAAGTATTATGATTTATCATTGCATGAAAAAGAAAAACCTATTTTCGAATGATGTGAATTGCTATATGTATATGGTTGGCTGGCAGTGGAACCACGGATTGATGTTGTGGTGGAGGTTCCACTGTACGGAAAAGTACATACCTAGGATTAATAACCCATGGCCCAGTAATCCTTGCGCCGTATTGAAGCATCAGCCAACAGATTCACTATGGATGGGCTCGTCAGAGGTTTCTTCCCTCGTTCGCATATCCTCGGCAGGCTATTACCTGGTTGCGTCCGTTGCGGCGGCCAACTGCGTGGAAGCGCGTGACCTTCCCACTCGACGGAGTGACTGGAATAGAAACTCGGGAGGGGTGGCGGGTTAATGGTCTTAGTTACCAGCCGCGTCACAAATGGGCGGATATGCGTTGTGCGGGGAAGCGACTCCACATGACTTGTTGCCCTGAGTTCTGGCTATAGCACACATGGTGTGCTGAGAGAGAAAAAGGAGCCAGGCTGCTGTTGGGTAAAGTGGTGCAGCTCTGCAGAGTTAAACAAAGAAATTGTGACTGTCACATCCTTGTTCCAGGAGGGAACTACAGAACGCTGCGGGAAAGGCATCCCAAGTGATGACTAAAGACCCGTGGAGGCTGGGGCATAGTTTTCTATAATAAAATGGACTTTTTCCTGAAAATGTTTTACAAAAATTTGCATATTCATCCATGACTTTTTGGTCAGGATGGTAGATAGTGCATCATACACCTTATCATCTTATTATTTGAACTTGCTGAGTAACGCTAGTGTTGCTCACCCTTTCCTCCGTTGATCTCTGCTTAGACTCTGAGGAGATCGTTGAAGACGACTTTGGAGCATACCATGCCGACGAGGTGTACTTTGAAGCACCTGATCTGTCTGGAGGAGTAGAAGGCGTCGACTACATCATCGCCTATGGAGCCGACGACGCCGACGAGGAGGAGGTGGAGACTTAAAGTTATCATAGTAGGAACCTGGCCGAGTCAGACTAGACTAATACTACTTAGCGGCTGAGTCAAGATGGTTCTTAGTTTGCTGTTTTCTATCGCTTGTAGGTTGACCCCTGTCAACATCGCAATAATAGACATTCCTCCCATGTCGGAGGAAGACATCGATATTTTTATGCATTTCTGGCTTGTAATCTTTAGCAGTGTGTAATAAAGTGGACCCGCAATGTTTCTGTTGTACTACTCTGAGTGATGTAATATTTACGGATTAGTCCTTCCATGGGTGTTATGTCAACGACTTGTACACTACAATATGCAGTGGTGTGCTGGGTCACCGCACGGAAGTTGAAGATTTGGAGAAGCACGGCGATGGCGTTGGAGTACCAGGGTGGAGGCCCTGTGGGTTCGAGGTTCGTCGACTTCCCGTCCGTAGAAGGGCTCCGTCTGATCCAAGGCTTGGGAGGAGTTGCGGCGGCGCGCCGGCGGCACGTCCTGTTGCTCATCAACGGCATCGGGTTCCAGCTGGACTGATCTGTAATTTTGTGTTTGTTCTGGACCTCCTTGTAAGGAATGTGTTTTAATATATCTTCACTTCCCCGCAAAAAAAGACTGTTGTAATTCTTTTGCTGCAGCAAAGCAACATATTCGGCGGCCTTGCTCAAATATCAGAGCGCCAGGACGGGACCCTGCTCACGCTGCTCGGATAGATCAGATAGGAAAAGCGCAGGGTGGCGGGCCCCACGGGGCTCTCGCTTTTTCGACACGTCAAATCCATCATACGAAGCCATCCCACGTGGAACCCCCGCTGTCTGTTGCGCTTTTTCCTCCTCGGATTGGGACATGTTGGCCGAGTCCGGGTTGGCTGGCACCGAAATTTTTCCCAGCCACATCTTTGCGTCTCCACCGAGAAGTTTGTGGGCGAGATGAGATGTGACCGGCGCGACGCCAAATCTGTCGCTCGGGTTTTCTCGTGCGGGCAGGCAGAGTGTAGAGTTGGGTGACGCTGTGTCGTCCAGATGGTGGTGGCATGTGGCACATATCCAGGTATTATCCGTTGGCGTCATCAGCTTCACCAATGCTTTGTCTCGCCGGAGCAAACGGCATGGTTAGATCTGACTGGAATTGTTTACGTCCGCATGAGAATATGAGAGCCTCTCAGTGCACTCCTCCTCCTCGCTCCCATGCCTCGACTCGTCATTACGAGCCGTGTTCAGGTCTCAGGTTTCAGCTGAGCCGATGCCTATATTTTTGTTGTTCGGGAAAACTTGGTGAGTCATTAATTAATAATTAACGGACGCACTCAGCCGTTTTCGATTCCTTTGAATCGTGCGGCTGTTACCGACTCGATCGTGAGTTACGCCCATGTGACCATATGGCCTACACACGCAACACATGCTCTCTCGTTGTTCCAGTTCTAAACCCTTGCGCCACCGTCTTCCAAATATTCTCCATCCCGTCTTCCGGCATACACACTTGAAAAAATCGATAAATTCAGATCTTTCCTTCAGTTCGTCGATCGAATTTCTCCGTACAATGTTATCAGTTGCAGAGCTCATTCTTAGGTTGTTGCTACAACAGGTCCTCAGCTCCCTACATCGATTGAAAGCAATTATATACTGCCGTCTCTAGCCCACAAGATTACGATGAATAAGCAAGTCTTCTGATCGAATGCATGTATCATCCTCCTATCTAGCTCCTCCTCTCCGGGGTTGTTTAACATCGTTTGGTGACTCCTAATCAGAAAGTATAGCGCGATCACGCTCCACTCATTCAACGTGGCCCTAGTCCGGCAATAATTCATCCACAGACACTTTAATTGCCGTCTTTAGGCGCAAGACAGAGACACTTGCAGCTAATCTTGGGCACCAATTTTTCCCCATCTAGAAGAACGTCGGATGCTTGGATATGCTGGCTCGGGCGGCTTAATTATCCTTTGTTTACGACCAATGACAGGTAGTACAAGGTTTGTTTCTTCACACAATTATCCTTTTCTTTACGCACAGCTCGGCACAAAGCAACGCCTTTTCAACAAAGGAAAGGCCTGGCCACTGCCGTGCGAGCAGTTGGCGCAGCGCACGTACGCCTCGCCTCATCTTCCCCGGTGCGAGGTCGCTGGTTCTGTCTACAGGCAGCGCACCACCTGCAGCAGCAACAGTGAGGAGTTTGTGGCGGAGACGAGAGGTGACTTGCTGCACTGTAATGGAAGTATTGACCAAGAAGGACTTTTGTGCATTTTTACTTGGAAAGCCATTTTGGCTCCCAAAATCCAGTTATCCTTCATTAAAAAAATATATATTTGGAAGTTTTAAAAATTTCGGAAACAAAATTCTGGGTATAGTCAATGATAAATCCTACAATCATACAAAATTACAATGCGAAGTTCATTATATTATGGGCTACATAGAAAAAGACAATTCTTGTGTATTTTGGAGATTTGAAAGTGTGTATACTCAAATCCATAGTTTGTCATTTTTTGTGTCTAGTTCAGAATATAAACTATTTCAAACTCAGATTTTAGCTCATCAACTTCAATCATGGGGTACACAAAAGAGATTTGATTCCACGAATATCGATAGACCAAGTTAGATCTGTCATATAGTTGTCACACACATCATAGTTTGATACCAAATGTTGCATTTGTTGCATAATGTCACTAAGTAGAAACAAGGGCTTCGGTGCGGCCCCATTTGCACCGGTTTGATAGGAACCGGTAGTAGTACCGGTTCCAGAGGGCGAGGCGGCCGGCAGGATTTTGCACCGGTTTGTGCGAACCTTTACCAACCGGTGCAAAAGGGTTGGCCAGACAGCTGCAGTGGGGGGCCCCACGGCCAGACCCTTTAGCACCGGTTTGTAACACAACCCGGTACTAAAGGCCCATCTTTAGTACCGGTTTGTGTTATGAACCGGTGCTAAAGATTTCCCTACATATTTCTTCCACCCCCGAGCCAGCTCCATTTTTGCTGCTCGAGCCCACCTCCATTTTTTCTCTCTCTTTCCTCTCCCAATCTTGAGTTCATCACATTTTTCTCCAACATTTGTCAAGATTGGTGGCACCTACCTATACAAGGGTTAGCAACTTCATCCTCTCTTCCGGCATTTCAAGTTTAGCTCATTTTCTTACTAGTTTAGCTCATTTGATTTCTGTAGTGCTAGCTAGGTGTTTGATGAAATACGTAAGTTAGGGATTTCATTTGTTTTATATGCATTTTGAGCTCAAATTAAAGTATGATTTGTGGTTTTTTATAGTGTCGTCCCGTCCCCTTTCTCACCGCCGTCGATCGCCCGCGTCGCCCCGTCACCGACACCACCTCGGTGAGCCTCTTGTTTTTATCTTTTATTTTAAAAAATCTTAGTTTGTATGATTTAGATGCATAATTATTACTTGTATAATTTTCTTATTTTTATAATTGTTTGTTATATATAGTGTCATAGTTTTAGTTAATGAATGTTTATGAGAACTATGTATTAGATTTGGTCGCTACTCTACTTTTGTTTAAATGTGGTGAACTGTTGTATTAATGAATTTTGTCACATATCTCTATTTGATATATTTGTATAATGCAGATGAGCCGAAAATGGATGTACGGTGACCGACGTTGTCCCGAGTTCATTGATGGCATGCATAATTTTCTCCGTGTGGTGCGAGCAGGCTTCATGCCCAATTATTTTTGTTGGACCAAGCACGGAGAAAGAGGGGTTATAATAGAAGACAATGAAGAAGAGGATGATGACAACTATCCTGTGGTCTCTGAACACGGTGGTACTACAATGGAGGATGACGAAGTTGAACATGAGATCATTGTTGATGATCAGTCCGATGATGATCTTCGTCGGGTCATTATTGATGAACAGATAAACTGCGGAAGTGAGAACGAGTGGTCGAAGTTGGAGCGCATGTTAGAGGATCACAAAAAATTGTTGTACCCAAATTGTGAAGATGGCCAGAAAAAGCTGGGTACCACCCTGAAATTGCTGCAATGGAAGGCACATAATGGACTATCTGACAAGGGATTTGAAAACTTGCTGAAAATATTAAAGAGGATGCTTCCAAGAGATAACGTATTGCCCCATAGTACGTACGAAGCAAAGAAGATTGTATGTCCTCTAGGATTAGAGGTGCAGAAGATACATGCATGCATCAATGACTGCATCCTCTACCGCGGTGAGCACGAGAATTTGAATGCATGCCCGATATGCGGTATAAGATCAGGCGAGATGACCCAGGTGATGTTGAGGGCGAGCCGAGCCCCAGGAAGAGGGTTCCTGCCAAGGTGATGTGGTATGCTCCTATAATACCACGGTTGAAACGTTTGTTCCGAAACAAAGAGCATGCCAAGTTGTTGCGATGGCACAAAAAAGACCGTAAGGAAGACGAGATGCTGAGACACCCCGCTGATGGGTCGCAGTGGAGAAACATCGACAGTGAGTTCAAAGATTTTGCAGCTGACGCAAGGAACTTAACGTTTGGTCTAAGTACAGATGGCTTGAATCCGTTTGGTGAGCAGAGCAGCAGTCATAGCACATGGCCCGTGACTCTATGTATCTATAACCTTCCTCCTTGGTTGTGCATGAAGCAAAAGTTTATTATGATGCCAGTGCTTATCCAAGGCCCGAAGCAACCTGGCAACGACATTGATGTGTATCTGAGGCCATTAGTTGACGAACTTTTACAGTTGTGGCGTGAAGAAGGTGTACGTGTGTGGGATGAGTACAAACAGGAGGAATTTGACCTACGAGCATTGCTGTTTGTAACCATCAATGATTGGCCTGCTCTAAGTAACATTTCAGGACAGTCAAACAAGGGATACAATGCATGCACGCACTGTTTAGGTCAGACTGACATTATATATTTAGGTAACAAGAATGTGTACCTGGGGCATCATCGATTTCTTACAGACAGCATCCCGTAAGAAAGAAAGGCAAGCATTTCAAAGGTGAGGCAGATCACCGGACGAAGCCTACCCTCCCTACTGGTGATGTTATATATGACATGGTCAAGGATTTAAAAGTAATCTTTGCAAAGGATCCTGGCGAACAATCTGTTCCGAATGACGCTGACAAACGCGTACCCATGTGGAACCTACCCTATTGGAAATTGCTAGAGGTTCGCTCTGCAATCGACGTGATGCACGTGACGAAAAATCTTTGCGTGAACCTGCTAAACTTCTTAGGCGTGTATGGGAAGACGAAAGATACAGCGGATGCACGGCAGGACCAGCAACGTATACACGAAGGAGACAACGCGAATCCAGAGAAGTATCAAGGTACTGCCAGCTACGCTCTTACCAAAGAAGAGAAGGAGATCTTTTTTCAAGTCCTGAGCAGTATCAAGGTCCCGTCTGGCTACTCGTCGAATATAAAGGGAATAATAAACATGGCAGAGAAAAAGTTCCAAAACCTAAAGTCTCATGACTGCCACGTGATTATGACAAAATTACTTCCGGTTGCATTGAGGGGGGTTCTACCGAAAAACGTTCGAGTACCCATTGTGAAGCTATGTGCATTCCTCAATGCAATTTCTCAGAAGGTAATCGATCCAGCAACTCTACCAAGTTTACAGAAGGATGTGGTCCAATGTCTTGTCAGTTTCGAGTTGGTGTTTCCACCATCCTTCTTCAATATTATGACGCACCTCATAGTTCACCTAGTCCAAGAGATTTCCATTCCGGTCCTGTATTTCTACACAACATGTTCCCCTTTGAGAGGTTCATGGGAGTCTTAAAGAAATACGTCCGTAACCGTGCTAGGCCAGAAGGAAGCATGTCCAAGGGCTATGGAACAGAGGAGGTCATTGAGTTTTGTGTTGACTTTATTCCTGATCTTAAGCCGATCGGTGTTCCTCAATCGCGCCATGAGGGGAGACTGCGTGGAAAAGGCACGCTAGGAAAGAAAGCAACAACAAGTATGGACGGGCATTCTTTCACTCGAGCACACTACACAGTTCTACAAAATTCCAGATTGGTGGCTCCGTATATCGTGGAACACATGGATATTTTACGCTCCAAATACCCGGAGCAGACCGACTTCTGGATTAAAGGAAAACACGAAGACACTTTCGGTAGTTGGTTGCGTACACATCTCATTAATAGCACACTGTTGGAGAAGAGCTATACTTGTTGGCCAAGTCACCATCTTCGACTATATTGACTTTCCAAGGGTACGAGATAAATGGGAATACATTTTACATAGACACCCAAGACAAAAAGAGCACTAACCAAAACAGTGGTGTCCGCTTTGATGCAACAAACGACAATGGGACAAAGGACACATATTATGGTTGCATACAGTAGATATGGGAACTTGACTATGGACCTTATTTTAAGATCCCTTTGTTTCAGTGCAAATGGGTTAACCTGTCAAGCGGGGTAGAGATAGACCCGCAGTACGGAATGACTACAGTGGATCTCAAAAATCTTGGGTACCACACCGAGCCATTCGTCCTAGCCAATGATGTGGCTCAGGTTTTCTATGTGAAGGACATGTCTTCCAGACAGAAAAAAAGAAAAGATAAGCAAGCTGATACATCATACGATGAGCCAAAGCGCCACATAGTTCTTTCAGGGAAAAGAAACATCGTGGGAGTGGAGGAGAAGACATACATGTCAGAAGATTACAATAAGTTTCATGAAATTCCGCCCTTTAAAGTGAAATCTGACCCAAGCATCCCGTTAAATGATGAAGATTCTCCATGCTTACGGCACAATCAGAAGAAAGGGTCGACATACGCGAAGAATTTTTTTTATACCCCAACAATAGATAGGGGGTGTTGTTGGTGATGTGTAATAATGTATTAAACCTTTTATGTAACTGTGTTATGAAAACTCAGAAGAAAACTCTAAACACTGATTTTTGGCTCTAAAAACTCCAACGGCTCACAAGCGCTCGAAAAAATTGGAACAAAACACACGGTTTCCCCGTCATACAGCCCAACCTAAATTAACCATGCCCCTTTCAGAACCACGTCGGATCAAAGTTGCCTACCTTCTCCAGTGGCCACTCTGACCGGCAAATCGGCAAATCATCGCGTGGTCGTGAGACGGCAAATCGGCCTTCGATCCAAATAGCGGCAAGACGTCTCTGATGATCTGCAACCGTCCGAACAAGTGTTGAGAATGTTGCTAATCATCAGAGATCCTTGCCGCTGCTTGGATCCGACCGAGGGGAGGGTTCACCTTCAGCCTCCGCTCTAGGAACTCCTGCCTCTCAGAAATCTTGCTCTCTGCTACCCGTGTACTGCCAAAATGAACTACAATGAGTAGACACTGAGTGCTGAACATGTCCGGGAGGGGGGCTATTTATAGGGTACGTGTGCTTCTTTAGTCCCGGTTGGTAACACCAACCGGGTCATGTGGCTCACGAAGTGGTCGTGATACTGCTGATCCAACAGCTCACAATCCCTCAAAAGAAACACACCCCTGATCCAACGTCTCACAAGCGCTTGAAAGAAACACACGATCCGTGTGCTTCTTTAGTCCCGGTTGGTAACACCAACCGGGACTAAAGGCGGGCTTTGCGGTCACGACTCGTGTCAGTCACGTGTCCTCCCCCTGCATACACTGCCCGTCGGTGGATTTTTAGAAATCCATATTATATCAAGAACACTCAAACTTGCATTTAAATTCTATTTTTTAAATTCATATTAAAAGCTTTTTTAGAAATTCAAATTATATAAAAAATAATCAAACATGCATTTTGCTTAATTTTTTTGATGATATAGATTTAAATCTAAGTCAAATTTACTCAAATCATCCATTTGAAATTTGAATATATTCAACATAGTCAAACTTGAAAATTACCAGTACCAAAATATTATACATGTCCAGGGTTAAGTTTGATATAAAGTTTGTCAAATTTGGACAATTAAATCAGTAGAATAAAGAAATCAGAAAAATGAACAAAGAAAAAAGAAATTCCAAAAAAGACCTTTTACACCGGTTGTTGTCTACAACCGGTGCTAAAGGTTGGCTGCGCGCGCGCTAATTTAAAGCGGCCCAAAAAGACCTTTTGCACCACCTTTAGCACCGGTTGTAGACAACAACCGGTGCTAAAGGCTTTTTTGCAGTTTTTAGAGCAGGCTCTGCCTCTTCTTCTCCTCATTCTCGCGTCTTCATCGATTCCTCCGGCCGGCGAAGCCCTGTGCGATTTTTCGGCGAGGCTCCGTCCACCAGCGATTCTCCGGCGAGGCTCCACCCCACCGGCGTGCTCCATCGGCGTCCGTCCGCGCGTCCCCTCTGCCCCTGCCCCGGCGCCGCTCGGCCCGTCGATCTCGCGCGCCTTCCTCCGGCGTCGCCCTGCTCCGTGCTCCGCCGCGCGCGCCCCCCGCCGTCTCGTCCCCTCCTCGACCTACGGCCGCGACGAGCACGTCGACCTCTGGCCGCCACGAGGCCGTCGCCGTCCGGGTCTCCTCCACACCACCACCGCCGCCGGCCGCCCAAGGTGAGAGCTTTAATTTTGCATTCCCTTTTTTTTTTGTTATTTCTCCATAGTGTTAGGAAAACAATGTTAAATTATAAATTGTGTTAGGAAAACAATGTTAAAAATTGTTGCAATTTTTGTGTATAAAAAATTTAAATTTTTTAATACTCCATAATGTTAAAACAATGTTAAATTAAAAATTGTGTTAGGAAAACAATGTTAAAAATTGTTGCAATTTTTGTGTATAAAAAATTTAAATTTGTTAATACTCCATAATGTTAAATTAAAAATTGTGTTAGGAAAACAATGTTAAAAATTGTTGCAATTTTTGTGTATAAAAAATCTAAATTTATTAATACTCCATAATGTTAAAACAATGTTAAATTAAAAATTGTATTAGGAAAACAATGTTAAAAATTGTTGCAATTTTTGTGTATAAATTTTTTAAATTTGTTAATACTCCATAATGTTAAAACAATGTTAAATTAAAAATTGTGTTAGGAAAACAATGTTAAAAATTGTTGCAATTTTTGTGTATAAAAAATTTAAATTTGTTAATACTCCATAATGTTAAAACAATGTTAAATTAAAAATTGTGTTAGGAAAACAATGTTACAAATTGTTGCAATTTTTGTGTATAAAAAATTTAAATTTGTTAATACTCCATAATGTTAAAACAATGTTAAATTAAAAATTGTGTTAGGAAAACAATGTTAAAAATTGTGTTAGGAAAACAATTTTTGTTAATACTCCATAATTAGTTGCAATATTTTTGTTAAGAAATATTTGTTGCAATTTTTGTGTATAAGAAATTTAAATTTGCTTGCTACTTAAAATTTGTGTACTTTCTAACCTTGATGCTATGAATTTTAAATTTGCAGTGACATTGAGCTATGGAGGACGACTCCCCCTTCATCCGAGACGAGGAGAAGGAAGAGCGAATGGCAGCAATTATTTTTGAGAAGACCCTTGGAGTAAATACCGATGGAGAAGATTCCGATGAAGATTCCGATGGAGAAGATTTCAGCGCAAAATGTTTGAACGACTCCGGTGAGGGACTTGAGCTAGAAGAAATAAGAGACGACGACGAAGTGCCCTTAGCAAACTCCGGCGAGGTATATATATATTTAAGTCTTGTTGATCACTGGATGCATTAATTGATTTATATTGCGCTTATTAACGAATCATTTCTCTTTTAGCCCTCCGGATCTAAGCCTCCAAGTTCGCCAAAGACGCAACGAGGCCCGAACCAAAGGATAAAGCTTCCAGATGGTGCAAAGTTGTCGATCGACGAAGTTGCTGCTGATGGCAAACCGACGAAACCCGAAGACACCTCCCGTAGATATGTAGTTCAATGCGGAGTTCTTGTTAGGGACATGATCCCGATCACCATTGCAGAATGGAATAAGCCGGTTAAAGCCAACATTGGAGCAAGTTATGTCGACAAAAGAGCTAAAGATTTGCTTTGGGACACGCTCTTGGAATCTTTCAGCCTACCGGTAGGTCTCGAAGAGAAGAAGAAGGACAAAGTCAAGCAGTGGACTCTTAAGAAGATGGCCACACAATTCAACAACTGGAAGAAAACATTGTGGAGAAAATATGGGAAGAAAACTCCAGAATTCACTGGAAATCTTGAGAAGATAAAAGATGTGTGGACCGAATTTGTGGCGTATAAGAAATCGGACGTCGCTGTGGCCCGATCGGCCAAAAATAAGTTGAATGCTAAGAAGAAGAAATATTTCCATACTTTGGGGTCAGGTGGCTACAAGTCTGCCGTGCCTAAGTGGGAATCCTTTGAAAACGACCTGCGTAAAAAAGGGATCACTCCACAGACAGATGACTGGCCCGAGAGGTCCAAGTTATGGTTGTTCGCGCATGGGGCAGGGTTGGACCCAGACACAGGGCTGATTGTTGCAAAGGGGAAATGGAAGAAAAGAATTACAAGGGTCGTAAAAAAACTAGAGGACGCAATAGAGAAAGTCAAAAGGGAGAATTTGTTCCCGATAGAGAGGACGACGAGCTGACACTCGCCCTCGGGAATCCTGAACACGACGGACGATGTCGAGGCAGAGGAGCCGACGTTAATAAGTATCAAGGATTTCCGGCGGACGTTGCAACTTATAGAAAGCGTTTCAGAAATAAGAAGGAGTTGGACCGGTTCACGGCATTAGAACAGCAGGTGAAGGGGTTCCAGGAGCAACTGAACGCACTTACCCAGGCAAGGGAATCTCAGCAGCTGGTGGTACAAGATCCTGCAGTCGATGCCGCCCCATCTCAGCGGAAAAGCAGCGTGGGTTCCACGCAGCTAGAAGATCCTGCAGTCGAACCGCCGGCGGCTCACTACCCCGTGGATGATATCACGGAGAAGACAAATTGTGTGCTACACATGCCGATGAAGAACATTAGTTTTCCGGTGGCGGATGGGTATGCTTTACCAAATCAACCTGGAGCAATCTTCCATTTTGCTCCGATTCCAGCTGGCTATGCTCGTGTCGGGGTGAAAACAGTTATGCCCGGATTCCATTCAATGGATCTTGACATTCCTGGATGTGACGACGAGAAGACACTGGGAGAAGTCGAGTTAGGTATCGTTCTATGGAATAAGAAATACATCATGTTTCCAGACGCGGCGCCAAGGCCACCGACTCCTCCGAGTAGAAATCCACCACCTCAAAGTCCACCCGACCTCCCCGACGATTGGGAGCCCGCCGCGCGAGTCCATCGCCCGTGCCGTCCCGTCAGCCGACTGATGCGCCCAGTAGTAATTTGCCAAAGCGAAAGCTGTTCACGTCGACTAGTACTATGCTCAGGAAAGACAGGTCCCCTGTCAAGAAACGTGCACGTGCAAACATACCCGAGAAAGTCAAGAGTCCTGAGAAGAAGTTAGCTTGCGAGATGACTTCAGAGGAAATAACTACTAGCTTGCAAGAAGAGTCAAGAGCCTTTTTTGAACAGAAAAAACAGGAAAAACTGCAGGCACAACTGCACCCCGTAAAGGAATTTCTGAAGACTATACCAATGGACAAAAAAGATTACACCGTTGACTGCTTATATGACCCTCCACCGAAGCCCCTTTCAGACTATGAGCGCTTTATTCACAAGCAACATAGCGCACAGATGAGCGCACAGACGGAGGAAGCAAAGAAATGCGGGAAACAAGTTGCTCAGCTCGGAGAACAAGAAGTACAATCGATCGCCCCGCTCATCGTGCCTTCTGATAAGGCGGCTCAGCAAATGCACGAGGAGACAAGTTACGACGTTGCTCCGCTAGCATATAAATATGTTCATGGGCAGCCTCTGGTCATGGATCCGAAAGCTCTAACAACACAGTTATGGAAGTTGCATAACTGGTACATGGCCGCTGCAAAAGAAGGGAAAATCTGTTTTCTGGCGAGAGTTCAGGAACAACACTACTTCCGAGAATATGCTGTGCAGGTTGAGTTCGAAGAACTTTTTCAGATGTACAATCAACGTGCCCTCGACAAAGCTATCATCAGCTGCTATTGTCTGTAAGTAATTTATTTGTGTAATTTAATTCTTTAGTTAAGCTCTCGTTCATTGCCTGTAATTATCCTCACGACATTCTTTTGTATGCTATTAATTATGCAGAATGAAGATTCGTGAATGCAGAGTGGGAGGAATCTGGGACATTGGGTTCATTGACCCGGATAAAATTCATCAAGTCACCGTAGAACAGCATGCCAGGACACGGAGGATGTTTTGCTAACGTTTTTAAAGCGACAAAGTACCAAAAAAGAAATACTTTTTCCTTACAACTTCAAGTGAGTGTTACTGTCTTGTACACATTCTATATTTTGCTTTTCCGATATTAAGTGTAATTGATGAGTTATGAATAACCGCGTATATAAACGTGTCCAGGTTCCACTTCATTCTGATGATCATTAAAATCGATGTTGGAGAAGTTGAAGTCTGGGACTCATTAAGGAGAGATCCTGAGGACTACAGAAGCGTGCGTGTAATGCTCAGGA
Organism: Poa pratensis; assembly: GCA_947311845.1. Lineage (NCBI taxonomy): Eukaryota > Viridiplantae > Streptophyta > Magnoliopsida > Poales > Poaceae > Poa > Poa pratensis. The sequence continues at coordinate 22,252,249 of CAMZMU010000053.1, read as the reverse complement.
GGTAATTTCAATCGCACTATATCGGCCTCTTTCGTTCATTTCCTGATATATCGGTCAAATAACTCCTCAATTCATTTTCTTTGCCGGGCAGGGTTTGGAGAAAGTTCAGAGAGGAAGAACCCGGTGAGTGGAAAGAAAAGCTGGAGTTTAAGGCTAACTTGGTAAGTAGTACTTCACGTTTCAATACCATTATCAATCTCTTGATTATTATTTGATTGAATTCTATTCTCGTATAGTGGTGCCTAAAACAACCACCTGGGACGAATTTATGTGGATACTACGTTTGCGAGTACATTCGCATGATGGTCAACGAGAGAGATAATACTCGAAGAACTAGAGAGGTACGTAAACATCATTCACAACTTTATTTTGCTACCATCAATTGTGTTAGTTTCCTTCATATAATTGATTTGATCTCCTTCTTTCAAATTAAGATGGCAAAAAGCGGAACGAGCTCCTACCAGAAGACCGCGTAAAAGCAATCACGGAGGAATTGGCGGGATTTTTCCTTACGGAGGTCATACCTGAATCCGGAGAATTCCACTATATCGACAAGTAGCCTCTCCCTCCATGTACTAGGAGTGATCTCCATATGTAATTAATTATGAGTACTTTATATGTGTACATATATATACCAAGTTGTATGTGTGCTATGTGATCTTCACGTGTGCGAAAAACTTTTTTATGTGCATCGACGTGATCTCCTCCGAAACCCTAAACCCTGAAAAATAAACGAAAATAAAAAAAAGAAACCCTAAACCCTGAAAAATAAACGAATAGAAAAAAAAGCAGAAACCTTTAGTACCGGTTCGTAATACGAACCGGTACTAAAGGTCCTCCGCCTGCGCGCGCTCTGCTCTGCCCACGTGGAGGCCTTTAGCACCGGTTTGTAAGCAACCGGTACTAAAGGGGTACCCTTTAGTGCCGATTTATTAGCACCGGTTGCTCAACCGGTGCTAAAGGCCCTGTAGAACCGGTGTTGTTGCCCCTTTTTCTACTAGTGTGTTAGCTTGGCATTCCATTGAACTCCTTTTGTTGTTTTGTTTTTTGACATGGGTTTCAATGTTTTGTTTACATTTAAGGTTGGCAATCCCCACATGACATTCTATTAGTTTCAAGGTGGGTCTATATAGATTTTCTCTTAAAATCTCAAATAAGTGGTACGTGGAGATGTTTCTTGTGGTATTGTGTAAGTGCAAAGAGCGAGCATGCTTGAGTTATTTATCAATGTCATGTACTTCCGATGCTTGGTCTACTTAAATAATGATGAAAGATCACGGCTTTGTAAATTTTTGTGATACAACCTGGGCCAACTTGGAAGATTCTAGGACTCAGATAATGGATATTTTCAATGGGGACTACAAAATAAATAGGCAGCCATGCATCATGGCAGATAATCTAGAAACAAGATATTCATAAGTTTCTAGATAATATTTATTTGGTTAATATATAGTTTAGGTTAGAATATTAGTCGTTTTATCCGATACATTTGAGAGCTTATAAATTTGAGCATTTCTGGCCATCGGATCAACTCGAGTAAAGAGGATCCCAACCAACTATGATATGCAGGTTGGTATGCTCGTATTATAAAATTTCTTTGTATAAAGGTGTAGGGTGTTCGGTTTGCAACTAAAATTTGTTCTTGCATTTTCTCTGCATAACCAAAATTTTCATTCTAGCTTGAAAAATTTTCGAGGTTGGAATTTATCATGCTCCTTATCCCACTTCGTGTTTGTTCTTCTTTAAAAAATATGTGCAAACAAAACTTTACCTACAAGTTTGAGTAGCCATTTTCTTGGAGGTCCACTGAGCTCAAACCAAACATGCCCTTGAAGCATATTATAGTGAATTATATGCATGTGACACAAACTAAATACTATAATTTTGAGGTATTTTTGAAGTTTTTTTAGTATGAAATTTTCTGGTGTTGTTTTTCCCATGATATCTCCTGGATCGAATGTTCACAATATTAGAATTTTGAGGTCTTTTTTTTTTTTTTGAATTTTTCCACGTATAATCAACATAGTACCAAGTACAACGTACAGAGTACAAATACACTGAACAGAAATACATACGCGGTGGATACAGATTCATGGCCATCGCCGGCAGCAGCACCGGCGTCGAGGACGAAGGCCGCCGTCTTCCATCTAACCACGCACCGAGGACACCTCCTTTGAACAAGTTCGCCGCAGGACCCAGCATCCGCACAGACACCGCCCGGAGGCCGTGTGCGGCGGAGCACTTGGCGGTGTAAGAGCACGGCGAGCGCCCTTCTCCACCATCCACGCCTCGTTGCCGCAGCCGCCTTCACCATCGACGCCGAGCAGCGCCGCCCAGCGCGCCTGAATCTGCGAACCCTCCCCCAGATCCGCCGGCCCAGATCCGGAGGGAGGCAGACGGAAGCGAGCGCCACGCCGGGCCTCGACCGCCTGCAAGTCGCGCACGTCGACGAAGAGCTCCGGAGAGATCCACCGCCGGGGGAGGACGCGCCGACACCAAACCCACCGCCGCCAGCTCCACCTCCACCGAGAAGCCGCCGGCGCAAGCCCCACCCTACCCTACCAGCTGTACAGGCCGGAGACGGGGATCCCCCACCCTCCCGCCGCCGAAGCGGCCGGCGGAGGAGGGGAATCCCACGCCTCGGCGGCGGCGACGCGGTGGATCGACGAGGGAGTCCAAAAATCGCCTTCTCTCCTGTAGCACGGGGGGAGAAGGGGAGAATGCCTAATAACAATTTTGAGGTCTTTTTTGTTGCATATTCTGCATGCATATGTTTAATATATTAGTGGATTAGAAAATTTATAATTTATATAGGTTAATATACATATTTTTGTAACATAATAACTTGTCTGAGCATTAAGGAATTGAAACTGATAAAATAAACCAATGTTGTATTAAAGCTTTTTGTTAAATCAATGTAAAATTAGTTGATCCATGTTGGACCGAGTCAAAGTTGTCGATGGTGGGCTTCACATTCTATTTTCTCTTTTTGGACAAAATAACCCCGAGTACCCATCACTGTGGTGCCTAACGACCTGCCTCACCGTACATGTCTCGAATCTCGTTTCATGTTTTTGAACCTGTTGACCTGGTTTGTCCTCGCCCTCACCTTCGTGTTGTTATACGTGGGTAAAAAAAATAATACTTTTGTAATTTTTGATGGAAAAGTCATAGCACGGTCCTAGAAGATGGCTATGCAAAAATTAATGGATCACTTATATTTCAACAATATCCGTACGAAGTGGACCCGATTATATACTTTTATTATATTTTCCTTTAAAATATCACTATACATTATGTCATGTTAACTTTAACAAGACACAATTTTGATTATTCATGTTTGTCTCACTCCGATCGGTGGGCATTTTTTATTTCTATTTACATGCGTCCTGTAATTTCAGTAAATTTTCATCGTCTATAACCTGCATGAAAAATACGACCACAAATTCATGGTTTACATACTAACTGTTTAATAGAGAAAGAACATGTATCTAGAAAAGAAAAAAAAACTCCTTCACCAAGCATGTGTGTTATGTTTTCGCAAAAAAAAAAACATGTGTGTTATGTGCACAGAAGCCTACTATTAGATGGATTGATGGTAAGCAAGTTGTTGAAGGAAAAGAAGTCATTAAAGTAACGATCATTCGATCAATGGGAGGAAAGGAAGACATCGCTACATAACATTTGTATGTAAAGACATATCAGTTCAATGCTGGATTACTGCCAGCTACAAGCAAGCGCAACAAAGCCAAACCAACACAAAATTACAGTTTTGGAAAGCATAACAAAATATGGCATTCTCCACTCACTCCTAGTAATATATAAGTACACGAATACACTGCAGTCACCACAAGGCAGTACAAGTGTACATGAAGAATTCTCCACGGACGACGATACTCACCTTCCTGTGAGGGAACTGGAGGTCATGGAGCAGAAACTGGTCTGCCCTCCGGTGAACAGCAAACCAACATGAGGCAGCTCAATCTCCTGCTGATTGCCGGACGGAGGCCAGACAAATGCAGGCTTCACAAACGGGGGATCCGGCGCCGACGCTCCATTGATGAGGACCTGCACCGCCGACCTCATAGACGGCCTCTCCCTCGGGTTCGGGTGGCAGCACGCCACGGCCAACCTCACGGCGCAGTCCAGCTGCGCCTCATCGTACACTCCACCAAGCACCCTGTCGGCCACTGCGAATATTTTGCCCTCGGCGTAGTGCCTCCAGATCCAGTCCACAATATACATAGCCTCCCGTGTCCTGCCTGCAGCCTCATTCTGATTGCGGTAGGACACGGAGCGGCTCGGGCTCCTGCCGCTGATGACCTCCATGACGAACACCCCAAAGGCGTAGACGTCCGTGTCAAGGCTGGCATAGCCGGTGAAGAAGCTCTCGTAGGCCATGTAGCCATGAGTGCCGGCCACCGCCTGCGTGGAGTGGTGAGTGACCCCATCGTGCTGGATGACACGAGCGAGGCCGAAGTCGCCTAGCCGTGCATTGTAGTCTTCATCGAGCATCACGTTGCTGGCCTTGACATCCCGGTGGAGGATTCGCTGGCTGCTCCCATGGTGCAGGTAGTCAAGCGCAGACGCCACGCCGGAGATGACCCTGTACCGCCGTTCCCAGGTGAGCTCAGGAGCGCTTGCACTTGCACTTGCACCAGCATACAAGAGCTTGTCCAGGCTGCCCATGGGAAAATACTCGTAGATGAGGAGCAACTCATCCCCCTCGTGACACCAACCGATCAACTTTACGAGGTTCCGGTGCGAGAGCTTGCTGATGGTGTTCACCTCCGCAACGTATTCCTGCTCTCCTCGGTCGGACACGTTGTTTGTTGACACACGCTTCACGGCTACCTCCAAGTTCATGTTCTTGATGTAGCCAAAGTACACGGTGCCAAAGCCACCTCTACCGAGCTTATGGGTAGGACTGAAGTTGGCAGTTGCACGCCTGAGCTCCTTGAGCTTAAATTTGACCGGACCATCTGCATCGATCATGTTCTCCAGGCTGCGGTAGGCGATACTTCTCTGTCGTGTCAGCCTTCTCCACATAAAGAACACAGCGAACAAACAGATTGAAAATATAATCAAGGTAGCAAGAGCCAAAAGCACCTTTCTCCATGTTCCAACCTTGACATCGCCGTCTAATGTGGTGAAGTTCCAGGACTTTATCTGGTTCAGTTCGGTGAAATCACCCGTGGAACCTGCAAATCCCAGATATATGTCGTCCAGTAGACCTAGTGATAGGTTGATGTACCGACCTAATACAGATACATGCTGCCCACTTGTGCTGTACTGGACTAGAGTTACTTGAAACAGTAGTGATGTACCATTGTATTTGATCCCAACCAATACATCAGACCCACTTGAGAGGACGATGGACTGATTACTGAGTGGGATCTGGCTGACAGATTTGATGCTGTTGATGTCGATTCCGACATGGTTGCCGTCAAGGTCTTCCTTGTAGCTCTTCCTGGTGTCAAATTCCACGGCAACTACTCGGTTTGCAAAGGCGCCATCTGTCTGGTTACTGAATAAGCCCAACCACTGTCCACTGCTGTTGCTGGGCAACAATGGATTATTTGTAAGCATGAAGGCCATACCTTCTCCAGCACTTCCGTTCCGTGGGAGGATGTTGAGCACGAACTCGGTCCTGAACGACGTGAGCGCCGTCCTCTTGCTGTTCCACAGCTTGAGGGTTTCCTTCACATAGACCACTCTCCCTGACCGGTGGCTGATGTTTCCGGTATTTGGGGTGATCTGCAGGGAACCATTTGCGATTGATGAACCTGGGCTGAAGCGGAAATCATCCCTGTGGCCTGTGTTGAAGTTAGGGTAACTGAATTGCAAGCAACTACAGGTTCTACCTAGAACGACAATTGCTGCAGAAGCTATACAGGAAAAGGTCAGCATGTTGCTGGTAGTGAGCACTGTCATGGCTAAATGGTTCCTAACTTCCTGCAACCTCAGCGGCTAGTTCATATTGTCCGCGTGCTTGGCTTTTCGATATTGAGGAAAAGTTGACAAATATGGAAGAGACGTATAGTCAATGGCAATCTTCAGATACAGCCAAGGGGTGCAACTGCCGAGAAATTGCCCATTGTTAGATTAAGAATTGGTGCAGGCAAGATGTTTGAAGAAAGGATACTCACCAGCAATATCTTTGACCAAGTCATATTTCCCCCTTTTTTTTGCCAAAAACTTTTGACAAATTGAATCTAGTAACCAACCACAACCATTGGCAACACCAGGACTGCAAAAAAGTTCTCCAACAATGACTCTCTAGTAAAGGAACAAGGCACATCGCAGTTATCGCCCAATCTAACAAAAAAGTCAGGTCTTGGATGATTTTCATTGTAGAGAAAGTCCGACCTCTCGAGACAATGCGCTCAATAAGAAAACAACAAAAAGTCTATCACTGCCAGGTACAACCAATGAAGGTCACACCTATGATTTTCATCCTGAAAATTGAGATCCTATATTCAAATGGCACCACCAAAAATCAAGTCAACCAGTGTTAATGCCCCTCTTTCCAAAGAAAACCGTCTACATACCTACCTATATGCCGGCGGTTTGTGTTTGCCGTAGGCATTTCAGAGGCCCTCGGCATTTGGCCTTGTATTCCGACAGCCCAGATAAAAAGCCGTCGGCATACAATAAGCACCGAGGCGTTTTCATGTAGTGTATGTGTTACTATTAGATGTATTTATGCTAAGCAGGCAAGAAAGAAACAAAGCAATTACTGTATTTTTTTTGTTGGAGGAAAAGAAGCAAGTCATTCAAGCAACGATCATTCGATCAATGGGAGGAAAGGAAGACTTAGTTACATAACTTTTGTATGTCTGGAGATATCAGTTCAATGCTGGATTGCTGCCAGCTTCAAGCAACCGTACCAAAGACAAACCAACACAAGATTACCGTTTTAAAAATAATAGCAAAATAGGCATTCTTCCCTTACTGGTGATATACAAGTACACGAATACACTGTAGTCGCCACAAGGCAGTACAAGTGTACAAGTAGAATTCTCCACGGACCACGATACTCACCTTCCTGTGAGGGAAGTGGAGGTCATGGAGCAATAACTGGTCTGTCCTCCGGTGAACAGCAAACCAACATGAGGCAGCTCGATCTCCGGCTGATTGCCGGACGGAGGCCACACAAATGCAGGCCTCACAAATGGGGGATCCGGCGCCAACGCTCCACCGATCAGGACCTGCACCGCCGACCTCATAGATGGCCTCTCCCTTGGGTTCGGGTGGCAGCACGCCACGGCCAACCTGACGGCACAGTCCAGCTGCGCCTCATCGTACACTCCACCGAGCACTGTGTCGGCCGCCGCGAAGATTCTGCCCTCGCCGTAGTGTCTCCATATCCAGTCCACAATATACATAGCCTCCCGAGTCCTGCCTGCAGCCTCATCCTGAACACGGTAGGAGTACGGCACGGAGCTGCTCGGTCTCCTCCCGCTGATGACCTCCATTACGAAGACCCCAAAGGCGTACACGTCTGTGTCAAGGCTGGCACGGCCAGTGAAGAAGCTCTCGTAGGCCATCTAGCCGCGAGTGCCCGCCACCGCCTGCGTTGAGTGGTGCGTGACCCCATCGAGCTGGATAACACGAGCGAGGCCGAAGTCGCCCAGCCGTGCGTTGTAGTCCTCATCGAGCATCACGTTGCTGGCCTTGACATCCCGGTGGAGGATTCGCTTGCTGCTCCCATGGTGCAGGTACTCCAGTGCGGATGCCACGCCGCATATTATCCTGTACCGCCGTTCCCACGTGAGCTCAAGAACGGTCGTATCCGATGATGAGCTGGTCTCTCTGGCATTGGCATACAAGAGCTTGTCCAGGCTCCCCATGGGAAAGTACTCATAAACAAGGAGCAACTCAGCCCGCTCGTGACACCAACCGATCAACTTGACAAGGTTCCGGTGCGAGAGCTTGCTGATGGTGTTCACCTCTGCAACAAAGGCCTGCTCTCCTTGGTCCGACTTGGCGTTGTTCGTTGACAGCCGCTTCACGGCCACCTCCAAGTTTATCCTACTGATGTAACCAAGGTAAACGGTGCCAAAGCCACCTCTGCCGAGCTTGCGGGCAGCACTGAAGCTGGCAGTCGCACGCCTGAGCTCCCTGAGCTTAAATTTCACTGGACCATCTGCGTCGATCATTTTTTCCAGGTTGCGGTAGGCAAGCCTTGTCTGCCGTGTCAACCTTCTCCGCATGAACAGCACACCAAAGAAGGAGATGGAAAATATAGTCAAGATAAGAAGAACCAAAAGCACCTTCCTCCATGTTCCAACCTTGACATCGCGGTCTACTGTGGTGAAGTTCCACGACTTTATCTGATTCAGTTGGGTGAAGTCGCCCGTGGAACCTGCGAATACCAGATGTATGTCGTCCAGTAGAAGTGCTGCTAGATCGACGTAAAAACCATTTGTGTAAACAGCCTGCCCAATTGTGGTTTTCTGGACAAGAAGTATTCTAAACAGTTGTGATATACCATTGTAATTGATCCTGACCAATACATCAGATCCAGTTGCAAGGTTGATGGACAGATTACTGAGTGCATTTTGGCGAAAAGATTTGATGCCGTTGAAGTTGAAACCAATATGGTTGTTATCAAGGTCATCCTTGTAGCTCTTCCTGGTGTCAAATTCGACGGCTAGTATTCGGTTTGCCAGGGCACCATCTGTCTGGTTGTTGCATACGCGCAGCCACTGGCCACTGCTATTGCTGGGCAATGATGGATTGTTTGTGAGCATGAAGGCCATACCTTCTCCAGCAGTTCCGTTCTGTGGGAGGATGTTGAGCACGAACTCTGTCTTGAATGACGTGAGCGCCGTCCGCTTGCTGTTCCACAGCTTGAGGGTTTCCCTTGCATAGACCACTCTCCCGGACCGATGGCTGATGTTCCCGGTATTTGGGGTGATCTGCAGGGAACCATTTGCGATTGTTGAGCCTGGGGTGAAGCTGAAATCATCCCTGTAACTTGTGTTGAAGTTGGGGTAAGTGAACTGCAAACAACTGCAGGTTCTGCCTAGGATGACAACAGCTGCAAAAGCTATACAGGAATACATCAACACGTGGTTGGTATTGGGCACTGCCATGGCTAAATGGTTCCTAGCTTCCTGTAACCTCCCCAAGGAAATATAAGAAGATGGGAGATCATATGGTTCGCATGCTTGGCTTTTCAATACTATTGAGGGAAAGCGTTGACAAATATGGAATAGATGTATAGCTAACGGAAATCTTCAGATACAGCTGGGATGAGATTTCTGCAGCCGCAAAGATATTACCCACTGTTCAATTAAGAATCGGTACAGACAAAATATTTGGAGAAATGCTACTCACCACCAATATCTTTGACGACGCGATCATCTCCCCTTTTCTTTTGCTACAGATAGATTAAAAGATGGTCATCTAGGAGGAGAACTGAGGTTGAACAAATTAGACAGTGACGTTAACATAAAAAACATTCAGAGGTGGAAGAAACTGATCAATGACAACTTGATTGTGCCCAGCTCTGAAGAACTTGGGTATAGATCCCTTTCATCTAACAATTATTTTGTTATCAAGCTACCTCGTCAATGCAGAACTTGTCTTCAGAGCTCTTACAACTTACAAGTGTGCCGGGCGAGGTAGTCAAAGAACACAGAAACTGCTAATTATAATTTCGGTTAAAATATTCCCAAAGAAGGGGAAGTTTCTCTATCATTCAATTTCTTAGTGCCTGTAATTTGGTTAAATGCTATCTTTATGGGCTAGCATTCTCCTTGGTTGTAACTCTCTCAAGACACATAATGCCAGAAGTGGACATTAAGGAACTGCTGTGGTCTGAGGCCGAGCCCATGACACCAAACCGACAACCAAGGTATGCGACATGGATGCCTCAGGCCTTGTATGTATCGAGGTTGACGGCTTCTACGCTGCTGACCCCTTGCTGCCAAAGTGCCACGTTAGGGCCATCACGGCACAGGCTCCTCCATCTACGAATGTGCCTCATGATGCTACATCCTGCACCCAGAATGCACCTCCATGGGTTGGCGGTGCAGCACCTGCTCTCCCTCCAGCTGCCGCCGCCAGCCGATTAGGTATGCGGGCGTGCTAGAGCTACATCAGCGGGCGTTCGCTACACTATAACTCCTGCCGTAGTGTGCCACCTTGCCTGACGCCTGCGCCGTATTGACACCAGTTCACCCTCTCAAGCTTGCCAGCAAGGACCCGCTTAAGGGTAATGGCCTGCACTGCGTCTGTGTCGTGTGCTACCAAGGGGCGAACAGCGCAGTGGGATTTGGTTCTAATGGCGTGGGGAGTGTTTGTCATATGGTCCAGCCTCTTCAACGATAATCCTATCATTAAGGAAAATGGAAACTTTGTTGCAGACCATTTGTTGATGTAGATGGAAAGGTAAAATACTGTCAACTGGAGGCATGCTTGTGCTTACTGATACCTGCATGAACAGTATACCTCTATGTATGTTGTCTTTCCGAGAAGCCCCTATGGTTGTTATCAAGAGGATGGATTATCACAGATCAAGAATGCCTGGAAACACAGGGCAGGAAAAATTATCATTTATCGATTGGCCAACTAGAGAATCTGAAGGAACTTGGAAAATTTTGCCAGGGAAGAAGTATTTACAGAAACAAGTTTTGTGACAAGGTTGGTCACACTCCTGACAGGGTTGTGTTGGGTGAATCACATCTTCCAAAGTTATGCCAAGAAAAATATTGCAAACGGAGCCAAAACCTTATTTTGGGAGCACAACTAGGCTAATGAAGCAGATGGCTTCACAATTTCCCTGGTTGAACAACATCGCCTTCACTAAGCAGGTGACTGTCAATATGGCAAAAGAAATAGGCTGAGACAGTTTTCAGTCCAGAAGAACTTTGCTGGGAGAGACTGGAGAACTGTGGGAAGAACTTCAGAATAACGTATAAGGGATACAACTGACAGAATAACAAGATAAATATCAGGTGGAAGATAAATATCAGGTTGTTCATCGTCTCAGTGTTTCTGTATGCTATCATACTCCATGGTTGAGACCTTCTCAAGACACAGAATACAGTAAACACACAGATAGAAAGAATCGACAAGAACCAAATCATGGTGGTGGCCAAGCACATTGCACAAGGCTGACAACCAAGGTTATGAATACTTGTCGTACTATCCACATGACTTTCAACCATGTCTTATTTTTTCCATTTTGTTAATTCAAACAAAACTCCAGCCCACATAATTTTCGCCTTCTGAACAGAACAGCCAAAGCAAAATGTGTCATCATTATCAGATCTATGTTCAATCCAATTGCCTACCTAAAGTTCCAACTAACACTGAAGCAGCGTTTAGACTGACATTTCCCTTACCGGAAAATCATGGTGACAAGGTTAACACAAACCTTTGAAAACTATAAACCATATCTAAACAGCTTCTTGATCATCGATAGCATACCTCGTGATCGGTATCCTTCTGTCAGGACCATGTGGAAGAAGCTCTGGATCAACCATTTACCGCACTTGCGATGCTCCAGGTTCCTTTTGCTTCACTTTGCAGTTGGAATTGAGGTTAAGTGGTGCATTCTCAGATGGAATTTCTTCCGTTGCCTCTCCTCTAAATCTAGTTTCCCCTTCAACAGTTTTTTGCTGCTTTGCCTTCCCATCTCGGTTCCTCATCATCTCAACTTAGTCCACATTCACAAAGACAGGATCCAGGATCAGTTTGCTTTATTTTTGTCACTGAAGAACTCATAGAATTTATTCACCTCTGCATGACTGCATGTTCAGGCTCAAGTTTACATGATTTGCTGTTTACAAACGGAGGCCATAAATCCCCAGACAGAAAAGATGAAGCTACAAATAGCCCTCGAGCAGAAAAATCCCATTCACCTCCTTGTGCACCACATTCTTCAGCAGAAACGACTGGCTGCCACCAAACCTCAGGTCGCTCAGCCCCGGGCTCACCATCCAAACAGGAGAGAGCTCCACAACGACCTTCTGTACCAGCTTGTCCTCCTGAAACCTGTTCAGAAGCGACGCCAGGCCGCCGCCTCCGACATCCCGGAAATCGACCAGCACACTACACAGCCCTCGATCTGCGAGAAGCCGAAGGACGGACTCTAGGTTCATCTGATCAGGGACTGAAACGCTGACGCCCGATGGCTCCACGGTGACAGGACTATCGGCCAGAACTATGGCATTAGTTGCGGACTCTTCGTCGAGAAATGGGATGTGCAATTCTGAACCTTCGGCCTGCGCTATGATGATATAGAGAGGCTGCTTTGCACCGGCTTCACGTGATATAGGTAAGGCAGTCCTCTTGGCCATCTCGCTTGAAATTATAACTCCGTCGTATTCTCTCGCTAGCTGCGAGTAGTACCCTCCTGGTTGATCAGCTCCACTCCCAATTCCATTGATGACTATCCCGTTCATCGATAGTGTAGTTCTCAAAGTTGCAAAGGCCTTCCCGGTAAGCATACGATGGATGTAAGCCTCGTTTAATCTGAGACACAATGCTTCCTCCACGCCAACCCTCACATCTATCCCAGCGACTCGGAGCTTTTCAATCCCTTTGGATGCTACAATAGGATTTGGGTCAGTCATCCCCACCACAACCTCCTTAACTTTGGCCTCGATGAGTGCTTCGGTGCAAGGAGGGGTCCTCCCGTGGTGGTTGCAGGGCTCCAGACTCACGTATGCCGTTGCATCTTCTGCTAGATCCCCTGCATCTCTAAGAGCGAATACCTCGGCGTGAGGCTCGCCTGCCTTGGGGTGGAATCCCTCGCCGACGACTTGGCCGTCGCGGACGATGACGCAGCCGACCATGGGGTTAGGGCTGGTGCGGCCGGCCGCCTTCCGCGCCAGCTCGACGCACCGCCGCATGTGGTGCGCGTCCATGTCCCCGGCCTGCGCCCGGCACCGCACGCCGGCCGAGAGACCCCGCGCGCCGCCGCCGGCGACCGCTAGGCGGGAGCGAGAAGGGGAGGATGCGGCGGGGCGTGCCGCGGGGGGGCGCGGGGCGAGCGAGGAGGCCATGTCAGCGAAGCCCCCAGAATCAGTTTGCTAGTTACCCAATCTGCAGTATCCAGTTCCACATGATGACATGAACACGAAGTTTTAGAAGAGAGAAAGGTATACGGGGCACGAGAAGCAAGGTGGGAGGAGAAGCACCTCGCCTAGTCCGCGTAGTCGTCCGTCCCGCCCGTCGACGGCCGGCCGCCGGCGTGTTCACCTGCCTCGGTCTGCGCTAGAGCAACAGCGAGAGGACTGGAGGTCGAGATCGGTTTTTTTTTCCATCAGTGTAAGATGGGCTCCAAGTTGGGTTATGTTTGCCTTCGTTAGGGCATGTACAATGCTAATGGTAGAGAAGTCACGTCTCTTACCCATCCACATCATTTCATTTACAGAAGTCAAAAATAAAAGTTGTACATTAAATACGGGTTGTGCGTCATATGGGTTGTAGAAAATCCGCTTTATCATTGACATCTCTTACACCTAATGAGAATTAATTATACTCCCTCCGTCCCAAAATAACTGTCTTAGATTTGTCAAAAAGTAGATGTATCTAGACATGAAACGGATGACAAATGGTACAATGGTGAAATTAGTCTTCTCTTATTTCGTAATAGATCATCTTTTAGATAAGGGAAGGCAGTCTTCCCTTTCTTCATTCTCTCCTCCAACTAGACAAATATCTTAGGTGTCAACATTAATAGAAAGCTGACCACTACATTGTACATGCCCTTGTGTACAGTGCGCTTCTTCCGATTGAGGCGAGCATGGGAATGGGCTATGCAAGTTGCAAGTGAGCCCACCGTTGAATGTGTTCATGTGAAGGCCACGAGACCCCGCGTGCCGCCACCGCCGACCGCGAGGCGGGAGCGAGAAGGGGAGGATGGCGGAGGCGTGTCGAGGGGCGAGGCGGGGGCGGGGGCGCGGCGCGAGTGAGGAGGCCATGTCAGCGAAGCCCCCAGAATCAGTTTGCTAGTTCCCCAATCTGCAGTATCCAGTTCCACATGAACACAATTAGAAGAGAGAAAGTTATACGGCGCACGAGAAGCACGGTGGGAGGAGACGCACCTCGCCCGGTCCGCGTAGTCGTCCGTCCCGCCCGTCGACCGCCGGCGTGTTCGCCTGCCTCGGTCTGCGATAGAGCAACAGCGAGAGGAGGCCGAGTTGGTGAGTTGGGTTAGTTTCTTTTTTGCTTCAGTGTAAGATGGGCTCCAAGTTGGGTTATGCTTCCCTCCCGTTACGTCTGCTTCTTCCGACTGAGCCAGGCGTGGGAATGGGCTATGCAAGTCGCAACTGAGCCCATGAGCGTCACAGTTTTTTTTGTAACCACGAGCGTCACTGCCGGAGGGAGTTTTTCTCGTACCACATCAACTCAAACATACACAGTAAAATCTGTAAAACTGAATAAACTCGAGAAGAGAACCCGGATACCTCTGCAGTTATATCTCTTATAAACTGACACCCCACTAATATGTATTTACGGTAGTCCCTATCTTCACATGCAGCCTATCCATATGATTAGATAATCACAATCCTCCAATTTCATCATCTATCTGTCCATTTTTTTGCATGCATAGACCAAAGAACTTTTTTTTTGCGGGGCATAGACCAAAGAACATGACATAGTAAAATTTGTTAAACTGGATAAACTGGAGAGAGAGAATCGAGGCCTTTGTAAAATCTGTAGCTCTTATAAAGAAAAATCCCACTAAAATTTATTTATGCAGCCTATCGACATCATCAGATCGATAATCACAATCGTCAATTCTCAGGCTTCGTTTATCCATCCAATTTTAGCATGCATGGGCCAGCCTACAAAGTTTCACTATACAAAGTTGTCATGTACGGTGGTCTCACATTTTTTTTACTTCACAGCTTAAGAGTTTCATGAAGACCTCATGTGTTTTCTGAGAAGTCACTAAACATGGCATACTTTGAGATGCCAACTACATAACTGGCAGTTTAGATTAGTTCTATCTTCTTACAAATTACGCTGTATATTGCACAACAAAAATTATTTTTGTACGTGCAACACCTATATATTTTCTTAGATTAACGGGGATTTGCATTTACACATATTGATTCTCATAGGAATTTTTGCTAGAAGGTTACCTCATGCGTTGCACCGGAGATCTCTTTTTTTTTTGCGGGAACACCGGAGATCTCTTTACGAACTATATTGTGTAAGCAAAGGGTATAAGAAGCATGATGAGCAGTGCTATACGTACGATGTTTGCTGTCCGATTTTCGTACGACACTCACCCACCCATGCATCGCATATACATCGGATGGCTTCCTTAGCCCAGCAGCAGAGGAATTAAATCAATCAGGTTTAGCCACGTATGAGTCGTACGAAAATCGGACACAGAATGTCGTACGTGAGGCACTTCCGAAGCATGATATACTATGTTGTCTAATGTAATATGCAAAATTTAATGCATCATAGTCCTATTATAAATTACTATATGATGGGATGGTTGAAGTAATAAGGCCCCGTTTGGTACCTCCGTTTTTTTTAAGTATTCCGAAAATACTGCAGTTTTTAGAAATACTACAGTATAGAATACTGAGAGGTGTTTGGCTCTAACAAGTTTTGTAGTTTTCAAAACCATAGTATTCTTAAAACTGCTGTTTTTTCGAAGTATTGAAAAAAGAGGTTGGACCCTCTTTTTTCTAAAACTGAGAAACGAGGAAAGCAACGCATAAGGGGCATCGCTCGCTTTTCCAAGCCGTGGCCGCCATACTATCTGCTCTAGAGCTCCTTGTCGGCGGCGTTGGAGAAACAGGTATGCGGCAACGGGGAGAAAACCGGGAAGCTAAGGCGCCGCTCCGCCGCGTTTACACCCTACGGACCTGGATACACGAACATGGGCAGTTTATACTCTTTTGTCAGGCTCTAAGTATACATCCTTATTCACGACTAGAACTCAGATGACAATTTTCTTCGTTAATGAACAAACATTTCCGAATACCGTTACCACAAGCCCACAATCCGAATTTCGGGTATATTCAACGGCAGCAATCAATTTGGCATAACCACGATTTTCTCCAGTGTAGTACTCCACTCGACGGCCAGTCAGAATCAACAGGTTTTGACTTTTGATATGGTATTCTGATCCGGCGATCCCACTCTCGCGTCTGTATGTACTACTCAATAGCTATAGGCAGTGCAAATCATAAGATACCACCGACGCATAATTACAAGCCCACACAGCCACACTACATGCTACTGCGCGTAGTCGCAAAATCCGTTGTTGCACTTCTTATCGCACCGGTTGGAGCAGCTGCCGCAGTTCTTCCCGTCGTAGAGCAGGTCCACGCAGCGACCGCCGCAACACGTCCGGCCGTGCTTGCACGCCTTGTTGCAGCCGCCGCAGTGCTCGCCGCTGGCGACGGTGTCCACGCAGTGACCGCCGCAGCACGTCGGCCCGGCGCTCCCGGGCACGAGGCATGCTTCGGCTGATTTCTTTGAGCAGTCGTCGTACGTTGGCAGAGGCGGGTGGACAGTGCCGCCAACCAGCAGGAAACGGCTCCTCCTTGCCGGTAGCGTTGGGTTGGCGCCGCCGACGGAGACGGCTGTGGCCAGCACCACGAGGAGGAGGAAGCCGACGTTCGCCATTGTGGAGAGATGGAAAAGTTATGCGAGCACTCAGAACTTTATGGGTTTATTATGCCTCGTGAAGGAGCAAGGGGATGTGATTGTGTGGAGTGAATGTCTCTGTCGCTCGTCGTGGTTATATAGAAGAGAGCGTGGGGAAAGTCAGAGGGTTAGCTCTGCTCTCGTCAGGTTGACTTCTGATGAAACGGAGACTCCAAAAACAACGAAAAGAAGGCACTTTTGTCGGGCACAATGCGCAAGGTTTTAGGTGCGCGTAGCCGAGTTCAGCAATATGAATTGCAGGTTGATCAATCAGCCAGTTCACGGCAATGTTCAGAACTAAGAATGACTGCAACACTGGCGTAACTTCAAGGCAAAAGGAATAAAGCTCCACATAACAAGGATTTGTTTTGGGTTTATTACTTTTGTGCCCTGCTGTGCTCTAGCCCTACCTGCGTAGTTTTCCTCGTCCGTGTCCTACCTGACTTTTTCGAGGCCCGCGGATGGCCAAGATGGCCGTTTCCGTCTGGTCAACCTCCTCTGACCGTCACTTGGCCTGACTAGTGGGGTCGGCCTGGGGCACCTCGTGAGTTGACAAGTGGGACCGCTCAAGTGGGACAGGTAGGTGGGGACGGCTTGTCAGGAAGCGAGTCTGACGCCCAGGTTGAGACATCTCGGCCCCAAGATTAACCATTTAATTTTGTACTTAATTAAAAATATTCCGATGAATAATTTGTTGTTTGAATCAATATTTATTTATTCATTGTTTAGTGAGAATTCGTTGATTAGTACGTCGTTAACACTGAAATTAAATGATTAGGAAACTGAACTTTAGAATTAGGATTCATAATTAGAATTTGCACAGGGAAACTGAAACTAAAATTAGGATTCATAATTCACAACTGATTACTACTAATCAGTAGCAGTGCAGTAGTTGCACTGCTACTACGTCGGCGGCGGGCTCCAACTTCCTCCGCCTCGGCTCATACATCCTCCACCTCTTCGCTGGCGATGCGTCGTCGTCGTCCTCCTCCTCGGAGTCGGAGTCGTCGTTCGGCGGCTCCTCCTCCTCGTCTTCCTTCTCCTCCTCCTCATCGTCGTCATCGTCGGAGTTGGGGTCGGAGTCGGAGCCATGGCCGCCCTCGCCTTGGCCGTTGTCGTCGCCCTCGCCGTCATCGTCGTTGTTGAGGTTTTCTTGCCAGTGCCCGTGTCCCTCATCCCACCACGGGATGGGGTTGCCCTCGCCGTCCGAGTCGCTCGGAATGGCCTCGTTCTGCCACCACGGATCCGCCATGGCACCGAGATTGGGGTTTTGGGAGAGAAGAGGAGGTCGGAATAAATGGGGTTTTTTGGGAGAGAAGTGAGAAGAACTGATCTGGAACCGCAACGCATTGGGGTTTTTATCTCCTATAGAGATGAATTCAGTGCATGGTTTTATCTCATTTTTAATTCTTATTCTGTAACTCCGAATGCGCTCATATTTGAACTGTAGTTGCAACTTTTCATCCTCTGTATGCATGAATTTTTTCGGAATTTTTCGAGAAAGTTTGGTAGGGTAGAAAAATACGTTTTGCTGCTGCTGTTTTTCTGGACAGATTCTGTCCCATTTTGTTTGATGCATGCTTTGAGCTTTTAAGTTGAATCTTTTTTATCCAATTGAGTTTATGAGTAGGCATACAACATTATACACTTTCTGGACACTCATATGAATTTTTGTTCAAGGATTATATGCAGCAAGGAACATATTTGTTTATCACTATTAATGCACCCACAGAAAAGAAATGGGAGAAACGGTGTTTTGAAGTTTTTTCACAGGGATTGGAGGAGATGCACCAAGAGCTATCCAAGGATGGTGAAGACCATAAGCTTGGGGATGTGAAGACAACCCCACTGGACCTACACACTCTCGGTTTGCGCACGTCCAACTTCTGTTTTTCGATCGAAACACTTTATCGCATAAACTTGGAGCGTCTTTTTGTTTGTTTTTGGTTGATTTTTGTTTTGAGAGACCACCACACTATCATTTATATATGAGAGAGCTACTGGAAATATGGGTTGAAATATGTTGGATGCTTTTATAAGATTGGGAAAAGGGATGTTTGAGTTGATTTTTAATGATATATAGTTGCATGATTCATGAGCTTGTTTATGAGTAATAGTTTGCAAATCCTTTTTGAAGAGCTATCACTTATTCATGTTTTGTGATGATTGTTATTTTACTTGGTTTAACATGGATTAGTTAGTTCTATGGACACTCATGCATGCATCTAGATGGTCAACTTTCTCCCTTTTGCTAGCCCAAACATTCCAACAAGTCAAAACTTGTTTCCAACACCTTCAACCAAAGTTATTCCAGTGAGTCCACCATATCTACCTACTAGCTATATGCTATTCCGAGTATGTTCATCATGATATTGTGTTATCTATACCTCTGAATGAAAATGATTATGTTATTGATTGCCATGGAAAAGTTGGTTATATAGCTCTCACGAACTTGATGCACATTTTACTATCATTGCAATAAATAAAACATGACCCATTGTGATTAAGATTATGATGCTAGTGGCTTGATAAATGTTCGAGGTTGGGAGTTAGCCCATATGTGCTGTCACATGCAAAGCTTTCAACATGCTCCTTCATCTCATTTAGTTGATATCATGTACTTTTGTTTATGGATGCCTATCATGGTGAAATGAGGTGGAAATGAAGAAGTTTAAATGAGTTTGTATAAATGGTTAGAGAGACGCCTGGGCCGCTAATCTAAGCCATGCATCATTCATGGTGGAAATTTACTTACATGCTATGGTGAACCTCTGTGATACACCTTATAATAAAAGCTATTCCAATGGTAAATAAAAAGGGTGTTGAGGTTGTTCATTTGTTTGTTTGTCTTGTCATTTTGATATGGGCTTGTTCCATATCCTGGGACAAGAGGTACCCCAGTTGACGCTCTTGATGATACTATTATTACTTACAATGATATATAACTTGAACTTGCTTTGTTTCCTAAGTTGAGTAATCATGGTGTAGGTACTTGTATTCAAGGGGCATGAGACACCTAGCCTTTACTTTGTCAAGCACACTACTCATATTTGCTCTCACATTAAACTATAATCATTCAAGATGCTATGATAGGGGAATGAGAGCTTGACACCAAGTATTACCACATTGCAATCATTAACTTAAGTAGAGAGTTTGGAGTTAGATGAAACTTATGCATGCTTTACCTCTACTCACTTATTCATCTTTCCAAAGTGTCCACCAAACATATTCAGATTTTCATCATCACTCTATGGACCACATGTATGCAAAAGTAAGAATGTCCATATTACTTGCTTCTATGTTATACTTTGTGAACTATCAATGAACATCCTTGTCTTGAATACTTGATATCACTTCATAAACTATCTTGCATATTGCTACTCCTTTGAAGAATGAATCATTTGACTTTATGTAGCAATTGTAATCATCTTTGATATCCATTGTTAGTATAAATTGCAAAGTCCATGTTAGTTTTATCACCTTCATACTCGAGGACGAGCATGGGTTAAGCTTGGGGATGTTGATGCATGTAAAATGCATACATGAACTTTGCACTTTATTTACTCATATTCCAATCATATTTGCATCATATAAGGGTTATATCAATGTTTTATCATGATTTTGGAAATATCTTAATGATTTCCTATTTTTATGGAATTAACCCTGCACAGGCAGAAAACCCTAGTTTTGTATTTTAATGTTTCAGGGACCCAAACGTCGTCCAAATCACCTGCAAATTTAGGGGCGTCATTTTTTGGAAGGAAGAAGACCTGTGGGCGAAGGAAGCAAGCAAACGAGGCCTGAGGCCCAAAAGGGGGTGGCCCACGCGGCCACAGTACCTGGCCGCGTGGGGCCCACTCTTTTGGCCCTCGTGGCTCCGTTGCCATCGATCTTTCGTCCACCGACTCCGTCTTGACCTAAAAACGCCTATAAAAAAGGTCCCCTGGCGTTTCGCGAAAGGAGCGGCGGAGAAACACAGAACCACGAAACAGAGAGTCAGAAGGCTGCCGCCGGAGAAGATCGGAGGGGGGAAACGCCGCCGGAATCACCTCCGGAGGGCTCCACCCCCCTCCGGCGTGTTCATCATCAACATCTACAGCAAGAACTTCTCCACCATCATCACCATGATGAAGGGGGAGTAGTCCACCCCCTGGACTAGGGTTTGTGGTGGTAACTTTTGTATCTCTCCTCTCTCTTGAGCTTCACTAATTAGTACCGTATGAGCTGCCAAACATGATTACGGTCATCTATGTAATACCTTTGTGGTGAATATTGTGGTGTGAGATGATTTGTTATGCATTTACCGTTGTGTTGGATCTTTTATGACTTGTCATGCTTTGATAGAATATTGTTCTTTAAGAAGTATGATGTATGTGGGTACGGGATGGCCGATGTGACACGGCATAGGTATTGAGTGACACAGTACCGCCCAACATCCTTTATCTGGGGGTAAAAAGAAAGAGTATGATGTGGGAGTGAGAGAAACCACGCTAGCCTTACGAGGGGTGACCTAGCAACACAAATGAGTATTTCTTTCAACTATGTGTTTTAGGACATATAGCCGTCATAAAAAGCTACCATTAAAACATGACAATTGTGTGTACTTTATCTATAACATGATGATCACCGTAGATGAGAGAGAGAGAGGATTAAGTGAACCCATGAACCATGTCCATTGTTCCTATAAGAAACACACACTTGAGCTTGTCCTCTTGCTACATAGAGGATTGGGCTTTCTCTCTTTGAGAGCTTTCACTTGCTACTACCTTTGTCTTGTCCTCTTGCAAAGAAGAGGATTGGGACACTTTTACATCCATCAAACCAACCATCTTGTTCTCTAAACTTGTTTAGTGCATAATCAACTAAAACTTGTGACACTTTAGTTGTAGGGAATAGATAACTTTTCCTTCTTACTCCTGCGGATCGATACCTTACTTCCACATTGAGAGGTGCTACAGTGATCATATCCCTTACTCTTGGGGGTTATCAGACGGCGCTTAGATCGATAACCGCATGCCGCCTGTGGAACCGAACAGACGGATCGAATGCTTCGTTTTTTCCCAAACCAGTGTGAAATGACTGCACATTTTACAGATTATATTCGCAATGATGACATCATGTGACCGCACTTGACGTCCAGTCGAAATGACATGCCTGTAAATGTTCACCACATCATCTGGTGCACCTTGACGCGTGTAGTACAAGTGTCGAACAGTTGATGTGCATTGACGTTCTAGTCAAATTGGCTGCAATTGGAAACGTTGTGAGACATCTAGACGTATCGCAAGCATTTTGTAAGAGAACTGACACGATTAATTTTTTTTTTACGTGCATATCTGCGTAGCTGCATCCGTTTCACACACCAAGCGCGTTCTGGACGCGAACTTGCACCCACAATGCGCATTCTGGGACATTAAATACGTGAATTTTTCGTCTGAATGTATATAGACCTTGTTTATCATCTTGAATCGTTAGTATACGACATAAGAAGACTATGTGCGCAGGTTTTTCCTTTTTTTTTGATTTGTTTTGAAATTTTGTAGCTCATTTCAAATATTGGTCAAACCTAACTTTGACCAACATTTAAACAAGTTTAAAACATGAAAATGAAAAACTAAGCCTAAATCCTTCTTAGTCACTTCAAAATGAAACTTTGGTGAGGTTTTCGAAATTTCCATGTTGTAAATCCAAAACCCCTTCTCTTCACCCTTGAGTTCATACGACATAGTTTGAGATATCACATTAGATACGTGAATTTTTCGTCTGAATGTATATAGAACTTGTTTTTCAACTTGAATCGTTAGTATACGACATAAGAAGACTATGTGCGCAGGCTTTTCCTTTTTTTTTGAATTTTTTTGAATTTTTTAAACTCATTTCAAATATTTGTCAAATCTAACTTTGATCAACATTTAAACAAGTTTAAAACATGAAAAATGAAAAACTAAGCCTGGATCCTTCTTAGTCACTCCAAAATGAAACTTTGACACTTTGTCAAACTTTTCAAAACCCCGTTGACTGCCTTCAAACCCTGTCCCAAACCTCGCCGAACAATGACCGTCGATGTAACCCTAGCGCTGAACTGCAGCCGTCCGATCGTTCTTCTAGAAGGAATCTGGGCGATCCGGGAGAAGCTCATTCTGCGATCTGATTGGCCGTGCGCGTAGGACTAGGAAACTTGGCGTACCGAATGGAGATTTTGGCTCGCCCACCATTTGCCTCATCCTACCCGAACAGAATTGGAAACTTCAAAATGTCAATGCACAAGGCCAAATTTCATAGCTAAGGGGTGAATATTTCCGACTTTCATCTTTGCAATTGCGTAGATTCATGGTAGACTAAGTTGTGAATTTTGGACACAGAAAAAAACGAAATTTGAAAGAGCTTGACATAATTCATAATTAAAACAACTACTAACGAGACAACATAATATTCATTGGTGCATAGTACAAAATTATAAAATAGATCAACAACTAAAATTCCTTGGTACCCTTGACCTTGCCCTTAAAAGAACTAATAACTAAAATGGACTACCACTCGTCCTCGTCGGCCTAGCCCTTGCCCTTGCCGTCGACCTTCATTGGGGCGTTGCCCTTGCTCTCCGAGCTATTCAGAGCCTTCTGCAGGTTGTCCGCATACTTCGCGGCTCTCGCCTTCTCCGCGGCTTCTGATTCGACCACAGAAGCGACCAGAGCATCCATGAGCTGTTGCTGCTCGACGGAATGCCTGGCCTGCTCCGTGGCTTGATAGTCGGCCCTGGCCCTGGCCATACCCGGGTCCATGACCTCCTCCTCCTCCTCCTCGGAAAGATCGATGAAGGGAATGGGATCGGGAGCAATGGCCCTGCCCCTGCCCCTGCCCCTGCGCCTACTCGGAGGAGACTCCCCGGATCGACTAATCTCCCAGGATGAACGAATCATGCTCGACCTTGGAGGAGTGCGCCCACGCCCACGGCCCCTGCCGCTGCCCTCGCTCAACTCAAGAAACCAAGGATAGCGGACGTGGCGGCGGTTCGAGTTGGGAGTGGAGCGGCCACCACCACGAGCCATGGAAAGATGAGGGACTGGGCAAGGGTGGCAAGGAGAGGAAGAGGGGATCACTGGGCGGCGTGGCCGCAATGGGCAAGGAAATGGCTCCTTTTCTAGCCACCTGCGATCTCGACGGCGTCACGTCTGGACTGGCAGTAATGGCGACCGGGCATTGATTCGGCTCGCCAGACTGCTCAGCTTGCGGCGGGACAGACTAGGTAAGAGAGACGCGAAGACGGCGGAGCAGATGCGCGGCCGGGCCGGCAGCGTAGGCGGCGAGGCAGCTTTTTGCCGTCCGGGGGCACGCAATTGAAGGCGCGAGGACGGCGAGCACAGGCATAGACGCGCTCGTACGGCTGCATGCAAGCACTCTTGGCCACATGTCACAGCTTCGTTAACGGTCAAAGGGCTTGACCGGACTGAAACGGCCGTCTTGGCCATCCGCGGGCCTCGAAAGAGACAGGTAAGGCAGGGACGAGGAAAACTACGCAGGTAGAGCACAGACGAGAAAACTAGAACACACCAGGGCACAGAAGTAATAAACCCATTTTTTTTGGCATAATTAGTACACATGATTCAGTGTACAAAATGATGGCCGTCTTCGCATGTTATACGTGTGATGTGTCATCAGACGCTAATTAGTTAATGGCATGAAGCGTGAACCTACTACGATCCTAGAGTTTAAAGCATGCTCATATCTATGGATTCATCGTACTTAGCCGGGATTCAAAAGACTTCTTATTACTACTATTAAAGAGGCATACATTGTGAGGCCAGTCGTTCATCCCTCGTCTTCTTCAATTTTTTTTTTTGAGCTATAAAGTGGTCGTATCCACCGACCGAATAGATAAAAAGAGTTGACCCAGTTTATAAGGGAAACCGGGTCCAAAAATCATACAATCTGTACAAAAGAATAACACAAACGAAACGACCCGCCGCCCACACGACCCAATTCGACAAACGACACAACACACACCACCTGCTCCAGGGCCACCGCCCCAGCGTAACAACCAGATCGACCTTCGCATTGCCCGAAAGTGATCCAGTCATGGTCAACGAACCCTCTGCCTACGCAGTCTTCATCCAGGTTGCCACCAAAACCACGGATAATGAACTTACCTGTGCGTGTCGAATATGTGTACGAGTAGGGCTACAATTGGACTTGTAATTAGCAGAGGGTTTAGTGTTCGAGTCGAACACGTGTAACCTGGCCTGATATATAAAGGCACCAGGGTATCCCAAATAGACGAGCGACGACGAGAGACGAAAATTAGGTTAGACATAAGATCTATTTGAGGACGGACGGCGCTCGTGGTAGGGCGGCCGGACCGGCGTGGCGTGTGTGATCTGATGTGTCTGTATACCGTGGTGGGCTTGTCGTCGACGGTACTATGTTGAATAGTACGATGGGAGGAGCGCCCGTAAGCATGCCCCGCAGATGTAGGCGTTGATCGCTGAACTGCGTTACCAAATCTCGGTGTCGATTTCTGTGATTGCTTGTCCTTGTATGATCGATTAGGCGCCTCGGGTTTTATGACAGATCACACGCTGTGTTGTGCGGGCAGAAATTCGTAGAGGCTAACGCCCCACCTCCACCCCCTAATTGTTTCGAGAACCTCTGCTGCATAAGAAGAGGCCTAAAAGTCTGAGATATATTTTTTGTGAGAACTACTAGCTTGGTCCTTTCCGCACCCTCAATAGTCGGATTCAAAATTTCTTTTTGGAACTTGGTGTTTCATCACCTTAAACATGGACTGCCATTAAATATGGTCTTAGGTTCTGAAGCTCTCTATTTGGTTGTTGTATCGCTGCTTTAGTTCTTTGCTTATGCTGCTGGCTTGTACTGCTGGATCCACTGCAGTTATTATAAATTGTGTGGAAACTATTTTCCATTCTTTAATAATATTGTTTTCTCAAACTCTCCTGAAATGTAAATCAGTATGTGTTGATCTATGTGTATTATTCAGGACCTTGGAAATATCATCTTGACTTTACCATGTCGGGTTGGTGCCGGGTGGTTTGGGTTGGACAGATTCATGTGGTTGCAGATGCTGTATTGGTAAAATCAGTTCCAACACAAGACCTAAGCTTTATTTATCTTTATTTGGGGAATTGATGAATTTATGGCATAGTTTGTCTCCCATATTTTTCTTTGTTGGGCTGTGTAAATAGAAATGAAAATTGCAGTTCACCACATGACTGGCTTTTAAGAGAGAGAGAGAGAGAAAAAAGTGGGACATAGTTATTGTGTTCTCTCTTAGTTTTCTTTTGTAGCTGGTTGTGGTGTTTGTGTGTCCACATTTTTGGAGGATAGAATCTTCGTGTCATTGACCCATTTTGCCGTGTCTCTAAATTTATAATGCTGCACTAAATATCCTTTAGGATTTATAGTCATGGTGCTGCCTTCTTGGACCCCTATTTGGTTTCTTTGTCCTTTTTAAATCTTGGTCAGATTTACAAAATTACCCATGCCTCTTACGCTATATTACTTCTGTTTCAGATGCATGGAGACACTGCACTCTCAGTATAACTAGCATCATTCGCCATCAGGAGTACGAGTATTTTTCGTTTCTTGAGGTTGGAAACTATCTGTTGTTTACTTAATCCCATCATTTGTTAACACAGTGAAATAATGTTGTTTTCTTTTATCTGCACACAGGTCACTAAGTAGCGTCTTATGGAATTTTTAGCCCCATCTGTTTGCTTTTCTGTAGACTCTACAATTTGTATCCTGTAACCAACAATTTTCTTCTTTTAGTGTCTGCTTACACATATCATCGGTGTAAATCAAGTGCACGACCTTTTTTGTGGACAAGTGCATTGTCAAGATAAAGGATGTTCATTCAGATTCTGACCCGCTCCATTTGATGTGAGATATTCCTCTGTTTCTAGCCTTGTTGTTTTTCCAGACCAGAGTATTGTGTATTAAACTCTCATAGAGATATTGCTAGCATAAGAGGTGGGTGCAAATAACAGAGATAATGTTTCATCATTCGCTGTTTAGAAGTCATTTTATGTTTAAAAATTACAGCTATACTTTACGGTTCAGTTTGGCTTCAATAAACCATTTTCTGTTAAAAAAAGGTTTTAGTTCTGTTCACACAAATCGGTCACCATGTCACGTTCAGATAAAAACACCAATACACAAATCTCACTGACCATGCATCAGTTGTGAAATCAACACCACTGAACAGGAATATGATTATATAGAGAAAGACAAGACATCTAATATATTAATCAGCGTAGGACTTTGCAGCGTTATCTGACTTAACACGGTGGTGACATGACTAGGGGTTCGCTGAGCTACATACGTCCCGTAGACTGGACGTTTTCAGGCGACATATATAGTCATGACAACGTTTCCTTTTTTGGAAAAGAGTCGTGACAACGTTGCATTGTTATTTGCTAGCGACGTTAGCTGGGCCAGGCCGGGTAGCTAGGTCTGACTCTGACAACATCAAGTTGCTGGGTTATGTCTTTCGTCGACAACCCGGTCGAAAAATGATACTCGCTCTTTCACTACGGGAAACCCACGATACGCCGACGGCCAGAAGCCGTCGGGTAGGCACGTTTGCCGTTGGCGTAGGCCTAGGCCGACGGCGGCCGTCGGCGTATCTCCGTCGGCGTAGCAGCCCGTCGGCGTATACAAATAACCGTCGGCGTAGCCGCCGTGGGACCCACAAAAACGGAAGCCGTCCGTCTCCGTCTGCTCCACCCATACGCCGACGGCAGTGCCGTCGGCCTAGCGTGCCACGTGGAGCGAGCTGGTGCGTCTGGGACGTGGCATACGCCAACGGTAAAGCCGTCGGCGTATTCGTGACCATTTGGTCCATTTTAGATGACGTGGCAGCACCCTGTGCGCCTGGGAAGTTCTCTACGCCGACGGCAATGGCGTATCCTTGACCATAATTTCCAATTTTAGCTGCTTGTTGCTGCTGGTTTCTGGCGCATTTTAAATACAATTAAAATCGCACAAATTATAAAACACGACAGAAACATCACATATATATCCAAAATGACACAAACATGATTCGAATTCATACAAGCATTCATACAAACTCAAAATGACAGAAACATAGTTCGAATTGACACCCGGAACACCCGAACTAATCCTACATATCGTGAGAGGTCGAGCCACCTATCTCTGACCGCGTGAAAATAGGCGACCGACCGCGTGGGCCAGTCGAACCACACAGGGAATCCGGAGAGCCACGGGACTGTGTGGTCTCACGCGACGAACCCGGCGAGGCACCACCAGTGCCATGCACCACGAGCGCGCGCGTCGAAGTCGGCGAGGCAAAAGCAGGATCAATGGGTGCATTCCTCGAGCAACTCGATCCCTACATGTTTGAGTCCAAGTTAGCAACTTGGAAAGCACAGCATGGCGGTAACAATTTGTTTGGCAAATAACTTACCGGTGTCGCTTGCTTGTATGTGCGAGCGACCGACTCCCTCGTTGGGCCGACGGGCGGGATCCCCGGCCTAGGTGGACGCGTAGGCAGCGCCTCCCGCTCTCCAGTGGCAAAAAACTTCTCGGTAGCCTACAAGATAGTTTAGATGTCAGGAGTTCTAGAAAAAGAAGGTTCAAACTAGAGGAAATGGGACTTGTCATATTTTGCAAATACAAAAGTTGAAACTTACAGCATCCTTCAACTCATTCCACTCCTCATACTCCTGGCTCTTCTGTACCCACAACTGATACTGTCTCTCATAGTCCGCGTAAGCGGCATCGAAGGCCGCCTCGAAATCAGCCTACAGTTTTAAAAGGGAACGCATCTCGTCAACTTAGCCACTTAGCTAGGAACGAATGTCGGAAAGAGAATGAAATTGAGAAAAACTTACATCGGGGCGAGCTCGGGAAGGCCGACGAGGCAGGACGGGAGGGTCGTCGGCGGTGAGGGTAGCCTTGACACGCGAGAGGCCCAACTCAGGAGTACGCGTGAGTACCGCACTAAGCATGAGAGGACGGCCATGCTCCCAACCGTTCCCGGCAAGGACCACCGCTCTCTCATCGGTGTCATGCCGAAGAGGGTTGTCCACAAATGGATTTATACCCTGGAACGTCTCGACGTATGCCTTTATCCCCTCCTTGGCAGTGCCGAAGTAATCGGGCTGCGAGGGCTGAGGCTCAGAAAAATTGGGCTTCTTCATCTTCATCCTCTCCCATGTTTGCATGTCCGTAAGAGGCTCCCCGAGATCGGCCTCCTGCAATGCCAAAGAAGTGTCATGCGTATCAAGTAGGAACATGAGGGGAAATAAATGAAGATTGTTTCATGTATATATATACCAGCTTTGCCTTGAAGCGATCATGGTTGCGGGCACCCGCACGATGTGTCCCCCCGCTCCCGCGGTTTAACCTGTTTCGCTCGCTCAAGGCCTTGAACTCGGGGTCCTCCCCAGCCCACCTAGACACCAACGCCCTCCACGCGTCATCCTTGCCATAGGCCCATGAGGGCTTAAACTGAAAAAACAATACTCATGTGAAGAACGGATAATGCAATTGCAACCTAGCAGCAACATGTAATCTCATTAACAATCTACTTACCGCCATGTAGTCATCTACGGTCACCTCAAGTGGGTTCTCCACAATCTCATGCTTCACCGCCTTCTTGTGTAACGTCTCAGTACTGAAATGATTGATGATGGTATGCTTTGCATTGTAGAACTGCTGTCGTGTCAACTTCCTACAAGCCCCCTCCAAAGTCCTGTCCGCATCGGCCCGCTGCTCAGGAAGTACCCTATAGAACCTCTTTAATCATGCACAAAAAACAAATTGTGAGAGCATGGTGGGGACATCAAGTATGAACGAAATTCGAAAAGTTCAACTTACCCAAAACTTGTTGATCACTGCGTCAGAACATTTCCCGCCGCTCGCGTAATTGGCGGCCTGATAGTCTACCCAATGGGTGGCTAGCTTCGTCGCGCCGTTGGGGACGATACTGTACAAGCCCGGCCAAAACTTCCTAATCAAAGCTCCAATCAGGGTGTTAGGCACACGGGCTCCCGCAGGATGTATCCAGTTGCTGCACAATAATGAAACATTAGTACATGTCAAATTGTCCTGACCACAATGAAGTTACCATGTTCAAAATTAGTATATATAGTCACTTACTCTTTCCCATTAGGCGTAATGAGGATCTTCGCCTCCTCGGTAGCAGGTTCCTTGTCCTCATCAGGGACCTGGGATTCCCCTCGAATCCTTGGCTTCTTCGGCGGCGCGGAGGACCCCGCCTCCAAGTCCGTGGAGGGGCCCGGCCCCACGTCCGTGGAGGGGCCCGTCTCCTCCGAGTCCGTGGAGGGGCCCGTCCCCACGTCCGTGGAGGGGCCCGCAGAGGGTATGTCCGAAGACACGTCGCCCCCACCTCGCCCTCGTCCTCCCTCACCTCGCCCTCGTCCTCGTCCTGCACCTCGTCCCCTCGGAGGAACTGGAGCATCGGCACCTCCCCCTCCTCCAGCATCTCCACCCTCACCTGCATTGAGAAAGGGTGAACAATTAAGCATAAAGACATGAACAAATTAAGAATTGCATCATCACCTCTACTCTCACCACTGTCAGACAGGTAACGCGGGTTCGGAATATGTTCTCTTCCACTTTTACTAACTTTCTTCTAGCGCATCTTCTTCACCAAGGAGGCCGATGATTCCTTGCCTTGGCTCATCTTGGTCAATCACCTGCATTGAGAAAGGGTAAACAATAACAACAGATCATGCACATAAACAAAAAGAAAGAATCGGAAAAGAAAGAATTGTCCAACGAACCTTTAATAACATTCTAATGATGTCATTGTGATTTTCTTGTATGATAACACTTATCTAATACGTGGCAGACGTAATAAAACTTAGGACCTTGACAGCTAAAAATATAGCAAAAAGTTTACATGTATGTTCATTGGTTAATTCATGTGAGCTAGCACGTATTACATCTGTTGCTAACGGTTAGGTGTCATAATCAAACCTACAAACTTACATATGGAGTAATCACACGAATCCAAATTACACCTGCTAGCTGCTCCTAAACAAATTGGATGGAATCTGCAAAGTTACTTTCTGGTATATCATCCTGCTTCATGTAGATGCTACTGCTAGTGGCAACCAGGTAAAAACAAGAGCGACACAGAACTAGTAGGCAGCCGCAGCAGCAGCAGCAAGCTCACCTCGGCCGGAGGTACGTAGTCGGACGGAGCGGAGACGGCGGCGGGGGCGTCGGCTACTGGCTCCGGCGGCGGGGGCGTCGGCTACTGGCTCCGGCGGCGGCTCGCGGGGCTAGGGTTTCAGAGGATTTGGGGCGGCTCGCGGGGCTCGCGGGGCGTACGGGGTGGGGCGGCCGGCGGCGGGGTCGGGGGCGGCGCGGCGGGTGGCGTACGGGGTGGGGCGGCCGGCGGCGGGGTCGGGGGTGGGGTGGCGCTGTGCGCCGCCGGGGGTGGGGTGGCGCTGTGTGGATTTGGGGATTTGCCGCTATGTGGATTTGGGGGTGTGGCGCGAAAGTTGGGCCGCGATATGGCGAAGCCATCCAGGCCTACGCCGACGGCAAAGCCGTCGGCGTATGGTTTTGCTTATTTTGTTTATTTCTAAGTTAAAACACCCTTCTGCACTAACACAATTAAATCTGTTGATTTTTAACCCAAATTAATTAGGACCAATTTTGTTAGATCACATTTAGTCATGGTTAGTTACCCCTAAAAGTGTTTAAATGAGATGAATCAGTGCTAATTGCAAAACTATTTGCATCTTGAGGACCCTTCAAAACAAAAGAGTCACGTTACCATTGGGGGCGGCCGGAGGAGGTGGACTGGAGGTGGTGGCGTCGGGGGCCGGAGGAGGTGGACTGGAGGTGAACGGAGGTGGTGGCGCACGAGGTGGGGAGGGCGCGAGGTAGGGCGGCGGCGGCGGCGAACGGGGTGCGTTTCTTTCGAGCGCTCGTGAGCCCTTGGATCCGGGAGAAGCACACGGATCGTGTGTTTCCTTCGTGCGCTTCTGAGCCGTTGGATCAGCGGTGTGTTTCTTTCGAGCGCTCGTGAGCCCTTGGATCCGGGAGAAGCACACGGATCGTGTGTTTCCTTCGTGCGCTTCTGAGCCGTTGGATCAGCGGTGTGTTTCTTTCGAGCGCTCGTGAGCCCTTGGATCCGGGAGAAGCACACGGATCGTGTGTTTCTTTCGAGCGCTGGTGAGCCGTTGGATTCGGGAGCGCCACCGGTAGTTCTATATAACCCAGTCGAAGGTAGGCATGGTACTCACTTGAGCGCAAACATGGTGTGTATTGGTCCTTGCGAGAAGTGTGTGTCCGGGTTTCACATTTCCGCATCCGAGCATCTCGCTAGGCTTTCGAGCAATTTGAAGGTAGATGGTAGGGTAGTTCCAATTGAAGAAATTTTGCACACTGAGAGTCATCTCGCTTCACTCGGGGCGAAGCTATGCCGCGATGGGTTTCCGTATAGGACCCCGCTCCAAATTCGTGCAGAAATGCTCAGGCTTGCAGATAAGTTTGACAGGAAAGTTACGAATAGTCCGTTCTACCGAACTGAAGCTGACCGTGTTTCGTACGGTCGTTCCTGTCTCTGGGTAGTTGACAGCGATGATGACGACGATTTCATGCCGTCGTCAAAGGAAAGGAGGGTTGAAGCACAGAGCAAGAAGGCTGAAGCTTCGTCCAAGGGCAAAGGCAAGAAGACAGAATTTTCGTCAAAGGGCAAGGGTGGCAGCACACGCACGGCATAGGGTGGAGAAATTTATTAGTTGTTCGTGATTGTTGTAATTTGTTCTACATGCATGTTTACTTGTTTGTTAGTCAATTATGTATCGGCGGTTCAAGAATGTTCTCTGTGTAATTTATGTTGTCACTGTAATTTACATGGTTTGTTTAATATCAATGCGAAAAGTAGTTCAAAGGGGTAGAAAAGTAGTCGAAAGGCCGGTCACTCTTTTGACACCGAGGAGTCGCTCTTTGGGTCAATAAGAAGACCAAGATGAGAGGATTTCACAACAAAATCTGAAATTTGTTGCTTTAGATTGTTGTCAACCTGCGGGTGGGATACCGGAAAACTCAAACCGTTATTTTATGCGGGTGGGATACCAAAACTGAGAGAACAGAAAAGACGTCCTGCCGCTGGTTGCCCAAAGATGCCCAAAACACAAGATAAAATACATTGCGACTAAACGCATAAATGAACAAATCATACGGTTTCACCCAGCTACAATCCCACCGTGGCTGCGATATCACATGCAGGGTGGGACGTAGCTGGGTAAATCCGGATAATTTGTGTGGAATGTCTAAATATAGCTGAAACAAGACACGCGGTTTGAGCGCCACTTCGATCCAAGCAGCGGTAAGACGTCTCTGATGATCTACAACCGTCCGGCAAGACGTCTATGATGATCTGCAACCGTTTGGTACGGTCGCAGGTCATCACAGACGTCTTGCCGCTGGTTGCCCAAAGATGTCTCTCCGAGTGAGCTGGAATGTTTTGTGTGAGTGAGTAACCTGTCTGAGGAGTGGCCTATTTATAGGCGTCGTGTGTTTCCTTCCAGTGCTTGTGAGCCGTTGGATCAGCGGTGTGTTTCTTTCGAGCGCTCGTGAGCCCTTGGATCAGGCAGAAGCACACGGATCGTGTGTTTCCTTCCAGTGCTTGTGAGCCGTTGGATCAGCGGTGTGTTTCTTTCGAGCGCTCGTGAGCCCTTGGATCAGGCAGAAGCACACGGATCGTGTGCTTCCTTCCAGTGCTTGTGAGCCGTTGGATCAGCGGTGTGTTTCTTTCGAGCGCTCGTGAGCCCTTGGATCAGGCAAAAGCACACGGATCGTGTGCTTCCTTCCAGTGCTTGTGAGCCGTTGGATCAGCGGTGTGTTTCTTTCGAGCGCTCGTGAGCCCTTGGATCAGGCAGAAGCACACGGATCGTGTGCTTCCTTCCAGTGCTTGTGAGCCGTTGGATCAGCGGTGTGTTTCTTTCGAGCGCTTGTGAGCCCTTGGATCAGGCAGAAGCACACGGATCGTGTGTTTCCTAACATAACACAACCAAGCAAAAAAGTCCACTGGGCTACCCCGTTTCGACGCACGTCTATGGGGGTAGACGGAAACGTTAGGGTTTTTGTGTTAGGTTAGTCCATTGGGGCTTGTCACGTTACCATGGAACATAAGAAAACTAAACTAGACTTTATTTGTGTTAGGTTAGTCCATTGGGGCTTGTGAAACCAACTTTTATCAAAATTAATCGAAACGGAGTAGTAGCAACTAAGATAGAACAAACTTGGGTACATAGACGAATGACAACAAACTTGCACTAGTAGGAATGTGCTTATAGCCACCAGTCTACATCTTTATTTAATCCATAATACATCACGAATAATGTAACTAACTTTTGCCGGGTCCTAAGCCGCGAGGTGCTGAGCGGCCGGCGGCTTGCACCCAAAGATAAGGAACCATCACTGGGGCAATACTCACATGAGGAGGATCCCTGTGAAGTGTATACCACATATTGTCATGCACCGCTTGCGTATCCAACCTAACCAGGTAGCGACGGACGTGCTCGTCCTCCTCTCTGATACGGCGACGCACCTCCACCTCGGGGGCCGGCGGCCTCTGCACCGAGGCTGGCCCACGCGACGGCCACCAAACAAGATCCGGGTCGACGACGTCACCCGGATTCCTCACCAAACTACGCGTCCCGGAAGACACCTCCCAGTGCCAGCCCGGCGGAGCCCAGTCCCGGACACTGCCCGTGTCCAACAAATGGCCGGTGGTCATCATCGATTCCCGCCGAGATCTGAAAAAATGAGTGGGGAATTTGATCAAACAACTAAGGTGCGTGCAACCTAGGTACGTAGGGGAGGGAGAGGGCAGCACCTTGGCATGGCGGACGGCACACGTGGTGGTGACGCCACGGGAGAGTGATGAGGGATCAGATATCAGTTTAGATGTGCTATGCCAATGGAGGCCATGACTACATATATACAGTGAGAAATGGGCTTCTGAGCTGTAGTATGCCCAATCAGGAAGAAGCACACGGATCGTGTGTTTCCTTCGTGTGCTTCTGAGCCGTTGGATCAGCGGTATGTTTCTTTCGAGCGCTGGTGAGCCGTTGGATCAGGAAGAAGCACACGGATCGTGTGTTTCCTTCGTGTGTTTCTTTCGAGCGCCTGTTTCCCGCCAATTCTCCCCTTTCGGGCGAACCGGATGGAATCGTGTGTCGATTTGGGGTAGACTTTGGTTTCTCATGTTCCTATGGCCTAACATAACACAACCAAGCAAAAAAGTCCACTGGGCTACCCCCTTTCGACGCACGTCTATGGGGGTAGACGGAAACGTTAGGGTTTTTCCAGCGGATTCAGGGTTTCACCGAAGCGGGGCCCCGGAGCGTCGGAACCCTACCCAAACCTAGGTTGTGACATACCATATGTATAAAAGTGTGTTGTGTGTTGTAAATGTGCAAGAATCTACTCCTAGGTGTGACCGACATCACCGGCATCACTTTCTCTCTAGATAGCCAGGAAAAGTTTTTATTTGTTTTACATGTATATGTTGTAGGGTTGGGTTCCGGAAAACTCAAACCGTTATTTTACGGGGGTGGGATACTGAAATTGGGAGGGCAATTATAGGTCCAATATATATAAATTACAACTACATTAAATATTATATAGAGAAATAAAGAAATGAATATTATATACGAAAATAAATATAAAAAAACTACTAAACGCCGACGGCAGCCGTCGGTGTTTTTATCGCGTGTACGCCGACGGCAGTACCGTCGGCGTATCAACGACGCTGGACGGTTCGCGTTATGCCGCCCTTTGTACGCCGACGGGATTTAGAACGCCGACGGCAGCCGTCGGGGACGTAATTCTACGCCGACGGCGCTTCGTACGCCGACGGCCTGTTCGTCGTCTGCCCAAGCCCGTGCTGTACGCCGATGGCCCCGACATTTGGCCGTCGGCGTACAGGACGGCCGTCGGCGTTTTCACGGTTTCCCGTAGTGTTTGATCTATGCTATTATTAAACTTGAGATAATTAAATTTGTGTCGTTCAATATCTGATCAACGAACCAGATCGCTCCAATGTTTGACAATTCAACACAACTCAACACACTTTTTCAGATTCGTGTTAATTACGGGTATTGCCACCGCTAAAAAAGAGAAACCGTTCTTTTCGGTTCGTTTCGCCAGCGCCGGCTAGCGCTCCTCCCCTTCGTGAGCGCCGCCGCCTCTCCTCCCTCCATCTCCGACCACCGCAGGCTCGCCT
The DNA here is from genome assembly GCA_947311845.1 of Poa pratensis. Lineage (NCBI taxonomy): Eukaryota > Viridiplantae > Streptophyta > Magnoliopsida > Poales > Poaceae > Poa > Poa pratensis. Next base: position 22,216,356 of record CAMZMU010000053.1, on the reverse strand, counting down.
CCCGTGCTCGTGACGTCGCCCGCCGTCCTCCTCCGTGCCTGATCACCCCAACTTGGTTATGCTCTTGCTCGACAATGGCCGGCCGCCCCGACGGCGCGCTGCTCGTCCTCCTACCTCGCTTCTCTTCCTTCCCCTGTTCCCCACCAGCATCCCCGCCGTCCTCGGAGCACGGCCTCCTCCGTCTGGTTCTCGCCCCGGCCGCTGCTCTGCCCTCCTCTCTCTGGCCGTCTCCGACGAGCTCCGTTTTCGCCGTCCTCCTCCTTGATCCGCCCCTTGCGCGCACAAGGCCGTCGTCCTCTGGTCACCTCCCTCCGCCGCTACAACATCTCCATGCCTCCGGCCAGGTCGGTCCCGACCATGACCTTCGCGACAGCAACGCCCTCCTCAGCTCCGTCTTTAGCCTGTGCACGCCTCTCGCTCCTCTGTTCGTCTCGGTGCTGCATCCATCCATGAGGATGCGGACGGAATCAACTACAGCGGACTTCTCACGCGGCTGTTCACCTCCTTGATATTCCTAGATGGACTATGGTGTGAATCAAGTATTTAAGTCTGAGATATTTTTATCCTTCGTAGTTCGTACAGGTTTCTCATAAAAGGATGTATGTTGGCAAACTACAATCATTCGCAGGTTTGTTCCTGACTAATAGCTACCTCCTGTTTCTAGATAGTGTAAGTCTGATTCGTGGTGTGTTCGACGATGTCATGCAGTGCCACATATACGATTCAAAGTGGCATGGCCATGGAGCTATGTTATTTTTCCTTTTGAGAGAACAATTGCGGAGAGATTGTGGCAGTGACTCAGTTGTGTATAGGAAGTTAGGAACACATGAAAATTTGTTGTTTTGGTGTGGAATTTGTAGTTACCTTTTTAAAGTTCCGAAATTCTACAAATGCTGATGCTACTCAAAGACGACACCTTTGTTTCTCTGAGAGGCTGGAGGCCATGACCCGCTCATCACCTATCAGTTTAAAATTTCAACACAAATCAAACTGCCGCTGCTTCTATGTTTGCTGCTCCGCAAAATGCCATTGATGTCCACTGTCATAAATGTTGTATGCTTCAGTCAATTGATAATTTTCTTATTTACTTTTTTGAAACGTCTAATGTGTTATTTCTCAAAGAAAAAGGAAAAATATCTTGCAAATACGTTTTGATGGTTGACGTCGTGCGTTGCACATACATGCTAACTAGAAAAATGATATAGATCATGTAATTATAGAAGTCTGGGTGCTCTACTGTTATTTCAATTTTCAGTATATAAATCTGTATATGAATATGAATATTTATGCAGTATTTAGGTTTTGTGAGAATAATTGATAGTACGACTACATTAAATAGTCGAGAAATAGTTTCTGAATCTCGAAGTCATAGATCCATCTGTACAATAATGCATATATAACCACAATATCACCTCTTGATTATCTTTTGTCAATGATAGGAGTAATTGAATAAGTGGACCACTTGATGGGAAGTATTAATCCTGATGAGATACATCAGTAATTCAGTTGAGAACTTGAGATGCATATGATTTGGTTGATGAAGGTCCACTAGACAAGTACTCCTCCAATCATCCCCTTATGCTATCGCTCATGGCCACAATTTGGAGTCTCATTTTATTACTGATGGTAATCCTTTTGGTTCTCTAACAAAGATTTTCCCTGGATGCATGGTTAGGCAACAGGTTGCTGCAGGGATACTACCTTCTGCTTCCTGGTGAGTGTGATTAATGGTAAATACAGTCCATGGGCAGTTTTAATAATTGTTGTTTTGGTAACAGTGTGCCTCCTAATAGTTCGCATTTTGGAGCCATCTTTTCCCAAGAACATAATATTATTATTTTTTCCTTTTTCTGTCATGATTCCTAAGCACTGAATTTTTTTCCAGTGCCATCACAAGAGTTTGGTATGAAAAAAATGTCCCTAAAATAATACAAAGTACTATTATTTGTCTTCTGAATTTTGAAATAAGGTCTAGACGGAAAAAGCATATGACGATTGTCTGCATCGTACCCACGTCTTTTCAGAACTCGAGGAAACACCAGTGATCTGCTGCAGACAAACGTCTGCCTTGTTCTTCTAATCAATACGAATGTCTATGTTTTACTATCCATGATTCAGTTGTAGTAAAACCAAGATACTTGAAAAGAAACAAGGGACGGGGAGAAGAAAGGTCTGCGGGAGCTTGGAAGGATGATTGGGGGCAGCTACAGATTGACGGAGTTAAGATTTGAGAAGGGTGGGGGCAGCGGTAGCAGGCTGTTCGGTCGCTATCGAAGACAAAGGAGAAGAAGAAGGGGACAATACGACTCACTAAAAGCAAAAGGAAACTGAAAAGACATATACAACAATTTAGAGACGTACTACATAATTGTTTTTGAGACGTCACGTGCCCTTTACTAGTATATTATAAAACGTTTTGGTAATTAATGTAGTTTGCCAACGTCCTATAATGCCTTCCGTAACGCTTTGCCGTCTCTAATAGTAGTCCACGTCATCACCTGATATTCCATCGTTTCTTATGGACTCCCTCGTAATTAAATAAGTGTAATTTTAGGTTTAGTACTAAGTCAATTTTATTAAAATTTGACCAAATTTATAGAAAATAATTATAACATATATAACATCACATTGGTATATTTTGAAACTTTATTTTAAGATGAATTTAGTGATACTAATTTAATATCATAAATGTGGATACATTTCCCTATAAAATTGGTCAAAATTAATAAGTTTAACGTAACCTAAAAGATAGAAGTACACTTATTCGAGAGGGAGTACTCCTCTGCATTTATTTATTTCTCCTCTTTTATTAGGATGCTCACAGTGGGGAGTAATATAAAGTAGTAACATACTGATGTCTTATATAAAGGTTATTTATTAGGCTGTATCATTTTGTCTTGATAAGTGTGATGTTACAGTTACTAGCTAAGTTAGCACAAACATCTCTTCTCATTAGCTACATGTCACATAACTAACTTGTCTTGAGATGTGTGATGTTACTAGCTAAGTTACTCCCACTAATACGTCGCGCTTTGACGTATTAGTGGGAGTAACTTAGCTAGTAACATCACACATCTCAAGACAAGTTAGTTATGTGGCATGTAATTAAAGCTGAGAGAGTTTTTTATGGTAAGTTAGATAGTTACTGGAACATCACACCTATCAAGATAAAATGGGTCCATAACCTAATAAATAAAGTTTTATATGACATGTATGGTTTAACCACCACGGACAAGTTCTCGGTCTAATCGGTGTATTTGGACATTATGAACGGGTATATTAGGTATTTACAAGATGGAAACTAAAGTAAATTTTAAATTAAATTCTTCATGTGGTTTCTGCTAAAGAAAGTTGGCCAACTAAGGATAATTTAGCTATGCATCGCTGGACAGGATGTAAAAATGTGGTTTCTGCCATTTTGATGAGTCGTGGAACATTTATTTATATCTTACTCATTTACTAAACCAATCCGGGTTTTAATTTTAATCCCACCTCCAACTAATGTTACTAGTAGGTTTGGTAGATGGTTGACTGCGATTGACAAACACGCTAAGTCACGCATTAGGATACGTGTTTGTGCATTTCTTGGGTAATATGGTACAAAAGTTGCTAAATTTCTGCATGTGTTATTGACAAAGCCTTGTACCGGATCCAAACATGGTCTCTCCTTATGCCCATTGAGCAGTGGAGACTTATGGATTCTGGATGTGCTCAGATGATGACAGTCGTTCAGTCTATATTTGGATTGGGTGGTTGGCGGCATTCTAACGGAATACAAGACGCATGGAGTTGTTTTGTTTTCTATATTTCGTTGGCTAATTCACGTTGCCACTTTGGGTGTTCTTTGAGCTGTAAATCTTGGTACTTTAAAACCATGCAATAAATTGGATGGTGCAGCATCCATCGTCCTGATGAAGAGGCCGGGCTACCCATTTTCGAAAAAAAATGTGATATCAACGGGATTTTCTACCTAGAGTCTTTAATGTTGTCTCGTGATGTTCTGTACAATAATGTCATTTACATCTATTAAATCCTATATATGCCGAGCCGTAACCGTCGTGCCAACAAAAAGACAGTCGTTCCATTTCCTGTCATAAGAAAACTACAAAAGGCCGTGACGACCATCGGCCGCCGACCAGGGCCGAGGTGATGTGCAGCGGTCGAGGACTTGCCCATCATGCGAAAGGCGTCCCTGCGGTGGCAGAAGAGCCTAGCGGCGGTGTTGGTGGTTCGACAGGCCTTGTCGACGCACTCCACCATGTCGCCCATGCCGGCGCCCGCACACCGCCGGCAGTACGGGAGGTAGCGGTTCTGTCACGCACGATGCAGCGTGGGGGATCGGGGATCACCAAAAAGACGGAACTACGAGTGAGAGAAGGAACTATGAATTGTACATATGAACGGCCAAGATTTTTCGGGTTGAACGGCCAAGATTTACCATTGAACGGTTGAACGTCCAATGCATTCAACGACAATCTCAGTAGTTCAGTCACGAAAATGGAAGGCCAGAGATAGGGGTTATGCGCCATATGAGTTTTAGAAGCTCATGACTAGGTACATATGCAAAATAGCCAGTTATTTAGCTAGGGGATAGCTATATATGCACCTGATCAAAGACTTTATGCATTTGTTAAAAAAGCTCTGAATTTATATCAAAAAGACTTTTAACGACACAAGCCATCCAAAAGATAAGAAAATTACAAACCTTAATTAATTCTCAGAGCTAAACAAACTCAATCTCCACACATTGCTGGTTCTCGGAAAGTGAAGGAGAAGGAGACAAGCAAGCTAGCTCCACACAAACCTGATTCTGCATGCTAATTATTCCCAGCGGCACAACTAAAGACAGACGTAGCACGCAACCCCAGAGATTAGGCATGAGTGCGTGCGTCGTTGGTTCATGCACCGGCGGCGGCCGGGCTCACGTAGACGAAGGCATCCAGCTGGAGGACGGCCATGTTCCCGAGCCAGCTCACGGTTTTCAAGAGCACGTAGCCCGTCGCCATCCTGAAGACCCCGGTCCCGCCCACCACCGCCAGCTCCCGCTCCGGCGACACCACGTCGTTGCGGCCCATCACGGCCAGCGAGCTCCCGTTGTAAGGCCCGTCGGCAAGCAGCACGTTCATGGCCAGCAGCATCGCGGGGTCGCCCTGCCGGGACCCCGTCACATAGAACCCCTGGGCACTATTAACGCAGAGGTAAGGTGGGGATTAGCCATGTTGGGCACGATGAGAGAATTGAGGCCGGTGTCCTCCTTAAATAGCCTTCTCAGCCACCTGTTGGGCATCAATCTTAGCACTAGCACCACCTACCACCAGGGAACACCAACAAGTACGTTCTAACCACAACAAATCTTGCATCTTAACTCTGACACTGGTTTTTTTTTTTTTTTTTTTTTTGAGGAATTACGGCATGTGCTCTGCCAAATCAATGAGAGCATCCACAACGCTGAAGGCTTACGGAGGCGCTTAAGTAATGAAAATAATTAGAACAGAATAGGATATGTAGCCAAGCACGCTTGTTGGGTGCATCCGTGTACACACTACACACTGCAGGCCAGCAAAAGCTAGCAACTATGTAAACAACACGGATCAGATCACTCAATTCACGAGAGTTCACTGGATATATTGGATCTAGCCCGATCCACCCGACCACCCCCGAGCTAGTTCATCATTACGACACTGCCGTCCTTAGTCATTCGTTACAAGCCAACCCTACAAGAATGCCTCGTGATGCTATAAGTAAGCCGCAAGATACGGGACTCGGTCGACTAGGGCTTCAGCGGGCCCAATCCTCTCCGTGTGCCAGGCCGGGGCCCGAGTACTCCTCTTGGGCCTGGCCTGCTCCACATCTTCAGGTGCTGCATCACCGTCAGGGTCTTGTTCTTCAGTAGGAGCATCACGGTCGTTGACAATCCCCGCTGCTTCGAAACCTGCTTGACCCCAAGCAGGTGCCATCAATGCTTCAAGATCTTCCCAGGTCGCTGCATCAACTGGCGAGCCACTCCAGTGAATCAGGCCTTGAGCGACTGTGCGGAGACCACGAAGACGAACACGAGTCTGAAGCACCTGCACAGGCACCTGGAATGCAGCATCAGCAGGCGGTAACTCTGAACATACCTGTTGACCTGGGCGAAGACACGGCCGCAACTGAGATACGTGAAAAACAGGATGAACTTTGCTTGAGATTGGCAAGGCCAAACGATAAGCCACCTGGCCCACACGTTCAATCACAGTGTAGGGACCAAAAAACTTGAAGGAGAGCTTATGATTCTTGCGCCTGGCAATAGAGGACTGAAGGTATGGTTGTAACCTCAAGAACACTTCATCCCCAACTGCAAAGGTGCGCTCCGATCGATTTTTATCAGCCTGGCTTTGCATACGCTGCTGCATCCTGAGCAAATGCTGCCTGACTGAAGCTATGATCAAGGAACACTCATCGAGCCATGCTTGAATGTGAGCAGAAGCAACCTGGGACTCAGCAGTGACGCCAAAGTAACGAGGAGGATGTCCATAAAGCAATTCAAAAGGTGACTTACCCAGAAAAGCGTGCCAGTTCGTGTTATACCAAAATTCACACAAGGAGATCCATTTTGACCAGTGTTGAGAGTGGGCGCTGATGAAGCAACGAAGGAAACACTCAATGGATTGATTAACTCGCTCCGTCTGCCCGTCAGTTTCAGGGTGATTCGCAGTGCTCATCTTAAGCTGAGTACCGGTGGCACGAAACACTGACTGCCAGAACTGACTGGTAAAAACGGGGTCCCTGTCAGAAATCAAAGCTGCTGGCATGCTGTGTAGACGATAGACATTATCCACGAATAGCTCAGCGACCTTGCTTGCGGTGTATGGATGACGGAGTGGAAAAAAATGAGCGTACTTAATTAGCTTGTCGACGACCACGACCAAACAATTGAACTGGCGTGAAGGTGGAAGACCATCAATGAAGTCCATGGAAGCCACCTCCCAAGGCTGGGACGGTACTGGCAAGGGCTGCAACTTCCCAGGAGGGTGAATGCGCTCAGGTTTTGCCTGCTGGCAGATTTGACAGCAGCGAACAAATTCATGAACTTGTTGTTTCATGCCAGGCCATTTAAAACAACGAGTTGATCCTGCGGTATGTCACTGGGAAACCAGAATGGCCACCTTGGGGACTGTCATGGAAAGCAGAGATGATTTGCTTCTGCAAGTCAGGACTTTCACCGATCCAGATGCGGCCTTGATAGCGGAGAACCCCTAGACTCAACGTATAATGCTGGCAAGCAGCTGGGTCGAGTGCCAATTTCTGGAGCAGGTCTTGTGCAAATGGATCAGCAGTGTAGCTTTCCAGCACTGATGACAAGCTGGTTGCACTGTTGAAACTGCCATCAGTAAGATTGTAGATACTCTTTTTCATACACAGAAAGGCCCCAGTTGCGTGGACCTAAGGCTCGACTGACATAAGCTAGAGGATGACCATTCTGAGACAGCACGGCTCCATGATTGCGTGGATCACACGTTCGTTGGTAGACCCCAAGAGGAAGGCATGATGCAGTGTAGCAGCAGTTTCCCTCAGTATGAAACCAAGGTTTAATCGACCAGTAGGAGCAAGAAATCACTTCTGAAGGTTGTTGGTGGCGGAATATGGCACGGCGCAACACCAGGAATCCGGCGACCGACGTGGAACTGCACACAACACAATCAAACTACTTTGCCCCAACGAAACAGTGAGGTTGTCAATCTCACCGGCTTGCTGAAAACAAAGGATTAAACGTATGGTGTGGAAAACAGTAGTAAATTGCAGAGAATGAAAAGGAACAGTGTTTGCAGTTGGTTGTATTATCAGTGTAAAAGAATGGACCGGGGTCCACAGTTCACTAGTGGTGTCTCTCCATAAAAGATAACTAACATGCTGGGTGAACAAATTACAGCTGGGCAATTGACAAAATATTGAGCGCATGACAATGCATATATATGACATGATGATTACTATGATATTCATGTGGGCATTACGACAAAATACATAGACCGTTATCCAACAGCGTCTATGACTAATAATCCACCGCCAGGTTGTCATACCGAGTTCCCCGTTGGTATTAAGTTGCAAGCAACGGATAATTGCATTAAGTAATGTGCGTAATGTAAACAAATGCATTAGACCTAACGGCGTACCCTTAAGCTAAGCATCGGTTATTTTATCCCTAGTGGCAACAGCACATCCACAATCTTAGAAGTTATTGTCACTCTCCCAGATTACCGGAGGCATGAACCCACTATCTAGCATAAATACTCACTCTTGGAGTTACAAGCATCTACTTGGCCAAAGCATCTACTAGTAACGGAAAGCATGCAAGATCATAAATAACATATAAGATAGATTGATAATCAACTTGACATAGTATTCAATATTCATCGGATCCCAGCAAACACAACATGTAGCATTACAATAAGATGATCTTGATCATGATAGGCAGCTCACAAGATCTAAACATGATAGCATAAAGTGGAGAGACAACCATCTAGCTACTGCCATGGACCCGTAGTCCAAGGATGAACTACTCACGCATCACTCCGGAGGCAGGCATGGTGATGTAGAGCCCTCCGGTGATGATTCCCCTCTCCGGCAGGGTGCCGGGAAGAGCTTCTGAACCCTCCCGAGCTAGGGTTGACGGCGGCGTCTCTGGAACTTTTCGTGGATAATGGCTCGGGTATTTAGGGTTTTCGCGTCGGGAAGAATAAATAGGCGAAAGGGCGGCGGCTGCGGAGCCACGAGGGCCCCACACCACCCCACGGCGGCAGGGGGGCCCGCGGCCCCATGGTGTGGGCCACGTGGCCCCCTCCGTCTCTCCTCTGGACTCCGTCTTCGTGTTGGAAAAATAGGAGGTTCTGTCCAAGTTTCGTCCAATTCCGAGAATATTTCCAGACTAGCTTTTCTGGAATACAAAAACAGCAGAAAACAGGAACTGGCACTGTGGCATCTTGTTAATAGGTTAGTCCCAGAAAATGCATAAAAATGCTATGAAGTGTATATAAAACATGTAACAATTGGTATAATATCAACATGGAACATCAGAAATTATAGATACGTTTGAGACGTATCAAGCATCCCCAAGCTTAGTTCTACTCGTCCTCGAGTAGGTAAAACGATAAAAACAAAATAATTTCTGAGGTGACATGCTACAATCATAATCTTGATCAAATAATATTGTAAAGCACATGTTATGAATGAAGTGATCCAGGTCAATGGTCTATAGTTTGCTAGCAAGTAGATAATGAGCAAACAACTGAATCATATAAGCAAAAACTTTTCATGAATAGTACTTTCGAGACAAGCATCAAAGAGTTTTGCATAAGAGTTAACTCATAAAGCAATAGATTCTAAGTAAAAGGTATTTAACCAACACAAAGGAAGATTTAAGTTTCAGCAATTGCTTTCAACTTTCAACATATATATCTCATGGATATTTGTCAACACAAAGCATATAATAAGTGCAATATACGAGCATATAAAAATTGTTGCACCAAAGTTGACACTAGTGTTTGCTTCTAAGATAGAAAGAAGTAGGAAACTGACTCAACATAAAAGTAAAAGAAAGGCCCTTCGCAGAGGGAAGCAGGGATTAAATCATGTGCTAGAGCTTTTTAAGTTTTTGAAATCATATAGAGAGTAAAAATAAGTTTTGAGAGGTGTTTGTTAATTGTCAACGAATCAGAAAATGGAAAGTACAATATGACCCCTGCCAACCAGACTTTTAAGAGCGGCTCCCATGAAGGACGTTATTTCTACCAGCAAGGCAGATCATCCCTCTTTCTCTTTTGTTTACACATGCAGATATTTCACTGTTTGTCATTGCTTGACTGATAAATCAGGGCAAAAATGTGAAGAGAATTAAGCGGTTAAAGTTGTAATTAATTGGGACTGGGCACCCCATTTGCCAGCTCTTTTTGCAAAATTAATGGATAAGCGGATGTATATGCCGCTAGTCCGGTGGTAAAGTCTGTTTGACAGTTGACATAAAGACATCCACCCCGTCCTCATGAGCTTGGTAAACATTGACACAAAATAGGAGTAATAATTTTGAATAGTTTAAAGGTAGCACATGAAAAATTTACTTGGAATGGCAAGGAAATACCACATATAGGTAGTTATGGTGGACACAGATGGCATGGATTTTGGCTCAAGGTTTTGGATGCACGAGAAGCATTCCCTCTCAGTACAGAGTTTAGGCTAGCAAGGTTATTTGAAGCAAACACAGGATATCAACCGACACAGCAAGACTTATATGAAAACATATTGCAAGCATTATAAGACTCTACACTGTCTTCCTTGTTAACCAAACCCTTTTACTAGAAAATATCTAGACCTTAGAGATACCAATCATGCAAACCAAATTTCAACGAGCTTTACGGTAGTTCTTCATTAATAGGTTTTAACTACATGATACAAAAGCTTAAACATGAACTACTTGATAACTCAAAACAATTGACAAGTATCAAATTATCCAATACAATGATCTACAAGAATATGTAAGCTTTTTCCATTATACCATCTACCACATGCAACATTTTCTGTTCCAACCAAACACCAATCAATTTATTTCAACATAAACTCTCCAAACAATTATAAGTGAAGCAAGAGAGTACTTTCTTTAAAAGAACTAACAGCTCTGAATAAGAGATGCATGCAAAACAGGAGCTAAAAGCATAGCAATAGCTAGATAAGAATACTCAACAAGTATAAGTGAAGAATAGGAGTATTCATATGAAAAAGCGGAGCGTGTCTCTCTCCCAATCAAGAATGCTGGGGTCCAATCAAGTTGACCATAAGAAAAATAAAATACTGAAAATAAAAGCACACAGACGCTCCAAGTAAAGCACATATGATGTGAAAGAATTAAAATATAGTTTCACTAGAGATGACCTGATAAGTTGCTGATGAAGAAGGGGATGCCTTGGGCATCCCCAAGCTTAGACGCTTGAGTCTTCTTGAAATATGCTGGGGTGATCCATGGGAGCATCCCCAAGCTTAAGCTCTTCACTCTTCTTGATCACATTATATCATCCTTCTCTCTTGACCCTTGAAAACTTCCGCCACACCAAACTCAAAGTAATTCTCATTAGAGGGTTAGTGCACAATCAAAAACTCACATGTTCTATAAGGACACAAACATGACCGTTACTTTTAACATTAGCTACTGCCACTGATGTTATGTGAAGCTCTTCACCCTAAAAAAGAATTCCACTCAACACTAGTAAAAGAGAGAATGCGAAAAATAAAAGACAGAATCTGTCTAAACAGAACAGTCCGCAAAGACGAATTTTTTCGAGGCACTTACGTTGCTCAGATCGAAAAACTTTAAACTAACGAAAGATGCGTACATATCTGAGGATCACGCACAAAAATTTGCAGATTTAAATAATTTTTCTGTGATTTTACAGAATTAAAACGGTGAACAGCAGAAATCTGTTCCTGCGCAGAAATCCAAATCTAGCATCATCTTCCTATTAGAGGCAATACTTGGCACAACAATGCGATAAAATAAAGATACAAAGGAATTGTTACAGAAGTAAACAACTCCTTGACTCAAAAAAAAAAAATTGCAGAAATAAAATAATGGGTTGTCTCCCATAAGCGCTTTTCTTTAACGCCTTTTAGCTAGGCATAGTATTTTATGATGCTCACATAAGATAAGAGTTGAAACATAAAAGAGAGCATCAAGAAGCATATATAAAACATGTTTAAATCTAACACTCTTCCTATGCATAGGATCTTGTAACAAATAAATTCATAAAGAACAAAGTGACAAGCATAGGAAGATAAAACAAGAGCAACTTCAAAACTTTCAGCATGAGAGGTGTTTTAGTACCATGAAAATTTCTACAACCATATTTTCCTCTCTCATAATAATTTTCAGTAGCATCATGAACAAACTCAACAATATAACTATCACATAAAGCATGCTTTTCATGATCTACAAACACATAATTTTTATCAAGCTCCAAAATAGTGGGATTAAAACTTTCAAACCCACTTTTAAATTTTATAACAAGATGATTGATCATTCTCAAGAGGTATGGGACTCCATCTAGATAAAGTCAAGACCTCTCCAATCCCATTTTCATTAGTAGAATACATAATATTATCAAGCAATATAGGACCATCATCTAGAGCTTTATCATAAACATTTTCTAAACAAACTTTCTCATTACCATGCATTTCGAAATTACGCACAAATAAAGGATTATCATAAGATTTATCAAAATAGCATGGATTATCATAAATAACAGTAGCATACTCATTTCACAAGTTTTACTCATAGGGAATATTTCAAGAGAATCCACAGGAACATAACATTCATCCTCCTTTGATAAGGATGGAGGGTGATCAAATAATGTAAGAGTAAAGAGTTACTCTCATTAGAAGGTAGGCATGGGTAGCTAATCCATTCTTCCTTCTTTTGTTCATCACTCTCCTCCTCTTTTTCATCCAATGAGCTTTCAGCTTCAGCAGTTTTTCTTCTACAGGTTCCTGCAAGACAATTTTCTGAGGATGTCTTTCTCAAGAAATTCAGTAATATAAGGATTATCATTATAATACTCAAGGCAATATCCAAGCATAGCAAAAGTATCAGATCTATAAGGAGAATCATCATCGAATATAACCAGCAATTTCATAGGCACCTTAAAAAAAAAAATTCTTCAATTTGTTCAAGATTAACAAAGTCATAGTTTCCTTTAGCATAAGCAGCCAAGGTTTCATTATCATTATAATCACATTGGAAAGGGAGGTGTTTATGCCTTCTACAACATAAAGATTCATTAAAGCAGTAGGATTCATCATAAGTAGAGCACAAGTTTTTAGCAAAATAATTCAATCTACTTATTTGTTCCCATAAATATTTCCCTTTTTGAGAAAGCGGTATTCCTTATAATAATTTTGTTGTTCCTCGTGAACCCACTTAGCCAATAAGATTTTGTTTCAAAGAGAGAAGCCATTGATAGCAAGTAAACAACTAGACATAATAACAAACCGAAATAAACTAGATGCAGAAACTAATTTTTTTGTGTTTTTGATAAATAAAGCAAACAAGACTAAATAAAAATAAACTAAGCAAGACAATAACAAAGTAAAGAGATTGGAAGCGTGAAACTCCCCTTGCAGAAATCCTCTTGCTCCCCGGCAACGGCGCCAGAAAATATGCTTGATTGCGTGGATCACACGTTCGTTGGGAGACCCCAAGAGGAAGGTATGATGCAGTGTAGCAGCAGTTTCCCTCAGTATGAAACCAAGGTTTAATCGACCAGTAGGAGCAAGAAATCACTTCTGAAGGTTGTTGGTGGCACGCGCAACACGAATCACCACGTGGAATCTGCACACAACACAATCAAACTACTTTGCCCCAACGAAACAGTGAGGTTGTCAATCTCACCGGCTTGCTGAAAACAAAGGATTAAACGTATGGTGTGGAAAACAGTAGTAAATTGCAGAGAATGAAAAGGAACAATGTTTGCAGTTGGTTGTATTATCAGTGTAAAAGAATGGACCGGGGTCCACAGTTCACTAGTGGTGTCTCTCCATAAAAGATAACTAACATGCTGGGTGAACAAATTACAGCTGGGCAATTGACAAAATATTGAGCGCATGACAATGCATATATATGACATGATGATTACTATGATATTCATGTGGGCATTACGACAAAATACATAGACCGTTATCCAACAGCGTCTATGACTAATAATCCACCGCCAGGTTGTCATACCGAGTTCCCCGTTGGTATTAAGTTGCAAGCAACGGATAATTGCATTAAGTAATGTGCGTAATGTAAACAAATGCATTAGACCTAACGGCGTACCCTTAAGCTAAGCATCGGTTATTTTATCCCTAGTGGCAACACACATCCACAATCTTAGAAGTTATTGTCACTCTCCCAGATTACCGGAGGCATGAACCCACTATCTAGCATAAATACTCACTCTTGGAGTTACAAGCATCTACTTGGCCAAAGCATCTACTAGTAACGGAAAGCATGCAAGATCATAAATAACATATAAGATAGATTGATAATCAACTTGACATAGTATTCAATATTCATCGGATCCCAGCAAACACAACATGTAGCATTACAATAAGATGATCTTGATCATGATAGGCAGCTCACAAGATCTAAACATGATAGCATAAAGTGGAGAGACAACCATCTAGCTACTGCCATGGACCCGTAGTCCAAGGATGAACTACTCACGCATCACTCCGGAGGCAGGCATGGTGATGTAGAGCCCTCCGGTGATGATTCCCCTCTCCGGCAGGGTGCCGGGAAGAGCTTCTGAACCCTCCCGAGCTAGGGTTGACGGCGGCGGCGTCTCTGGAACTTTTCGTGGATAATGGCTCGGGTCTTTAGGGTTTTCGCGTCGGGAAGAATAAATAGGCGAAAGGGCGGCGGCTCGGAGCCACGAGGGCCCCACACCACCCCACGGCGCGGCAGGGGGGCCCGCGCGGCCCCATGGTGTGGGTGCCACGTGGCCCTCCTCCGTCTCTCCTCTGGACTCTGTCTTCGTGTTGGAAAATAGGAGGTTCTGTCCAAGTTTCGTCCAATTCCGAGAATATTTCCAGACTAGCTTTTCTGGAATACAAAAACAGCAGAAAACAGGAACTGGCACTGTGGCATCTTGTTAATAGGTTAGTCCCAGAAAATGCATAAAAATGCTATGAAGTGTATATAAAACATGTAACAATTGGTATAATATCAATATGGAACATCATAAATTATAGATACGTTTGAGACGTATCACTCCAATGCCGACATCACAAGCATCAGTATCAATCACAAATTGCTTGCTATAATCTAGAAGAGCGAGAACAGGAGCTGAGATAAGAGCCTGTTTCACGGTTTGGAATGCAGTTTCAGTGTCCACTGTCCAGATAAACAGGGCACCTTTCTTGAGCAAAGCTGTCAACGGTTGAGCAATGAGAGCATAGTGGCTGATGAACTTCCGATAATAACCTGTCACACCAAGAATTCCTCGCAGCTCTTTAAAGTTTGTGGGAGTAGGCCAGTCACAAATCGTTTGGATTTTAGAAGGATCTATTGCAACACCATCGGCTGAAATCACATGGCCCAAATACTCAATCTGTTTGCTGGGTAAAGGCACACTTTGTAAGCTTCACTTGCCACTGATCCTTCTTGAGAAGACCTAATACTTGAGCCAGGTGATCAAGATGCTCCGCATATGTAGCACTGTAAACAAGGATGTCATCGAAGAAGACGAGGGCAAACTTCCGAAGAACTGGTGCCAAAGAAGCATTCATTGCGTGCTGAAAGGTTCCCGGTGCTCCAGTAAGACCAAATGCCATGACACGGAATTCATATTGGCCATTGTGCGTTTGAAAGGCAGTTTTGTACTCTTCCCCAGGCGCCAAACGGATCTGGTGATAACCTGCCCGCAGATCCAACTTGGAGAACCAGCGAGCACCGGCAAGTTCATCAAGGAGTTCATCGATGACAGGCAAAGGGTATTTGCCTTTACCAGTAAGAGCATTCAGGTGTCTGTAATCGACAACCATGCGCCAAGTACCATCTGATTTCTTTACCAACAACACAGGGGAACTAAAAGCACTCTGGCTATGAGTAATAACCCCTTGCTTTAGCAACTCTTGTACTTGCAGTTCTATTTCATTCTTTAAGTCAAGAGCAACTCGATAGGGTCTAACTGACACAGGTCTTGCTCCCGGCAACAAGGGAATATGGTGATCATATTGGCGACGAGGAGGTAACCCAGTGGTGTTTCAAAGACCGAAGCATATTTATCAAGCAACGCAGCAATCTGCGGCGAAACTGGTTGATCTGGCTCAATCTGTTCCTCCTGCAACATGTGCAATTCGACTAGCGCATGAGTACAATACTGTGGACCCTCACCGCGCAGCACCACTGTTTTATCTTTTGCTGAATGGCCAACCATCCTTGAGCCCAGTGAGTAAGCATGGGACTATGCTTAGCTAACCAATCTAGGCCAAGGATACCATCATATGTTCCCAGCTCCAAGACCCGAAAGGAATCAGTGAATACAGTATCAGACGCTTCCCATGCAAGGTCAGGGAAATAATGTTTGCACTGCAAAATGCCCCCTCTAGCAACCTGAACGTTCACTGAGTCAGTGAGGTCTGTGCAACCAGTAATTTGCTTCGCCTTCTCGGCATCGAGGAAACAGGGTGAACTGCCTGAATCAACCAAGAATAGGAATGGAACCCCTTGTATCGTAATCTGGAGTTGCATGGATTTTGGAGATGGTGCAGCCGACTGCATTGTTGCGGCTGAAAGCATGTACACATGTGCCTTTGGTGCTGCATCAAGCTCATCAGACTGTTCAGGTGTCTCTTCTTCTGTTGCCTGCATGAAATCGATCATATCTTGGACCACATGGAGCTAGATGGATGTTTTGCACCGGTGTTCACGGCTATATCTTTCGCCACATGTGAAACACAAACCTTTGGCTCGGCGGTAAGCCTTGAGTTTCTGCCATTTCTCATCCCCAGTTTGTGCAGCCTTCTTCTCCTCGACAGATTTGGAGACCCAACGATTGGGTGGTGGTGGCGGTGGTGACGGAGGTATGGGTGCAGAGTACTGGCTCCTTCTAGCTGGCTGAGCAATAGGACTGGCACTGCTGATTATAGGACTGCCCTCACCCAGCTCTTCGTACAGCAAGGCCAAGCTATAAGCTGTGTCAAGGTCCTTCGGTTGCTGAATTGCGACTAAAACACGAACCTCTGGCCTTAACCCATCAAGAAAATGAGTAGTGTAATGCACAGGATCTGCTTTTGTTTCATACACAGAGATCTGATCCATCAGGTCTGAGAAACGTGCCACATAGTCCTCAACAGTTGTCAATTGGGAAATATGGAACAAGCGCCTGACAAGGATTGTGTGTTGGTTGCAGCTGAATCGTGCTTGTACTGCCTCCACTAGATCAGTCCAATTCGGCTGAGGATTCTGCTGCAAAAACGCTTCTAGCCATGTCGCCGCCGAACCAACAAACTGATCAGAAGCCAAGGACACCTTGAGATTGCTGGCTATTGCCCAACGCCGAAAATAGTCTTCACAGCGTCGCTGCCAGAGACGCGAGTTTGCTCCATCGAATTGGGGTAGATCCCACGCGAACCACGAACAAGGAGTTCAGAATCGCGATTGTGACCAAGTTCAGAGTTAGGAGAATTGAAACTGCGGCGGCCGGAGTGCATACCTCTGACCAGAGGAGACATGTGGGGATCACAAGTCGTCCCCCGGTGTTGTTCTTCACAGCAGTGCCCATTGGGGCCGACGGCACCGTGATGGCTACGTGTTGGTGAACCCCAAGAGGAAGGTTATGATGTAGACAGCAGAAGTTTTCCCTTGAGAAATCTACCCAAGGTTATCAATCCAGTAGGACTTGACGATCTATCGGAAGGTTGTTGATGTTGACTCCCCCTGGCGCTAGGGAGCTTGCACCAACGTGGAATCTGCACAGACACAAACCAGAACTTTGCCCAACACGAAACAGAGAGGTTGTCAATCTCTCCGGTCTTGCAGAAACAAAGAGTTAAACGTATGGTGTGGAAAACAGCAGGAAAACAGCAAGTAACAGGAAACAGATGATTGCAGCAGGTTGTGTAAACAGTATGAGGAAATTGGACCAGGGTCCACAGTTCACTAGTGGTGTCTCTCTCAGAACAGATAACTAGCATGTTGGGTAAACAAATTACAGCTGGGCAATTGACAAATAGAGAGGGCATAACAATGCAATACATGCCAAGATGTCTACTATGAAATCTAGTTGGGCATTACAACAAAGTACATAGACCGTTATTCCAACGCATCTATGCCTAAATAATCCACCTTCAAGGCAGCATCCGCATCCTATTCAGTATTAAGTTGCTAACAACAGATTATTGCATGAAGTAAAGTGTGTAATGTAATCAATACAAGTGCCCTTGGACACTGCACCAATGTTTTATCCCTAGTAGCAACAGCACATCTACCATCTTAGACCTTTCTGTCACTGATCCAGATATCTAGAGACTGAACCCACTATCGAGCATAAATACCCCCTCTTGGAGTCACAAGCATCTACTTGGCCAAAGCATCTACTAGCAACGGAGAGCATGCAAGATCAAGAGCACATAGATAAACAACTTGAATAAACATGGTATCAATATTCATCGGATCCCAGCAAACACAACATCTAGCATTACAATAAGATGATCTTGATCATGTTAGGCAGCTCACAAGATCTAAACATGGAGGCACAAGGTAGAGAGACAACCATCTAGCTACTGCTATGGACCCGTAGTCCAGGGGTGGACTACTCACGCATCACTCCGGAGGCAGGCATGGTGATGTAGAGCCCTCCGGTGATGATCTCCCCTCCGGCAGGGTGCCGGGAAGAGCTTCAGAACTCCTCCGATCTGAGATTGACGATGACGGCCGCGACGGAACTTTTCGTGGAATATGATCGACCGTAATAGGGTTTTCGCGTCGCGGAGAATATATAGGCGAAGAGGCGGCGTCGGTGGCCGAGGGGGGCCACCACGCCATAGGGGGCGCGGGCCCACCCTGGGCCGCGCCCTAGTGTGGCGTGGCCCCCTGGTGGGTCTGCTCCGACTCCCCTTTGGACTCCGTGATCTCCTCGTGATATTATTGACGATGTCTTTTGTTTCGTCCAATTCCGAGAATATTTCCTTAATAGATTTTCTGAAACCAAAAACAGCAGAAAACAGGGAACTGGCACTGTGGCATCTTGTTAATAGGTTAGTCCCAGAAAATGCATAAAAATGATATAAAGTGTAACCAAAACATGTAGCAATTGATATAATAACAGCATGGAACATCAAAAATTATAGATACGTTTGAGACGTATCAAGCATCCCCAAGCTTAGTTCCTGCTCGTCCTCGAGTAGGTAAACGATAAAAACAGATAATTTTTGAAGTGACATGCTACCAACACAATCTTTGATCAAATAACAATGTAATGCACATGATCTGAATGAAGTGATCCAAGCCAATGGTCTATAGTTTGCAAGCAAGTAAATAAAGAGTAAACATAAGTGATCACACAAGTGCAAACTTTCATGAATAATACTATAAAACATTTAGAGATATAATAGTCTAACATAATAGTTAGTTCACAGCAGCAATAATTCTCAACATGAAAGTGTTTGTATCAACACAAAGGAAGATAATAGCTTCAGCTTTTGCTTCAACTTTCAACATGTATATCATATAGATAATGTCAATGCAAAGAATATGATCAACCAAACACAAAGTTATGTAAAAACTGTTATACTGGAGTTGACAATGATGTTTGCTTAAGTAGACAGAAAGAAGTGGGAAAACTGACTCAACATAAAAGTAAAAGAATGGCCCTTCGCAGAGGGAAGCAGGGATTAACATCATGTGCTAGAGCTGTAGTTCCCGAAGGCATATAGAGAGCATAAAATATTGTTTTGTAAGGTAATGGTGTATACAGGTGTCAACAAATCAAATAGCAGGTACTTGTCATCTTCCATGGCTAACTAACTTTTAGAGCGGTTCCGAGAGTTTTTAGGACTGCACTTGTAACAAGCACTTATTGGTGACACTCCTCCCAACCATTTACTTTCCACAAACCATGGCTAACCGAATCCTCGGGTGCCCACCAACATTCACCATGGAGGAGTGTCTATTTATTTATTTATAGGGTGGACTAACCAGCTCTTTAATGCAAAATAAAAGGTGGAGAAGCAGATGAAGCTGCCAATCCTTGTAAATTAATTAGCATGGAAGATGACAAATCTCACTACTACGTCCTTATGAGCTTTTCAAGTAGTGACACAAAAAGGAAATGTAACAGTTTTGAGTAGTTAGTAGATAGCACATGAAGAAATTTACTTGGAATGGTGAAAACACCACATAATAGGTAGGTATGGTGGACACAGGTGGCATGGATTTGGCTCAAGGTTTTGGATGTACAAGAAGCATTCCCTCTTAGTACAGAGTTTAGGCTAGCAAGGTTATTATAAGCAAACATCATTATCAACTGGAATAGCAAGAGTGTACATAAAACACAAGGTTTGACGAACCATAGACTCCCACTGTCTTCCTTGTTAACACATAGCCTTCATCCAAAAATTATCTAGACTACTATGGACTTCCAATTATGCAACAGATTATTATAGCAGAAAATCCTTATAGTAGTTCTTCATTAATAGCCATTACTTACATGATGCACAAGCTTAAACATTAATTACTTGACAGCTCAAAACAATTGGCAAGCATCAAATTACTCAAGACAACGATCTAAAAAGATTCATGTAAGCATTTTATACCACTACCACATGCATAGCATTTTTCTGGTCCAACCAAACACCAATCAACTTATTTGACAACTCTCCAAACAGATATAAGTGAAGCAAGAGAGTACTTTCTTCAAAAGAAACTGAAAGCTCTAACAAGAGATACATGAAAAACTGAGAGCTAACAGCAATAACAGCAACTAGACAGGAATACTCAACAAGTATAAGTGAAGCACAAGAGTATTCTAATGAAAAAGTGGAGCGTGTCTCTCTCCCAAACATGAATGCTAGGATCCAACAAGTATAGCACAGCAAACAAAACAAAACAAACTGAAAACAAAAACACACTGACGCTCCAAGGAAGAGTACACTAGCATGAAGCAATAAAAATATAGCACCATTAGAGATGACCTGATAATTTGTAGATGAAGAAGGGGATGCCTTGGGCATCCCCAAGCTTAGATGCTTGAGTCTTCTTGAAATATGCTGGGGAGGTAAGCCTCCCCAAGCTTAAGCTCTTCACTCTTCTTGATCATGTAATATCATTCTCCTCTATCAACACTTGAAAACTTCCTTCACACCAAAACTTAACAGCTTTTCTCATTAGCAGGTTAGTGCACTAAAAGATAATACTTCAAAGTTCTAGCAAAGACAAAACTCACAAGCCAACTATTTTAAACATTAGCCACTGTTACTAGGCTCAAGTGGGCACTTTTACACGAAAAGAAACCACTTAAAAACTTGTAAAAGAGAGAATGCAAAATAAAAGACAGAATCTGTCAAACCAGAACAGTCTGTAATGACGAATTTTTTCGAGGCACTTACGATGCTCAGATGAAAAACTTTTGAAATAATGAAAGTTGCGTAACATCATCAGGAACATGCACAAAAAGTTTCAGCATTTTTCGATTTTTTCTGATTTTCTACTGAATTAAACGGTGACGAACAGCAATCTGTCCCAATGCAGTCCCGAAAATAAAAACCAACTTTGCATTAGTAACTCTCCTTGGCACAACAAAACAGCAAATAAAAGATACAAAGGAGTTGCTACAGAGGTAAACAAGCATCCTTGACTCAAGAAAACAAAAATAAAACAGCAAATAAAAACATGGGTTATCTCCCAGAAGTGCTTTTCTTTAATGCCTTTGAGCTAGGCATGAAGAGATGCATCAAGTATTGTCAAGACCAGAAAATCCAAAACCATAATTTGTCTTGACACTAGTATCATGTGAGTATTTCATCTTCTTCCTAGGGAAGTGTTCCATACCTTTCTTGAGTGGGAATTGAAATTTTATATTCCCCTCTCTCATATCAATAACAGCACCAACAGTTCTCAGAAAAGGTCTTCCCAAAACAATAGGACAAGAAGGATTGCATTCAATATCCAAAACCACAAAATCAACAGGGACAAGATTGTTATTAACCATTATCAAAACATCATCAACTTTTCCTAAAGGTTTCTTCATAGAAGAATCAGCAAAGTGAACATCCAAATGACATTTTTCCAAAGGTGCAAGCTTGAGAATATCATATAAATTTTTAGGCATAACCGAAATAAACTAGATGCAGGAATTTAAATTTTTTTGGTTTTTGATTTTAAACAGCAAGCAAAACAAAATAAAACAAGACAAAAACAAAGTAAAGAGATTGGAACTGAGAGACTCCCATTTCCAATAGCCTCCAAGTCCCCGGCAACGGCGCCAGAAAACAGCTTGATGGCTACGTGTTGGTGAACCCCAAGAGGAAGGTTATGATGTAGACAGCAGAAGTTTTCCCTTGAGAAATCTACCCAAGGTTATCAATCCAGTAGGACTTGACGATCTATCGGAAGGTTGTTGATGTTGACTCCCCCTGGCGCTAGGGAGCTTGCACCAACGTGGAATCTGCACAGACACAAACCAGAACTTTGCCCAACACGAAACAGAGAGGTTGTCAATCTCTCCGGTCTTGCAGAAACAAAGAGTTAAACGTATGGTGTGGAAAACAGCAGGAAACACAGCAAGTAACAGGAAACAGATGATTGCAGCAGGTTGTGTAAACAGTATGAGGAAATTGGACAGGGTCCACAGTTCACTAGTGGTGTCTCTCTCAGAACAGATAACTAGCATGTTGGGTAAACAAATTACAGCTGGGCAATTGACAAATAAAGAGGGCATAACAATGCAATACATGCCAAGATGTCTACTATGAAATCTAGTTGGGCATTACAACAAAGTACATAGACCGTTATTCCAACAGCATCTATGCCTAAATAATCCACCTTCAAGGCAGCATCCGCATCCTATTCAGTATTAAGTTGCTAACAACAGATTATTGCATGAAGTAAAGTGTGTAATGTAATCAATACAAGTGCCCTTGGACACTACACCAATGTTTTATCCCTAGTAGCAACAGCAAAAATACCCCCTCTTGGAGTCACAAACATCTACTTGGCCAAAGCATCTACTAGCAACGGAGAGCATGCAAGATCAAGAGCACATAGATAAACAACTTGAATAAACCTGGTATCAATATTCATCGGATCCCAGCAAACACAACATCTAGCATTACAATAAGATGATCTTGATCATGTTAGACAGCTCACAAGATCTAAACATGGAGGCACAAGGTAGAGACACAACCATCTAGCTACTGCTATGGACCCGTAGTCCAGGGGTGGACTACTCACGCATCACTCCGGAGGCAGGCATGGTGATGTAGAGCCCTCCGGTGATGATCTCCCCTCCGGCAGGGTGCCGGGAAGAGATTCAGAACTCCTCCGATCTGAGATTGACGATGACGGCCGCGACAGAACTTTTCGTGGAATATGATCGACCGTAATAGGGTTTTCGCGTCGCGGAGAATATATAGGCGAAGAGGCGGCGTCGGTGGCCGAGGGGGGCCACCACGCCATAGGGGGCGTGGGCCCCCCTGGGCCTCGCCCTAGTGTGGCGTGGCCCCTGGTGGGTCTGCTCCGACTCCCCTTTGGACTCCGTGATCTTCTCGTGATATTATTGACGATGTATTTTGTTTCGTCCAATTCCGAGAATATTTCCTTAATAGATTTTCTGAAACCAAAAACAGCAGAAAACAGGGAACTGGCACCGTGGCATCTTGTTAATAGGTTAGTCCAGAAAATGCATAAAAATGATATAAAGTGTAGCCAAAACATGTAGCAATTGATATAATATCAGCATGGAACATCAAAAATTATAGATACGTTTGAGACGTATCACACCACCTCCAGCCTTCGAAGTTGAGGAAGAGGGACGATCCGCCACGGCGCCCGGGTCGGGACGCGAGATCCGGCTGACGGCGAGAGTCAGAGCCACAATCTCTGTGCTCAGCGAATTTTTGACGGAGCTGAGATCCGTGCCGATGGAGGCCTTCATCGCCTTGAGATCAGAGGACACGGTCGATCGTGCCTCTGCGAGATCCGTGGTGACGCGCTTGAGTTGCGTGTTGGTCTCGTCGACGAACTTGCGCACCGCCCCGACGATCTCCTTCTTGTGGTCGGCGAACTGGGCGTCGAACTCCTCCGACGCATCTGCCTTCAGCAGATCGTACAACTTGCGGGATTCCTCCGACAACGCCTCCATCACTTCCGAGCGGCAGCGAAACGAAAATCTGGTGGCGTGTTTGTGCTTGGGAATTTCCAGATCGTGGATCGAAAAACGCTCTGATTACCAATTGTAAACAACACGGATCAGATCACTCAATTCATGAGAGTTTACTGGATATATTGGATCTAGCCCGATCCACCCCACCACCCCCGAGCTAGTTCATCATTACGACACTGCTGTCCTTAGTCATTCGTTACAAGCCAACCCTACAAGAATGCCTCGTGATGCTATAAGTAAGCCGCAAGATACGGGACTCGGTCGACTAGCGCTTCAGCGGGCCCAATCCTCTCCAGTGTGCCAGGCCGGGGCCCGAGTACTCCTCTTGGGCCTGGCCTGCTCCACATCTTCAGGTGCTGCATCACCGTCAGGGTCTTGTTCTTCAGTAGCAGCATCACGGTCGTTGACAAACTAGCGTCGGGCGATCTTTTTGGCGTCAGATTAAAGATAACAACCATCCATGCACGAGGATTCTAATCCTAGCGTCTCCTTCTAAGCATCGCGGGTGGATGCTCTTAAGCGGGTCATCGTTTCTTGCTCCTGATCACACATAGAACACTTGTCGCCATGACGATACCTCTAAGATGGAGATTGTCGCCATTTAGAATGATGTCGCAGCCAAAGCCAGAGGAACATCTTGCATTTAGGTTGAGCTTCCAAACGCCGGAGCTTGGAAAAGTCGATGGGCACAAATGCCCCAGCAAGCTGGACTGCATACGCCAATCGGCATTGGAATTGAGATTCCAAGCTATCTGATCATCCTCATTAGTGAGATCCAATCCTTGCAATCGAATCCAAAGGACAGTGAATTCATGAAGCTGCTCAGTGGAGGTTATTCGTTGAAGACCAGTCACATCCACCTGTTAGAGGCCACTAGATGACCTGTTGTGCATCTGCGCAACCGCCCTAAGATTAAACAACAAAATGGTTCATGAGGCTTATTGTTGTGCTGCCTATAATTTAGATGAAATTAAGTTAAGTCATACTATTAATAGTATTTTTGGTGCATCGTACCATCGTTCCTTTTCTTGTTAGTGAAATCTAAATTTGTAGCCACTATAATTTGGATGAAAATTAGGACTTCTGTTAGCTTTGGGATTCCCTTTAAAACTGCTTTGAGCCTCCAAATTAGAAATAGAAGGCCGGGAACAAATGGGCCTCCTACCATGTTCTCAGCTTTAGAAGAATGCGTATAAGGTTTCCATCATCGAGTTGCTCGCCTTCGCGCGCCATTGTTCGTCAATCCACTGGTCTCCCCACTCATCCATCTGTGCCACCACGCTGCTCTCAGACTTCTTCGCCCCTCTACCAGGCACCTCCGGCAGAGGACAACGGCACATTCTGCCTTCACGCGCGCGATTGTCCTTTCGATTTCTCTCTCCTTCGGAGACCAGACCATCCGTTAGGGTTTCGGTGGAGTTCCTGATCCTCCATTTTGTCAGAGCTTCGGGATCTCTGTACTACTCTTTATGTCTGCAGGTTTCGTTTGTTTGTGGTATGATCTACCGAGATGAGGACAAGAACAACGACAACCTAGATAGAAGGATGATGGGCCGACTCAGACGCTTTCTTAATGATTGCGAGCTGAAGGAGATTTACCTACATGGTCGCCGTTATACGTGGTCTAATGAGCGGGAAACCCCGACGCTCGTCAGACTAGATAGGGTGTTTTGCTCGGCGGATTGCGAGGAACTCCATGAGAGTTGTTCGCTGCGCTGCCTAGCGACAGTGGTGGCTAACCACTGCCCCTTGCTTCTAGACTGCACTACACATTCCATTGGGAGGAAGCGCTTCCAATTTGAGAGCTTTTGGGTGAAGCTTGACGGATTCCGCGAGGTCGTGGAGACCGCGTGGGGGACTATCGATGGGGATACTGACCCATTCCGGCGCTTACATGCCAATTTGAAGCGCACGGCTCGCCAACTAATGAGTTGGAGCGATAAGAAGGTCGGGTGTGTGAAACTGCAGCTTACGATAGCGCGGGAGGTTATGCTCAGGCTGGACATCACGATAGAATCGAGACAGTTCTCGGGCGACGAGCACGCTTTACGCGCCAAGCTCAAGCAGGCCCATCTCGGGCTTGCCTTGCTGGAGCGCACGATGGCCCGCCAGCGGGCCAAAGTGGCATGGCTCGCCGAGGGTGATGCAAACACAACATTCTTCCACCAGCATGCTTCATACCGGCGCCAGAAAAACATGATCAGGAGTCTTCAGATCGGTGGGGCGGTGGTGACAGACCATGCATCCATGGCAGAGGCAACCTTTTGCCACTTCGAGTCCTTCCTGGGAACTTCAGTGGCGCGAGATTTCTCGTTGGACCTGGACTTTCTGGGGCTACATACTGAGGATCTATCGCGACTCGAGGAACCTTTCACAGCGGAGGAGATTTGGGAGGTGGTACAGCGGCTCCCACACGGGAAAGCGCCAGGCCCAGACGGATTCACAGTGGAGTTCCTACAGAGCTGTTGGGGGATAGTGAGGGATGACTTTATGGCCGCATTCAACAAATTCTTCACGATGTGTGGACGAGGGTTCCAGGGGTTGAATCAGGCGCTCTTGATCCTCCTACCTAAGCGCCCGGATGCGGCGGCTCTAGGGGACTACCGTCCGATTAGCTTGATCCATATCTTCGCCAAGCTGGCGGCTAAGACCTTGGCTTTAAGACTAGCTCCGTTGTTACATAACATGGTGGACAGTAACCAGTGCGCCGTCATTCAGAAGCGCTGCATTCATGATAACTTCATGTTGGTTCAACAAAAGGCACGACTACTCCATAGGCTAAAGGAGCCCAGGGTGATGCTCAAGCTGGACATTGCACGTGCCTTTGACTCGGTCTCTTGGGGGCTTCTCTTTGAGGTTCTCAAGAAACTTGGATTTGGTCCAAGGTTCTGCGAATGGGTGGCCATACTTTTGTCCACATCAAGTTCTAGGGTGATGCTCAATGGCGAGCCAGGCCCCCCTATTTGCCACAGGAAGGGCCTGAGACAAGGGGCCCACTAGTACAGAACGACACATCGGATACCCCTCTATGGGAACGGCACGAGTTAGGCGACGGAGAATCGCGCTTTCCGCGTGAGAAAACCCGCCGCTAGGCCGCGTCCCGTCCTTCCTAGGCAACGGTCGCGAATTATTAACCGTTGTCGATATGTTGGTAACGGAGTTTCTTGTGACTCCATGTGCGATATGTTCCTCAATGGCATCGGACATTTGTATACAACCGTTGGCGAGGTTGCGTATATAAAATTCCTTTTTTAGCACTATCTTGGATATTATAAAAGACCGTCGATTCGCCCTTGTTCCTCTGCTCCAGCTTGTTTTAACTCCGCACTCATGTCCTCCATGGCCAAGAGCATGAGCTCGTCGGGGAGATCGAATGCGTCCTCCTCCTGCGCCGCCGGGGCCGGGTCAGATCTGCTGCTTGTGAAGTGCGTTTGCTGCCACTGTCAAAACGCGATTCGTCGAGTGTCGCGTTCGGATCTGAACCCAGGCCGGATCTACTTCAAGTGTCCAAATCACAGGGTTAGTTCGACGCTTCGAGCAGTTTTGATTGATTCAATTCTTTGTGTGATGCTGATTTGCCTCTGGATTCGATTTACCATTTGGCAGGGGAGAGGCGAAGAGTATTCTGGGAGCTGTGATTTTTTTTTTGGATTGAAGATTATGTTGAGATGCTGCTAGCTAATGGCGTCGAAGTGGAAGTTGCAGAGCTGGAAAATATAGCCATGATAGTCAAGAAGGCGAACATGGAGATGAAGCCGCACACTGCAGCAGCTCTACCTGGTTTGGCATGGAGCCCAACAAACACTTCGACTAAATCTGACCATATTGTTGCTGTGCGCAAGGAGCGGCATAAAGGAACAGAAATAGCTCAGTTAAATGTTCTTGTGAGCATTGCTAGAATGATTTTGTGTGTTTGTGTGCTGTTGTTAGGTGTGAACTTGTATGCATCAATGAAAATCAGTAGAATGTATTAGGTTCGTATGCAGCTATGCAAATCAGTACAATGTATAAGGTTCGTATGCACTTTGAAAATCAGTAGAATGTATTAGGTTCGTATGCAGCTATGCAAATCAGTACAATGTATTAGGCGCTTATAAATGTACTGCCGGCAGAGCAAGCCATCAGTCTCATTCTCACTCTCTCACTGTCTATCTTTCAACCCTAGCCGCCGCACACTGTAGCTTTTTGCTCTCCTCACTCTCTCATGGCTTCCTCTGCCGGCGCTTCTAGATCCCGCCATCGCAGCCGCGGCTCCAGCGGCCGCACCGATCTAGCTGCATCCTTTCGTGATGAGGCAGATCTGGAGGCGGCTGTGATGCGGCAGGTGTGGGAGCGTGTCAGGCTGATCACCTGCGGTGATGCCCCGCGTCCTCTGGGCCACGCGGAGCTGAAACAGATCATTCGTCGGATGGTGATGCAGCAGTTGTGGCGGATCCGCCGTCAACGGAGGCCGATCTGGAGGCCGCCATCGACGGAGGAGGTGGCCGATCTGGAGGCGCCGAGGAGGTGGCTGATGTGGAGGCGCCGTCCACGGTGGAGGAAGTGGCCGATCTGGAGGCGCCGTCCACGGAGGAGGAGGTGGCCGATCTGGAGGCGCCGTCCACGGAGAAGAAAATATGAGGTCGAGATCGCTCAGCTCATGAACTAGTTCATAAATTGGTTTTATATTAGATTGTTCATCAATTGTGCTGTCTCTATATGTCATATTCTGCAGCGGCATAGGCAAGATCTCATGAACTAGAGCAACTCATGAAATGTTCTATTGGTTTTGTATTAGATTGTGAATTATTTCGGTGACACTGTCCAAGATGGAGTGATTTGTATTAGCAACTCATGAAATGTTCTATTGGTTTTGTATTAGATTGTGAATTATTTCGGTGACACTGTCCAAGATGGAGCAAGCCTCAAAATGAAGAATTTGGCAAAATATATTTGCTACGGAGGCTTGCGATCTCGGTATGGTTTCATGTTTTTAGTTTCTCCATCTATCTTCAGGATGTGTAGCAATTATGCTGCATATGTGATTTGGAGAAGCATGAAACCACTACTTGGAGAGCGAGTTGAGGAAGAAGGTGAAGAGTGGAGGACTATAAACGGACAGTGAGCTGAGGAAGAAGGAGAAGTCTCGATATGTGTAATTGATCATCTTTTGATGCTATGTAATGGTTACAATTGTTATATACATTATGAATGGATTTGTTAGCATTGTTGTGCTTCAGCTGTCAGATTTTAAATGTCCAGTGGCAACTCTATTACAGCTCTAGGCTTATGAAGAAACTACAACGCAAACGAGTCGAAACAGAATCTCCGTTTCTAATGTTCCGATACATCGGAAACAGAGGTCTGGGCACAACCGTTGCCAAATGGAGACCTCATCGGAAACGGTGTTTTGCCTCCGTAACCGATTAGGGCCTTCACATCAGTCACGGAGGCGGGGACACGGACCCTTTTTCCGTTTCCGATGGGTTTTTTGGCCCGTTTCCGATGTGTCATTCTTTACTAGTGCCCCTTGTCGCCACAACTGTTTGTTCTGGTGATCAACACGCTAAACAAATTATTGGCGAAGGCAACTGAGCTTGGTATCCTTCATAGGGTGGCCCGCCAAGACTTGGTCACTACGGTCTCGTTGTATGCCGACGATGTGGTCATTTTCTGCCACCCTGACGCGACGGAGCTGCATAAAGTTCGCGAAATCCTTGCGCTCTATGGTCACACTTCGGGTCTGCATACCAACTTTGCCAAATGCTCAGTCTCTCCTATTAGGTGTGAGGACGAGGTCGCCAATGAGGCGGCGGAAGCAATGGGGTGCTAGCTGGCCCCCTTCCCGGTGAAATATCTGGGCATTCCCCTGGGACTACGCAGGCTACCGAGTGAGGCACTCCAATTCCTCCTGGACCGTCTTGCTGACAAGCTACCTACTTGGAAGGCGGCCATGATGCCTAAGGCGGGAAGGCTCGCGCTGGTCAAGTCGGTACTAGCGGCGATTCCCCTCCATCAACTCATGGTGTTAAGTGTGAACAAAAAGACCATAAAGAAGGTGGAAAAGATCTTGAGGGGATTCCTATGGGCTGGGAGGGCGGATGCGAATGGCGGTCACTGCCATGTAAACTGGGCTAGGGTGTGTCGCCCGTTGCAGCTGGGAGGATTGGGTATCCCGGATTTGGCTCGTACGTCGATCAGCCTAAGGGTGCGTTGGTTGTGGAGGTTGCGCACTGACCACCAACAGCCATGGCGAGGGCTGGACATGCAGTTCTCGGAGGATGAGCGTTAGATCTTTGATGAATCCACGGAGATGTCCCTTGGGGACGGTTCAACGGCCCTTTTCTGGGTCGACAAATGGATGGAGGGTAAATCAATGAAGGACGTAGCGCCGAACCTGTTCGCGCTGATTTCAAAGAGACCCTGAAAAAAGCGGACAGTACGAGAGGCACTGGTCGAGCGCCGGTGGATTGCGGACATCTCGGGCGCCTCGAGTCCGCTCACTCTATGGCAGTATGTCCAGATTTGGATGCTTCTCCAAGGGGTGCATTTATCCGAGCAGCCTGACAGAATCATTTGGCGCTGGACGTCTGATGCCCAATACTCCGCCAAGTCTTGCTATGATGCCTTGTTCCATGGGGCGACTGTATCAAGTTCTTGGAGGTTGAATTGGAAGACTTGGGCACCACCTAGGGTGAAGTTCTTCGTGTGGCTGGCTTGCTTAGACAGATGCTGGACGGGGGAAAGGCTAGCACGTCGCGGACTACCACATCAAGCGAGTTGCCCGATGTGTGACCAGTCGGCGGAATCGATGTCCCACATACTCACTGGGTGTTCGTTCTCACGGACGATTTGGCATGAGATACTGTCCTGGATACGATCGACGTCCAGGCCGCCAGTTGTGGAGGACGATTTCGTGGATTGGTGGTCGTTGGTGCTCAACTCCACCCCCCGGTCGCTGCGTAAGAGCAACGAAACGCGATCGTCTTCGACAACGCGCGTCCCTCAGTTAGCGCTTTGGTGGAAACCATCAAGACTGAGGCACGTTCTTGGGTGAGCGCGGGGGCCCGTGGTCTCGCACATCTTCTCCCCTAGTCTAGGTCGCTGGGTTGAGTTGTATGGTGTGGGGTAGCCTCTCTAAAGGATTGTAAATAACTCTTCTTTCTATCAATGCATAGAAACCCTAAGCTTTTTGCGTTTTCGCGGAAAAAAATGATTTGGGTTGTTGATTTAATATAAGTCCGTGGGTGATCTGATCCGTGGATAGAGCGCTATAACTTTTGATCTTGTATCAATTAAAGGTAAATATTTTGTCTCGTTTCATTCAAAACATAGAGTGCATAAGGGAAACTGGTCGAAACATAGAGTGCATAAGCTGAGCAACGTAAACTCCAAAAAAGGATAGCCCGGCTAACAGTGGGGCAACTACGCCTACGAACAGAACATGGGTTTTTGCCTCCTGATACACTGAAGTTTGTACAGCAAAAAGAGAGTCATTGCAGTCTCCTGCATGCTGGAGTGAACCCCCAAAATAGCATTTGAAGTATAACGTGTTTGGTGGCCAATTTTGTTTCCTCGGTTGATCACAAGCCTCTCATCCAATTGGAGAGAGGGGATGTAGTTTTCTGGTCGACGGGCAGTGGCTTTTACATTAAAAAATATCCAATTGCAGTCGCCCTCAAGTCAGAGGATGCAAGATCGTTGTTGCCACATGCTTCGATCAATAGCGGTGAGGCCGAGGCACTGCATTTTTAGGAATTTTGTGAAGGACTGCTTCTTGGAGGTGATCCTATCTCAAGCAACATCAAATCTGTAGATAATCTCAGAGATGATATCAGCTCTCAATTTGATGACATTTGTCCTGTTAGCGCTCAAGGATTTGAGTGCTTGTGCGGTGGACAGGAGATTCCAAGCACCAACACAGCAAGAAAACTTTCATGTAAAAAGGGGAAATATTTATATAGCGGGGCGATGCTAGGCACGTGGTGGGAATACTCCGGAGAGGGCGCAACGTTTGAGAGGCTTCTTCGTTTTTCGTCGATCTGCCATTGTTGGCTTTTGTTTCTCTTATCTTTTTCTTCTTTTCTTTTGGGCTTTGATTGTGCTGCGGCCCCAGCGTGTTGGTTGTTTCGGTTGTTTGCTATATTTATATAGCGGGGCGAAAGCCTGTTTCGAGGAAAAAGGGGAAATATGATCAAGTGGCTAAGCTTCAACTCCAGAGTACATAGGTACACTACCAATTCTAGCTGACCAGAAATGCACACAAAGAGTTCACAATACCATATCTTTACTGATAATCAATTATAGTCGAATGATCATTGGGCTAAGAGTATTATTTATGAGAGTAGGCAAGCACTATAGCCGACACTACTATGAATTGTATGACAATTCTGAGGTGGCATGAAGTTAATAATACTGTACATTAAAGTACCTTACTATGCAAGAAGAGAACCAAAACAATAGTTCAAAGTGTAAATGTAAGATTACATTGGAATGAAAAATGGCAAGATCACTAGGTTAGTAATCAAGAAAGGCTATTTAACCCTGAAAAGGTGGAGGGGCCTCCTGACTCAACAAACCCACGTACTGAAAGTTCAGGAGCAGAATCATTCCCCTCCTGCAGCAGCCCATGATTAACGAAAAGAACAATAACGGTGATGTCATCATGGAAGAATCGACGGACGCCTTTCTCTAATTTCGTAATATCATTGTACCTCATTTCTCTCTTCCGTGCAGCTTCTTTCAGAGCCGCTTTTACTAGCCTCCTTGCAATACCCTGGAAAAGAAGGAAAGCAGAATTTAACATCAACATAGCAAAAGCTACTTCTTCGTTAACAAAATAACAAAACAAAACCATTACGGGTTCGTCCCCAGAAAGCAAAGATGAAAGAGTGAAGTAATGATAGCATACTTCTCGTGGATTGTTGTGCACAATTTCAACAGCTTGCTGGTTTGTAAGGTGCTCCCATAATCCATCAGATGCAAAGATAACAAAACTATCTTGTGGACGAATATGTCTCGTGCATATAGATGGCTCGGACGTTAGAACAGGCCGACGGAGAGGCTCGGAGAGGTGGAATCTAGTTATGGATGGATCAACAGCGAATCTTGCTTCTTTAAATATGCATCACCTATAGACCTTGAAACCTAAGAGTAAATCAGAAGAATATTCCGACAAGAAAATTTTCAGAAAATTAAACAACAATTTGGCATAATATGTTATTCAATAGAAACATACTCTTAGACATAATGGTACAACTCTGAAAGTAATGAGCACCTGTTGTGTTTAAAGGCATAATATCATGTATTGGCTGTCAAATATGTACTATTTAAATACTATTTACTGTTCCTTGAAAGATACTAAAGTAGAAGATTACCCGCTGTCTTCCATAACAAAAGTTAAAAAGCTTCGTCAATAAAAGGCTTGTCATAGAAGGTCTGTACTGTATACCTGTATTATGCCTTTGATGCGCCAAACACCA
The DNA here is from genome assembly GCA_947311845.1 of Poa pratensis. Classification (NCBI taxonomy): domain Eukaryota; kingdom Viridiplantae; phylum Streptophyta; class Magnoliopsida; order Poales; family Poaceae; genus Poa; species Poa pratensis. The sequence continues at coordinate 22,183,013 of CAMZMU010000053.1, read as the reverse complement.
TTCTTAAGAACAACAATTTGTGAATCGTCAGGATGAAGAGATCTAAGTTCCTGCCTCACTTCATCAATGCTTGCGTTGTGGTCTCTTGTTAGTTGCTCTGCAACAATCCTGTTTGATCCAGTTAGACAACCAACAACTGCCCTAGAATCACCAAGATTGGCCAGGTATAGTGTTTTTCTCCATATTACACCAACTAAACAACAAGATCCAATAGCAGCAATAGAAGGTTTTATCAAGTGTGTCCTGCGCACAAGTGACAAGAAGCCTTGCTCTGTAGCAGAAAAGGCATTTCGGACAACATCCTCAGATACTGTTCCACTTTCTTGGGCGAGACCTGTAGCATAACAGGTTTAACAACAACTTTTTGCCTGAGAAAACATCACAGCCCTAAGAAAAGAATAAACAGATTGCATGAAGAAAGTTCATTATTATTAGAAAACCATGAGTCAGGTCATGTGAAGTACTAATTATCATGAACATGAATGGCCAAAGCACATTATAGAACAATTTTTTCTCTCGCAGTCACAGTGGCGCACAGATAATGGCATAATGGGTAGAGTCCATTTCCTAGGTTCTGTTTGGAATTTTGTAGAAAACGTGAATGGAATTTCCTATCCTGCATAAATCCAGTTCCAAACTCTGCTTGCAGACAAAATAGCTATTGGCAACTACTGCTATAAATCGAGATCCTCAAAGGAAAATTCTCAAGAATTTTTTAAGTTGTGTCACTGCATATGTAGCTCTGAGAAGAATAACTGGAGTATAGCTGAAGTGAGTTAAAAATACTGCGGAAATGATGAGTAAATGGCATCTGGAGAGAAAGGGGGGCACGTACGAACGAGGTGTTTGGAGAGGTGGTTGGATATGAAGCGGGAGCCTCGGCGCCGCCGTGGCCGTCATAGACGCCGACGAAGGTGGCGTCGGCGCCCGTCTCGACCTGGCTGTGGTCCTCCAGCACCTCGTTGGCCTGCACGACGGCGAAGGAGAACTCGCCGGCGGCGTGCCGGCCGAGGTCCCGCGACCAGAGCAGCAGGTCGTCGGCGTCGGCGCCGCTTCCGCCGTCCTCATCCCTCGTAAGCGAGTACCTCCGGCCCGGTCCCAGACGCGGACGCAATCTTCTCAGCCACGGCCACATCCCACATTTCCCTGCGGCACGGAGACGAGCGAGCCCCGATCGAACACCTCGACGACACGGCCGCGCGGAGACGTGCTTTGTCTTGCCTACTGCCCCATTACACGACCAGGGGTTGCTCCGCTCTACCTGAAAAACCATGCACTCGATTGGATTCCGAACCTTTCGACTGAAAAGTCAGACGAAATAGTATGAAAACGAATAGGAAAGTGCGTGTTATATGTTCATAGTATCTCCTCTTCTCGCACCTCTAGCACGACGATGACAGTCGAATTCCCCCCGGAGATGTTCAACTCTACAGAGATTTATTTAGGGTTTGGCGCGTGAAGTCGATGGCTGGACTTCAGAAGTCGCTCGCGAGGTTGGAGGAGGGAACGAGGAGGCCTCGTAGTCGTGTGAAGGTGGCGGAGTGGTGTACCCCTCGGGTGGTTAGTGTGCGCATAAGTGAGGGCCCCGTACCGGCTATATATAAGCTTTTCGTCGTGGAAATGGCCCTTTGGTTTTCAGGTACTCGCCGGAGACGGGAGACCTATCATCCGTCCATGGAAAAGTGCAAAAGAGCAGGAAGAAGAAAGTGCAAAAGCGCGCTCTGATCGGTTTTCAGGTACTTGCCGGATGGCTTTGACTTTTGCTCATCACTTCCCCTATCTTTATCGGAAAAAAAAATCAGTTCCCCTATCGTTTAAGGAAGGGGTCATGTGATTTTCTCCGCTACAGCTCCAGATGATCGTAAAGCGAGATTACGGCAGCGGAAAGCCCGGGGAAAAAGGGTCGCCGGACAGCTACGCCGACCCAACCCAGCCGTGCGGCCGTCCCGATCTCCGGGAAGACAAGGAGAAAAGCCCTGCCAGAAATCGGGAGCACGGACGGACGCCGAGATTATCAGCTCAGTGTTGTGTTGTTGGCGTCTCAGCGGGCTGGACTGTTATAAGTGCGTAGTCCGGCGATGATAGCGCGGCTCGCTTTACAGATCAGAAAGCGCGGGAGAAGCCGTGGGCGCTGAGAGATGAGTCTAGCACTTCTGTAATTGCATCACTGGGAACCTGTGACACCCAGCGCTCGCGGACCACCTCGTTAATCGTATGCCGGTCAGAGCAGATTAGGGCATGGCGCAGCACTGGATGTTTATACTAATGTCCGCATCACGTCGATCGGTCGTAGAGGACATGATCGATCCATGAACTTATCGCGGAGGAGCGATCGGGCCGTACTCTCCGTTTAAAATAATAGGCTATTGTGTTTAGCGTCGGCGATTTCATAAGCTACGAAAGGATATGGCCGAGCTATCGCGTAGCTAAGGTCATATAGCCGGTTTGCTAAACTATGGGAAAAACAATATATTTAGGCAGCATATATTCGTATATATATCAATAATTGACATATGCATAACATATTAACATAGTCACATAATACATACGAATAATCAAAAGTTCTAGACATAGTTCTTTCCACATATTACAACATTAAGTAGCACAATTCAGAACATTGTTCTGTCCAAATATTAGCATATTACATAACCACGTGTAGCAAAAGAAAGTTGGACATGACTGGCTTAACAGTTATTTAGGCTCCGATTTGGCCTCAGTGGGACAAATATTGGTCCAAATGTTTTTAGACCCATGAGTGGAAAGATAGCGGCTAAGGGGCTAAACTGAGCTAAATCCATTTAGTCGGACTATTAGCTGCTACTATCTATTTAGCCTATGAAGGTCGGGTGATAGCCGGAAAGTGCTTTGTGCACTCGAGTTCCAGTGCTCCTGCCCATTTAAAAAATTCAAAAATAAATTTACAAGTTTCAAAAAATCTGAAAAAGCACACGTGTTCTCAATGATGTATACTACATGCGTGTAAAATCTCAATTCATAATAATTTATATTATAGTCTAAAAAAGACAAAATGGGGAGTTTTGAAACTATGCATTGTTAACTATAATAAGATCTGTAAATTTGTCATTTTTGTATAGGTCGAAATATATAGCTTTTGGCTTTGTGATTTTGCACGTCTACAGGGTACATCATCGAGAACATGTATGATTTTTTTCAGATTTTTTTAAAACTATTAAATTTATTTTTCGAATTTTTTAAATGGGCAAGAGCACTGGAGCTCGGGTGCAAGAAATCTCTACCCGGTGATAGCCGGCTATTTAAAACAGAGGCCGTACTGCACAGATTGGTGGACGTGAGTTTCAGATAACACTCACTCTGAATCCGAGCCCGTACCCTCTTGATCGAGTCCGTGTGCATGCCACCTGAATGCAACAGCTAGCAGAGGACACGATCGAACCGGTGCGCCTCCTGTTCGTCAGCGGAAAACAACCGGTGCTCGGCTGCGCGCCAAGCGATTAGCTAGCCGGGCGTCGTCCTAGCATTCCAGCAGCCCAGCTTGACTTTAATTAAACGAAGCTGATGCATGTATCCGGTGTTTTGCGTGCTCTCTTTTAGGTAGGGTTGGTCGCGCTTTTCCTGGTGGCGCGCGGACGGAGAAGTGCACCCGCTGATGATGATGATAAGGCTCGAGGAGATCGATAGATGGATCGATATCTCTTGGTATAGGCTAATAGGCACGACCGTTCAATGGTGGCTACGTGATGATGTGTGCTGATGCTATAGCAGGTGGGTTTCGACATGGACGTAACCAGGAATCAAATACAAGTGGGGCCAATTGCATATTACGGAAGTTGGAGGGGGCTAGATTGCTAAACTTGGGTGAATTTGGTGGTAAAATCTACAAATTAAGTAGGGTACTTAGACAAAAAATTCCACCATGGGGAAGCCATGGCCCCAGGGCGCCCCCCTGGTTCCGTCCCTGCCCATCTCTCGTAGGCTTCTTCATTTTGTGGAGGACTGGTATCAACAGAGCTCAGTTGCTACTCGACGAGCTTTGTTTTTATTAGTTTTAGACCCGTATGTCCCGGGCAGGTAGTAAGCAACTCCAAGAGCTTACCCAGAAGCAGCTTCGAGTGAAGTAGAGAGAAGGTATTAGTAAAGCAGACATTGACATATTAGGCGGAGCGCTCTATCTCGCTTAGATGGAGTACAAAATGACAATATGCATGCCTACACCTATAAATTAGGCATTGACGTGATTAGATCAATTTCTCTCTTCATTCCACACCCGTCCGAACTTCGTTAGCCATGTTCAAAATCATGCATACCAACAAGTGCGAATATAATTTTGGCATTTGCACGACTGATTTTCTCTCAGTTTTTTTTACACAATGATTTGTTTCCCAGCTGATTGTAACATAATGGATTAATGGCTGTATATTAATGTGGGCTTATTTTCATCAGAACTACAAAAGCCGAAGTGTTCTCTTGATCATGGGCCCAGTAGCTCGTTCGGGAGGTTGTGTTGGGCTCTCAGTACGCCATGTCGTCTTTTGGGCCTCATGACGTCTTCCGCTAAAAAAAAACATATAGCCTGGTGGAGGCCGCCGTTATATAAACCGCCTCATATCCTTCTCATTGCAACACCACCAGCCACCCGCCGCCACCAGCAATACCCGTGGTGAGATCGTGACTCGTGCATCGTCTCTGCCCTTTCGTCTGAGTTTATCAGGCACTTTCGCATGTCGATCTATCTCTGTGTATTCGGGGCCTGTGATGTGAACAATTTGTCCGTACCATCTGATATTTCTGATGATTCACATTTGCTAATGCATGTATCTATGAGGTCCCTAAGATTTGATATTCTTTTCGTATTTGGTTCTATTGTTTTCTCACAATGTTCTTCCAATCCTCTTCATGTCGCTCACCCATCAAGCCAGGCAACAAATTAGAGTCTCTGATGAGCTAATCCCCTTAGCGACTTCAGTGCTGTACGTTGCCGAGAGCGATCCCGCAGATAGTTATCATGCATGGGTATTATTTTCATATGGTCTGTGCATCCCTATCTCCCACACCTTCTTCTTGTCTAAGCGAGATCCATACGTGATAATCTTGATTGTGCTGCTAGCTAGGCAACAAATTAGAGTCTCTGATGCGCTAAATCCTGTAGCAACTTCGATGTTGTACGTTGCCGACATAGAAGTACGGAACAAGTTTCATGCGTGCGCCGTCTAACATACGGCGTGCGCATCCCTTTGTCCGACACGTTTATCTGCAGTTAGTTTCACCTCTTATGCCCTTATCAACTTATCAAAACGTTGCAATACTTCTCGTACGATTTTATGATCACGAAAAGTTTCAAAAAAAAAAAAAAAGTTAAATTTGTTTTGTGCAGTGAGTGCGCTGAATGTTGTATGATGAACTGTGCAATTTCATAAATATCCGAGCCTTGTAGCATGAACTAATGCAGTGTCATGAATATCCGTATCTTATCTTAGGGTGTAATTTCAGTTTATCTTAAGACACAAGCTGGCATGACAGTCATTTAGAATTGAGGCCCCGAGATATATACTCTGAATCTCTGATACATACTGCTGACCTGATTATCCGCATTTACCCGTTGAGAAGTAAGGATGCTGCCTCTTGTCGAGCAACTTCTTGGCGTCAAGGCGACTGAGAAGCCCTTTGTTGTTAGGCGCCGACAGACAAAACTGTGTATGCAGCTTCCCCCTTCCTGCAGAAATCTACAGAAGCTCAGGTCTTAAAAAGTGATATTGTCAGCTGTAAGAGATCTATTTTCTTAAAAAGTGATATTCCCTGATAAATGAGCATCTAATTCGTACTCATTGCACTTTTTCAAGTCTTCAGATAGTAAGTAAATTTAAAGGGCATAACAAACCCAATTTATTTTCTCATTACGATTACAAATACACTAACAGAAAAATATGTACGAACTGTTGTAAGAAACTTAATTTAGATAGTAAGTAAATCATACACAAGTACACAACTTCACACTTTCAAGAAAAGTATGTATGAACTGTTGTATAGGTTGTATGAATTATTTGCAGCAATGATCAAAACCAAAATAAAGTGCAAAGTTGTTGTCTTTAAATCAGTATGAGTACAGTGGTTATGTTCTAGGAGATGCTATTGCAAATTGTAAAACCAGTTTCAGATATCTACTAGAGATGCTCTAAGTACATCTATATGCAACCAATCATCCTCTTACTGCATGGAAGTTAAATGAAACACAATGGACTGATAAAAAAATGTAGTGTAATGAAAACCTAATAGACAAGATCCTTAAGAATCAAGCATGGTGATTTTAATGGATAAGAAAGAAAGAACCAAACCAAGACAACCACATATGACATAACTCAGCCAGTACATGGCACACAAAATGGCGACGAACCGAACTGAAGAGAAGGAAACAGATCAACCCGTAGCTGCACAAACCTTTCTTTTTCTTTCCACATAATTGTCCTCAATGGATTTTGAGGGCTCCAGTTACTAAAGAAGATGCGATTTCACTTCGTCAGATCCATTTTGTATCAGCGACACAACTTTAAGTGTGAAATAAGGTCACCTATAAAGTGCACCAATATTCAGAGCCAATAAAAGGCTAGCAAGAAGGTAGGGACCAATGAATCGAAAATCCCCCTTGACCCCCGAGCTCCTGCCTGAGAAAACACACTTAAAAAAACTACAAAAAGGGAAACAAACATATGCTAGTGTTATAAATATTTACAAATTTTCATGGTGAAATAGCAAAATTTGTGCAAAATAAATGCTCATTTGTGTCAACGAACATATCCCAAATGAGCACTAATTTTTATTTTTGCATACAACACAATACATGTCATTTCACCACGGAACTTTGCACCTACTTAGAACATTAGCATATGTAATATGTTTGTTGCCCTTTTTCCAGATTTGGTTGAAGTGTTTTTTTTTTTTTTTTGAATGTCGAAAGCGGGCACGAGCACGTGAGCTCGGGAGTCAAAATAGTGCTCTCGCGATGAATGAACAATAGGAAAGGAAATGTATGAACTTAAATTACTCAACATACAATTCAATGAACATATTTGGTACTAAACTACCAACAAGATTGATTCACTAATAATCATTTTAAAGAGAATCATGAACAAATGGGTGAGCCATATCATATTGTATAAATACAGCTCCCGCTCCTACAAGATTAAAAGTATGTCTTATGGTTAATATTTGTAGTTTTGTCTTGATGTCCGGGAACTGAAATTTCTCAATAATATTTTGCTTGTTGAAAACCTAGCATATTATAAGAAGACATGCCAACTAAATATTTGTTCACAAGTATTTCGGTATTAAGAGACATGCAAATAAAGAACTGTAAGTAACAAAGGCTCAATAAATATTTCTTGAAAAACTGTGACAACATGCGGCTACAGTATAACTAAATTGTTACAATCCTCAATCTCCATCTATGTCATACTCATGTGGTAGAGAGATTGAATTGATGAGAAAAACTGTCTATTATGAAAACACCTTATTTGGCTTATCCTGAGCCATTCTTCATTCGAACTGCACAATCTAATAAGACTTAAAAGAACGGGACAGAGAAATCCACCAAACAGAACTGAAGTTCATTCACTGAAACAATATTCCTCCTACCTTTATTTTCCACAAACGGTTAATCATCTCAGATAAAGAAGTGGCGATGAATATGTACCTAAAGTTTTTAAATGAATGTCCCAGGGTTGGTAAATGTTATTCATTTATTTGGACATCCCATACGAGGAGCTATGTGATACAATCTATGTAATATAGAAAATAATAGACCTGACACTAAGATTTAATTTCGTGAACCTTTCTACTTTCCTAACAATATGATTCCAAAGAATCAAGCTCCCAGGTTGTGCTGCTTGTAAGTAACAGGCAAGGCGAAGCATAGATACTCTTTACCTATCAATCTGAATAATAGAGATTCGCGAGAGCAGACATAGATACTAGTGGATAAAAGATAACTACCAAAAGTTACAAAGTTAAATGCTATAGAAAAACCGCTTCGCTCTCTGGTCGCTCCCGCGGGCGGCCAGGAGCGAAACCCTAGCTGCCGCCAACAGCAACCCCGCCGCCGCCCCCGCCTACCCTCGCCGCCGCCCAGTCGGAGTCCCAGGGCAAAGCCCGCGCGGCTCGACGGCGCCGGGGCCCCTTCTTCCTCCTCCAGCTCGCGGAGGTTCGGCGCGGGCCGGCCTCTTCGACGGGAGCCCGGGCGGCGGCTCCGCTGGCTCAGGGCGGCGTGGCGAGGCAACGCAGAGGCGTCGAGTGTGGAGGCGCGGCGTGGCGGCGCAGGACCGGCGGCGCCGTCCTGGCCGGGCTCGTCCGGGCCCCGATGGGCTTGGCGGGCCTCGGTGCTCCTGGTTCCGCGCCGGCTACGGGGCCCCTGCTGCTTGTTGGGTGTGTGCTTTGCGCCCCGCTGGTCCGGCCGTTGATCCCGGCCCCGCGGGTGCCGTCGGTTTGGCGGTGCTCGGCTGTGCTGACGCGGACGTCCTCTGTTGGCCGGTACGGTGCTCTCCGGTGGTTGCGAGGGTCGTCTTCCTCTTCACTTGGCCATCATCCTGCAGCGGAGCGCCGTTGAGGATGGCTGGTGCCGTGGCTCCACAGATGGCGGCCATGGTTGCGACGTGCTCCCTACACAGGGGGTCGTCATGGTTGGGTGGTGAGCCACCTCAGTCCTACCCACCAGTGTTTCTGGTGTGCTCTTGGTTCTGCAGATGGCGGCCTTGGGTGCGGTCTCCTCTCCGATGCGAGGCGAGCCGTGGCAGAGGTGGTGGGAGCTTCTCCTTGCCGGTTGCTAGACCCTCGCGTTGGATCCTTGTCGAAGACCTATGGCGTGACTGGCGTGGATGGTCTTCGTGCGTGCTCTAGGCTAGCCCACCCTTCGGGTAATCGAACCCAGATGGGGTTGGGGTTGCACTCGGTGGTGCTACGCCCTGCGACTACGGCGGCGACCCCCACGTGCAGTGAGGGTATCTCCGATGCCCTTCAACTTCAGCCGGCGACACACAGGCGTCGTGGCGTTGTCTAGCCGTGTGCAACCTTTCGGCCATGCCCCCGACACAGGTGATGTCGGCGCGCTGTGTGGCCTCGGATGTGCGTTGGTGTTCGATTACGTCGATGGTGCAGTGTCGTGGCTGGGTCTCCGCGGTCATGTCCGGTGGATCCCCCTTTGTGATTGCAGTGCTTGGGTCGTGATGAGCTTCTCATCAATCAACTGTCTCCGAGTTTTTCTCGGAGTAACCCTCTCTTTGTGTTGTCGGTGTGCGTTCTTTTCTTTAATTCTCTTCTCACGTACCCCTGTAAAATCCGGTTCATTTGAACCTATCTTGTAGAGGCTGCAAAGTCTCATAGGCAGTTGATTAACGAAGTTCAGGCTGGCTCTAAGAGCCTGCGGTAGTCATAGTCAAAAAAAAGTTAAATGCTATGCACAATGAATTGAAAAGCGTATATACTAATGGAAAATTCGAAGAACAATTGAATACTATCCCCTTCCTCAAAGTGAAAAAGCACAAGTTATTTGCACAACATCAAAAATGTGCGAAAAAATGTAAAGTGTGCGATTGGTGTTTTGCATCCTTGTCTTTACATTATACGAGAGCCATCCTGAAAGTGTATGGTGCCCATGTTTCATTTGGTAATGTATGAAAATTCATATGGACTAAAAGCATCTCCACCTTCGGCCCTAAATTTGGTACGAGACCACCCAAAACGGACATGATTTGGGTGGTGTCAGACACTTGTCCGGCCATTCACATGTTGCCTCCCCACCGGCACCCCCCAATTCATTTTTTGATCATTTTTTAGACAATTTGCGGCGCGCCTGCCCGCTGAGCCGCGGCATGACCGGCACCTTGACGACGTTTCTCACCCACCCCGTCAGTTGCTGATGGTCGTCTGCAACCGGGATGTCGTGGTAGAGGTAGTGCTGCGCCTCCTCAACCGTCATCTCCGGTGAAGCCACTGGCGGAGCTACGTTGGCCCAACCGGGTGCACAGGACACCGGGTCCATTTAATTTTTCTTTACATAGCAGCAATTTTCCGTGCACCCCTGAGATCATGACCTGTGCACCCGTGCAGCCCAAAAGGAGGAATGTGTAGAGTTGTGCACCCTGGAGTCGTTTGTTGTAGCTCCGCCGCTGGGTGAAGCCCGTGGGAGCCGGCGCTCAGGATAAGGTGCCTCCTCGCACCGCATCTCACGGTATCACGCCTCGGCCATCTGCCGCTTCTCGTTCAGGAGGCGGCGTTGGGCCAGTTGCTCATGGCGTTGCTCGCCGTGGAGCTCGTTGCGATGATGCGTACGTTCAGCCGACCGTGCGGAGTGGCAAAGGCGAAGCTTGCGTTCCTCCGGTGACTTGCGGCTGCCCACCATGCTGGGCGGTGGAGGGAGAGGGAGAAGGAGAGGTAGGCTATGTCGGGAGAGGAGAGGCGCGCCGTGCGGCGTTTTGAAGACTTCCGGGGAGCGGGGTTGGTTGGCGCCCATTAACGCCGAGTACCAGTTCCCCTGGCACGCATTGACGCCGACGAGGCGTGTTCAGCCGTCGCCTGCTGGCGGAGCAGCTGCGACGGCAACACGTGGACGACACGGCTCGAAGCGTCGCTTCGTTCTGCGCCCATCAGGGGATCCGTTTTGGCGTAAATTCGCCTCCTGTGAGTGTGCGCCATTAATCCGGCTACACGTCTCTTGCACGACGTGTCGTTATGTGTCTATGGCAGGTGAATCACTTAAAGAAACATCTGGAGAGGGGAACCACTTAAAGAAGAATTATGCTAACAGAGCATGAATCAACGGTGAAAAACCCACAGAGGATAAAGTACGCCATTGAAAAACGCTTCGCCCTCCAGGTCTCGCGTCGCCCCCGCGCGGGCGACCGAGACCAGCCCAGCCCGTCGCCTCCTCCCTCCCCCTTACCTCCTTCCTCTCCCGGCCGCTGCCGGCGTGCGCCGCCGGGCTTCTCCCGTGCGGTGCCGGCGGCGGCCGGCCGTTCTCTACCCGACGCGGGGACCCCGGGCGCGGTGGCGGCTCTCCTTGGCGGCGGTGCTCGTAGGGCGGCGGCGGTTCGGCTCCAGGCCGAGTGGCGGCGGCGCGGCGGCTCGTGATGCTGTGGGGCGCACAGCACGACGGGGCGGCGGGTCTCTGCGGCGGATCTGCCCTCGGCCCAGATCTGGGCCCTACGGGCCCCATCTGGGTTGGGCGGGCGGGCCTGCCCTGTGCTCGACTGATCTGCAGATGGAGGCGATGGTGTTCGTGCAGGGGTGCAAGCAGCGACGACAGCTGCCCTTGTTGCAGCGTGGTGGCTGGCTTTACGGGCCCGATTCGGGCCCGGCCGGACCCTCTTGGGACTGGCAGTGTGGCCGGACCCAACTGGGACTGGTGTGTTGTGCGACTACATCTGGTCGACTACTGCCTCGGGCGGAGGCGGTGGAGGCAGTTCCCTCCGCGCGGCTGTGTTACTGCTGACCCGAGTCGAGCTACCCCTTGCTTCCATCTTGCAGACCTTGTGCCGGTAGCTTCGGTGAGACGACGATGGCGGCTTCGTAACCGTGGTGGCGCTAGGTTGCGGGCGGCGAGTCTGAGATGACGAGGCTTTGTCCTTGCGGGGCTCTTGTGCTATGGATCGCCCGGGGTCATGGATAGGGTTTTCAGGAGAAATCCTTGTCGGTTCGTCCGACACCGACGCGGTGCCGCCTTTGGGTGACATCGTCCTTCTTGGAGGGCGTCGTGGCTACCTTCCATCCACTTCTCTCGGTGTGCCGGGGGAAACCCTACAACCGGCGTGTCGGTCCGGGTAGCAGTGATTGCTTTCCTTCTTGAAGGTGCTGCTTGGCACTCGACGATTCGGGGCTACGAGCGTGGTGGTAATTTTCCGGAGAGGCGCAATGGTTGCGGCACCTTAGTTTAGTCTTCCCACCTATGTCTCCATTTGTTTCTTTTTTGGGCGGTTGTTTGCTGTTGGCCCCAGCAGGTGTGGTGTTGCGTTTGTTTGCATTGTTATATGGTGGTTGTTGCTTTATTTATAAAGCGGGCGAAAGCCTGTTTCGTGAAAAACACAGATATGTATCGGTTCCTGTAAGAACACAGTCACTCAATATGGACCCTTGCTTAGTTGTTTAGTAGCACGAGAGTGACGCACGCTGACACCGTAGATGATAGATAAGTCTAACGCCTTACAAATAAAGAAGGCTGGACAAATATTGGCGCCACCCAGACTGTGAAGATCGATCTTCCAAAACCTGCAACGTCAGCAAATGAATCAACCTTGTGGTCTCTGAGCAAACATTCCATCTTCTTTCGGACTATCGCAAGCACACAAATTAACTCGAGGTTAGATTGATCTTCAATATTTGCACATCATTGCAAGATTCCTTGATCCTCTTGATTGAAATGTCTCATTTATAAAATTTTGCTGTTTGCAGTATGGAAAGATCTCGTTTGTAACGTTTCCTGTTTGCTGCCCGGTGCTCAGTGAGTACGGTCACAGTGCTCAGAAATAAGCTTCTTTCATCGTCATAGGGTTTGCATGTGGTAGACTAGGTACACCATCGTTTGACGCAGCAACATTTGATAGGGTCAGAGCGCACACAGAAACGCCCAGGTACGGCCGGAGAATAATGCAAAACTCTGCCGACGGGCATGAGAAGGACGCTTCCCGCCAAAGCTCCATCTGGAGACATGCCGTCTAGCGCGACGACCTATTCCTCTTGTCCTCTCGACAAGTCCCGCCACGTACCAACGGCCTGTCACCATGCAGACAACATCCGGTGCCCCGCCGCTACCAGTAGAGCCGACCCTCTTCCTTGCTCACCGATCCGCTCAATCCCGCGGCCCGGGGCACCAATGGCGCCGCCGTCATCCTTGCTCCGCGACCTCCTTTCCGCTGATGGCTTCAAGAGCCGTCGCAAGCGGCAAGAAAACTCTCCGGCCGCCCCACGGACGACGAGCATGCCACAGCAGAGCCGGCGCCCGACCAAGCCCGCGCGGTCGCAGTCCGACGTCCTCACCCGCAGCCGCCTCAGGGACGCCAACGTCGTTGATGGTTCCGACGGAGACGGGACGGCGCCGGCGAGGACAAGATCGCGAGGCGGAGGTCGTCGGCGTCGCTGATGAACGCGAGGAGCTACAGAAACATTGGCACCGCCGGCAGCGGAGCCGCCGCGAGTGCGAGGGGTTGCGCCGCGGTGCCGGCTCTGGACGAGTCCGCGCTCAGCGCGCTGATTTCGCTGGCCGCGGGCGCCGTGAAGCAATTCTCCAAGGACGAGGCCTTCCGCGCGTCGCTGCGCCGCGGCTGCGCGTCCTGCGTCGGCGAGTCCGACCACCGTGCCGTCCTCGACCTCCGCGTGACTGTGCAGACCGTCGAGAGGGCCGCCGCGGCGGAAGGCGACGACGACCTCGACCCGCGCGACCTGAGGCGCGCCTCCCTCAGGCTACACGCCCTGGCGTCGCTCGAGACGGACGAAGCGGACGCGGTGACCGCGTCGGGGGTTTCCTACGAGCGCCTCGCCGCGTGCGCGCACCTCTACATGTCCGTCGTCTCCAAACTCCTGAAGAAAGACCACTCCTCCGCCGTGCACGCCCTGGAGGCCTTCTGCCTCGCGCCGCGCGAGGCCCGGACGGTCCTTCTACCCGCGCTCTGGGACAGGCTCTTGCGCCCGGGGCTCTCGCACCTTCGGGCGTGGCGTGATCGCGAGTCGGCTGCGGCTGCGTCGACATCGGATCCGGACGCCAGGGTGAAGGAGGTTGAGAGGACGTTCGTCGACGCGCTGGACGACGGCACGCGCGCGCTCGCGTGCTACTACAGGGACTGGCTTCTGGGCCGCACCGACGCAATGGCTCTCCCGTCCGTTCCCGCGCCTCCGAGCACTACGGCTGCTCTTGACGGCGCGTCGGCGAGGTTCTCGGCGTCGACGACGTACGATATCGGCTCGGACGTCGCGTTTAGCTCCGAGAGTCTGAGCCCTGCCGTGTTTGTGATCGAGGAGACGCCGCGGCAACTTGAGGAGGAGGTGGAGGAAGTGGTCGTGGAAGGAAGGCCCCGGAGTCCGAGAGCGTGTTCCATGAGTGCGACGACGGCGAAGTGAGGAGCTACACTCCCACGCCGCAGTCATCAGAAGAAAAAGATGCCATGCCTAATATGCTTACCAATGAGGCATTTGAACCGCAGGTAAGAGGAAAACTCCTCTGATCGCTTCCTCGTAGAAGGTTTCTTAGAAATCTTGCTCATGGACTGGAAAGTATACCAATATTTCTGATAAATCCACGCCATCTTAGATCGACAATGGACGGAGCAAGGGAGCGGGCGAGTCAACGAGTTACCTGCCTGTTCGTGACATGTCCGCGATCGACCTTCTCACGCTCGAGTTCTGGTACGAATTCAACTCCGTACTCTCTACTCTGCTATTCCAATCCTTCCGTGCATCGGTGCACGACATATACTGAATTACTGACCGAGTGTGTTTTCTGTACATTCCCCAGCGAAGGGCCTCTCAAGATCAGCGGCGGCAACCAATTCCAGTCATCCATCTTCGCCACCACCCCGAGCGACTTCCTCTGCCCACTCACTCGGCAGATTTTCAACCGTCCGGTGACGATCGAGACAGGCCAGACGTTCGAGCGACACGCCATAGTGCAGTGGTTCGATAGAGGCCTCCGGACGTGCCCTGTTACAGGTCAAGAGCTCGAGAGCCTCTCAGTCCCAGACACGAACCGCGTGCTCAAGCGCCTGATCGACGGCTGGAAGTCGGAGCACTGCAAGAACCTGCAGGTCGCTGGACCGCCCGAGGAGAAGCTGAACGTGGCGGTCGTGGACAGGGTGCTCGATGCAGGGTGCAGCGTGTCGGAGCAGATGGAGAGGGCGAGGCATCTCATGGCGATCGGCGGCGTGGACTTCCACCTGCACAGGTTTCGGGAAGGGGAGGAGGAGCAGAAGGCGCGGGCGGCGGAGCATTTGTTGTTGTGTATTAGGGCGGAGGGCGGAGGCAGGAACTACGTCGCCGTAGGGATCGATGGAGGGAGCGTTGCTCGGCTTCTCCGTAGTGAGGTGGTCTCGGCGAGGACAGCTGCCGTGCGTCTGCTCGTCGAACTGCTCCGGTTGAGAAGGTTTAGTTCCTTGTTCTTGACATGGGCAAACATTGTTTTCTATGTGTTCATGGTTTTATCTGACAGAAAACTCTAAACCGTCACAGTAGGGAAATGGTTGAACTGTTAATGCGCGGATTATGCACGGTGTCGGTCGTGGAGATGATGGATGTGCTGCTCCAACATCTTCGGAGCTCGCCGGTCGAAGACCAAGCTCTGATTGTTGTCCTGCTCCTAAACTTGGACCGCACATTGGTATGCTTCTCCAGCCCTGCATCTTATGTTGATGAACAATGAGCTTATCCATTTTCATGCAACGGTCTTGCTGGTATCAAAATTGCACAGGAAATATGTTAGACTAGATTTGTGCATATTGTATTTTGCCCATATGTTAGGGGCCTTCCTGCATATTCACCTGTACATGTACTATATATATGTGGCCTTTGGCCCCCTGGTAATACAAGAAGTCTATTACCCTAACATGGTATCAGAGCCCTGGTTTTAGGGTCTCTTTTTCCTCATACCGTGCCGCCGCCGCCGTCGCGCCCCCGGCTCCTCGCCGCCGCGCCCCGGCCGCTGCCGTACCGAGCTCCCCGTCCCCATCCCAGCACGTGCCCGTCGCCGCTCCGGCCCGTGACGCTGCCGTCCCCGTGCTGCTCCTCCTTTCCCTGCACGCGCCCGTCGGCGCTCCCCGCATCGTCGCCGTTCCCGGCCGCCTCTGCTCTGGCGCGGCCGTCCCCGTCCGTGGCTGCCGTCGCCCTCCGTCGTCAGGTCGCCGTGGACCGCGCCGCCCTCCGCCGGAGCTCTCTGCCGGCGCCTCCGGCCGTCCCCGGCCGTCGCCTGTCTCTGGCCGCCCGCCCGCCGCCTTCTCCTGCCGTCGACCGTGCTCTGGTTCTCGTCCGCGTCTGGTTTTCGATTTCGATCTGATCCAGCGTTGACTCCGCAGTAAAAAAAAAAAAAAAAAGAGAGAGAGAGATGTCTACCTCGTCGGGCTATGTTGCGATTCCTCGCTGCCCGATTATCTTTGATGGAGCGAATTACCCTGATTTCGCTAACTTCATGCGCGTCCACATGCGCGGTCTTCGTCTGTGGGGTGTGCTTTCTGGCGAGGTCCCCTGTCCGCCCCACCCCGTTGCTCCTTCAGTGCCTGTTGCACCGACGCCTACTGCCCTTGCCTCTGATGCTTCTCAGGAGGACAAGGATTCCGCCACTAGTGCTGATGCTCTTGCTATGACTGCTTATGACCGGCAGGTCCAGGACCATTCTGCTGCTGTTGCGACATACCGGCAGGATCTGACTGCCTACTCTCAGTGGATAGATGAGGATGCTCGTGCTGCTGCTGTTCTGACTTCCAGTGTTTTGCCTCAGTATGCTGCTGAGTTTATGGCTCTTCCCACTGCTGCTGCTCAGTGGGCCTTTCTTCGTCAGCGTTATCAGCCGTCTGGGGATGCTCTTTACCTGTCTGTGGTCCGCCAGGAGCATGCCCTTCAGCAGGGCGATTTGACTATTGATGAGTTCTACACTCAGAGTGCTGCTATTTGGCGTCAGCTTGATTCTCTTCGTACGCCTGTGTGTGCCACCTGTCCCTGCTGCTTGATTGTCCGCACCGACCTGGAGTTTCAGCGCGTCTTTGAGTTTTTGTCGCGGCTCCGCAAGGAGTTTGAGCCACGCCGTGCACAGCTACATGCCCGTGGTCGTGTTCCGCTCTCTGAGGTCCTGTCTGAGCTTCGTGCTGAGGAGACTCGTCTTCGTGGTGCTGGTCTTCTGGAGGTTCCCTCTGTTCTTGCTGCTCGTGGTCCTCCTGTGCCGTCTGCTCGTGGTCCTGCTCCGCCACAGCCTCCGTCGCGGTCTTCAGTACCGCCGATACTACCTACTCCTCAGGTCCAGGGTCAGAGTCAGCCCCCGCAGTCTCGTGGTTCTCGTGGTCCTTGCACCTACTGTGGCAAGCCTGGCCATGATATTTCTGGCTACTGGCAGAGGGATCCCAGCTTACGTCAGCAGTATCTTGCTCGTCGGAGGACTGGTTCTTCAGGATCTTCAGGCTCTTCAGGTTCTTCTGCTGCTGCACTGTCTGATCAGGACATTATCCGTGGTCTTCGTGGTCTGCTCGCTGCTTCCGGCTCTTCCTTGCCGGGTACTGCTGGTTCTGTGTCTGGTTCTTCTGGCAACACGCGACCACCACCTTCTACACCGTCAGGTATGTCATCCCCGTGGTATCTGGATTCTGGAGCTTCTTTTCATATGACTTCTTCGTCTTCTATTCTTTCTGCTCTTCGCTCTCTTATTTCTCCTGTTCGTGTTATCACGGCTGATGGTACCTCTCTTCCTGTTTCTAGTCGAGGCACCCTCTCTACTTCATCTTTCTCTGTTCCTGATGTTTCTCACGTCCCTAGCCTTAAGATGAACTTGTTTTCTGCTAGTCACCTTTGTGGCTCCCGTTTATCGTCATTAGTTCGTCGAGGTCTTCTAGGGTCTGTTTCAGGAGATGTGTCTTTACATTCATGTCAGGGTTGTAGGTTAGGTAAACAGATTCAGCTTCCCTATCCTACTAGTGCGTCTGTATCTCAGCGACCTTTTGATTTAGTTCATTCAGATGTTTGGGGTCCGGCTCCCCTTCAGTCAAAGGGGGGTCATCGATACTATATTTTGTTCATTGATGATTTTTCTCGGTACACCTGGTTATTTTTTATGCGCTCTCGCAGTGAGGTTCTCTCCATTTATAAGCGCTTTGTTGCCATGGTTCGTACTCAGTATTCCACGCCTATTCGTGTCTTTCGTGCTGATTCTGCAGGTGAGTATATCTCTCAGCACCTGCGTGGTGTTCTTGCTGAGGAGGGTACCCTTGCTCAGTTTTCGTGTCCCGGTGCCCATGCTCAAAATGGTGTCGCCGAACGTAAGCATCGTCATATTCTTGAGACTGCCCGTGCTATGATGATTGCTTCCTCTCTTCCGCCACATTTCTGGGCTGAGGTTGTCGCTACATCGACTTACCTCATTAACATTCAGCCCTCTGCTGCCCTTCAAGGTGGCATTCCTCTCGAGCGTCTTTCTGGTACCTCTCCAGATTACTCGGCTCTTCGTTTGTTTGGTTGCGCTTGCTATGTTCTTCTTCCTCCCCGCGAACGCACCAAACTGACCGCTCAGTCTGCTGAGTGTGTTTTCCTTGGGTACAGTGATGAGCATAAGGGCTACCGCTGTTGGGACCCTGTTGCTCGTCGGATGCGCATCTCTCGTGATGTCACGTTTGATGAGACGCGCTCCTTCTATCCTCGCCATACCTCTGGCACTTATCCGGTGGATGATATTTCTTTTCTCCTTTTTCCGGATTCACCTACTGCTGTCTCTTCCCCATCTCCTAGTTCTCCATCTTCTACACCTGGTGCGCCTCCTCCATCTTTGGAGCCATCCTCTCCTCCGTCTAGTACCCCTAGTACTCCTCGTTCTCCTGCCTCGGCTCCTCCTTCTCCTATTCCTTCTTCCTCTTCTTCTGATGAGTCATCTTCTGCTGATGAGCCTTCCCATTCACGGCCTGTTCGTCAGCGTCGTCCTCCAGACCGTTATACTCCTAGTAAGTATGGTCTTTCTGTTGTCTCCGAGCCGACTTCTTATCGGGATGCTGAGCGTCATCCTGAGTGGCAGCTGGCCATGGCTGAGGAGATTGCTGCGCTTGAGCGCACTGGCACCTGGGATCTTGTTTCTCCTCCTTCAGGTGTTCGTCCTATCACGTGTAAGTGGGTCTATAAAATTAAGACCCGCTCTGATGGATCTCTCGAGCGCTATAAAGCGCGTCTTGTGGCTCGTGGCTTTCAGCAGGAGCACGGCCGAGACTATGACGAGACTTTTGCTCCTGTCGCTCATATGACCACTGTTCGTACTCTTCTTGCTGTTGCTTCTGTTCGACGCTGGTCTGTATCCCAGCTTGATGTTCAGAATGCTTTTCTTAATGGCGAGTTGAGTGAGGAGGTTTACATGCAGCCTCCTCCTGGGTATTCTGTTCCCGATGGGATGGTTTGTCGTCTTCGACGATCCTTATATGGTCTCAAACAGGCCCCTCGTGCCTGGTTTGAGCGTTTCTCCTCTGTGGTTATCGCCGCTGGCTTCTCTCCCAGTGCTCATGATCCAGCACTGTTTGTCTACACCTCTTCTCGGTGTCGGACCTTGTTGCTTCTCTATGTTGATGACATGATCATCACTGGTGATAACCCTGAGCACATTGCCTTTGTTAAGGCACGTCTACGTGATCAGTTTCTCATGTCTGATCTTGGTCCTCTTCGCTACTTTCTTGGGATTGAGGTTTCTTCTACAGCCGATGGCTTCTTTATCTCCCAGGAAAAGTATATTCAGGATCTTCTTTCTCGGGCTGATCTTAGTGATGAGCGTACCGTTGAGACTCCTATGGAGCTTAATGTTAAGCTTCGACTCACTGATGGTGATCCTCTTTCTGATCCCACACGTTATCGTCATCTTGTTGGGAGTCTTGTTTATCTTGCTGTCACTCGCCCTGATATCTCTTATCCCGTCCATATTCTGAGTCAGTTTGTCTCAGCTCCTACCACCGTTCACTATAGTCATCTCCTCCGTGTCCTTCGTTATCTTCGTGGCACGATTACTCGTCGTCTTTTCTTCCCTAGTTCCAGCTCTCTTCAGCTTCAGTGTTACTCGGATGCCACGTGGGCGAGTGATCCTACGGATCGTCGCTCACTTTCTGCTTACTGTGTGTTTCTTGGTGGTTCGCTTGTTGCTTGGAAGACTAAGAAACAGGTCGCGGTTTCCCGTTCGAGTGTTGAGGCTGAGCTGCGGGCTATGGCTTCGTTGATTGCTGAGGTGACCTGGTTACGGTGGTTGCTTGCAGATTTTGGGGTCTCTGTTACGACACCCACTCCACTTTTGTGTGACAGTACAGGTGCTATCAGTATTGCACGTGATCCGGTCAAGCATGAGCTGACCAAGCATATTGGTGTTGATGCTTTCTATACACGTGCTCAGGTGCAGGATCAGGTTGTTGCGCTTCACTATGTGCCTTCAGATTTGCAGCTGGCAGATTTCTTTACAAAGGCACAAACTCGAGCGCAACATGACTTTCTTACTCTCCAAACTCAGTGTTGTGGATCCACCATGAGTTTGAGGGGGGGTGTTAGAGTAGATTTGTGCATATTGTATTTTGCCCATATGTTAGGGGCCTTCCTGCATATTCACCTGTACATGTACTATATATATGTGGCCTTTGGCCCCTGGTAATACAAGAAGTCTATTACCCTAACAAAATATAGTCTGCAAAAGGCACGTTTTTTTTAATTTTTTTCCACTGAAATCGTACTTTGTAAATTGTCTCTCAGGAGGAGCCCCACATAAACAGCAGTGCATACAGAGAAGAGGCTGCCAGGACCCTCACGGAGTCTCTGCGACGCTGCCTGACCGACGAGAATGTCGTGCCGAACACGAAGAAAGCTCTACTGATGCTGGGAGGGCATTTCTCCTTCGCAGGCGACCTTCTCGCCGAGGACTGGATGCTGAGACAGGCTGGCTTCGTCGACGACTCGCCCACCACGTCGGCCACCTCCGACGCCGCCGTGCAGGTATCATACATGTCCAATACTGACACTGTCTTTTTTGTTCAAGGCTTACTCTGAACTTGTGATCAACGCATTGTCTTCTCTGTCGTGACCAGGACAAGGAGGTGGCCGAGAACGAGGCGTGGCTGGGACACGTGACCGCCGTGCTCCTTGGCAGCGGGAGGAGGCCGTTCCTGGCGGCGCTGTCCGGGTGCCTGGGCTCGCCCGACGCCGACCTGGTGTCCGCGTGTCTGACCACGGCAGGGTGGCTGAGCCGCTCGCTGGCGGCGCCGCCACTCGACGACGCGCGCACGGACATGCAGCTCGCCGCGTCTCGGCGCTCGTCCCGTGGCTGAAGCGGTGCCTGGCAGGCGGCGACGCCCACCTGCAGGCCCGGCACCGGGTCCTCGCGGCCGTCACGCTGCACAACTTCAGCAAGATCCCAGGTAACTACCATCAACCGCGAAAACGGCACTAAAATTTCACGTCGTCGTCGAGTCTGCATAAGTCAAGCGCGCATTCATGGAGGCACGACTAATTCAGCTGCTGATGGTTTAATGATTATTGGGTATGTGCAGACTGCAGGGTCCTACTGATGCTGCTGGCGGACGGACTGCGCGGTCACCTGGCCGAGCTGGCGGAGCTGACCCGGACGGCCGGTCAACTGTACGCCGAGCTGCACGAGTGACGTTGACTTGGGCCCGCGCGCAAGTCGCCGGGGCCTCATCGCATCTCGTGCTCTCTTCGGAAGATTCAGCGGAGAAATGCACGGCGCTGCTCTTCTTTGACCATTTCAGAGCTCACAAGGATGATACGTACTGTACGTCTGCCGTTCTGAACTATTTTTAACAGGTTCGTCGTCGATAGAGACAGGGACGTAGGGATAAGGTCTCCAGCTCACATGGCAACATGGGCTCACACGGCAAATGTGTGTCGCGATCAGCTAGTGTACAGTATGACTTCCTGTCTCTCCGTCGTTCTACGAAAAATATGTACGATGCGGCGCCGGCTGTAAATACAAGTTGATGCTTTAGACAGAGACACATTTGTATAAGCTTGTGCTTTTTCTAGGCCATGTACTTATAATATGATTTGAAATATCTAGCTTTTGAATTGATTATTTCCACGTGCAAACTTTGCACCGTGAATTAGGCAGTGGCCCTTGTAGGGCATCTTTGGTTCAAATGATATGCATATGTGTTTTCTAGGATTTTCATTAACAACAAAGTCAAAAGTATTGTTTGATCTAATGGCTTAAACACCGAGTCAATAAGAGAAAGTAAAGATTAGAGGGAGGGGAAACCGGGAATCCATTTTGACTTGTAGGAGTAGATACTCATATTATAAAAAAAACATATTTTGTAATGTACAAAAATTGCAAAAAAAAATCAGATGAACATACAAACATTTTATGTAGACACACAATTTTCTGTCAAAAAAAGTTATTTTATGTGCCCTGTGTAAAAAAGACAAAATAATGTCCAGTAAAAAGTTATTTTTGAACACCGAATTTATCTTTTTTATACAGAACACAAAAACATTATTTTTTGGTGAAACTTTATGTGCCAACATAAAATGTTAAGAGGAAGACTCAAAATTTTATTTCAGAGTTTTTTGACGTTTTAAGTATTTCTTAAAATTTTCTTTTCATAATAAGACTAGATGCCCCTATGAGCCAAAACGCCGCGTCCGGAGGGGACACGAACCAATGTTCATCCCCTCACTCGTACGTCAATAACGCTCTCATCAAGGGCGCTCTACCTAACTTTTGCCACCACCCCCAGCGTTGCATGCCCACATGTAAATGTGGCTACCCAGCCGGAAACCATGAATGGAGGCCGAACTCGATGGAGTTCTTTATTAAAAAAAAATGAAAATCATATTTTGAATCTTTTTTAAAATGTGTAAAAATCATGAATGTAGAGAATGTTATAATCTACCAGCGTGTAAAATCTCAAATCAAAACACTTCATATTTTAGGCTATACAAAAATAATAAAATCTAACAGATTTGAAAGAGTTGAAAATTTTGCACTATTCACTATATTTTAATGTCATATTTTGTCATTTTTGTGCAGCCTAAAATATAAGATCTTTGTAGTTGATATTTTACACGTTGGGATAATACAACATTGTCTACATCCAGAATTATTTTCGTTTTTTGAAACTTGAACATATTATTTTTGAATTTCCAAATTAAAGGGATTCTTGGAGCTCGCCCTCCATTTGTCCACTCTCCTACGCAATGCTCTTCTAGATCTCCAAGTAATACAACGACCGTGGTTGGCATACAAGCATTGGTAAGAGCACCGATTTTACGTCTTCCATGGTGATGTCTCTGCCCTTCGTGACATATCCCACGACAAGTTTATCTTCTAATGGGAGGAAGACACACCCTAGTTGGAAGATAGAAAGTGGTAGACCTAGGTATCTTAGTGGAAAATTAGAACGAATTGCCGGGAAGGAGCTCAAATGTCATCAAGGGGAAGGTCCTCACATCTGATTGCAGCAACAAGGTTTTTTTCCGATGTTGGTGATCAGACTGATGAGATTGCAAAAACATGTGAGGATATTTGAGAAGAGTTGGATTTCGTGCTTTATTGGTGCCAAGAAAATAGCCGCCTCGTCGTCATATAACGAAGTGCGTCGTCGCCATTAAGCAACACCCTAGACAAGGATGAAATGAAAAGGGACGCAAGTTAGCCGCGGAACCTCTCCGGAAAACCATGGCGCTGCGGAAGGTCAAGCAGGTAAACCCATCTAACCGAGTCAAAATAAATTTTGGTTTTAATCCATATGAATTTCCTATCAAGTCTATTTGGTTCTATGAAATGAATCCTCCAGAATTCGCCTATCTACACTACAATGTCACGGGAGCTGTAGTAACTATGGAAAAACAAATGTGTCTACGACATGTACTCAATATTTATGGATATTTCTTGCGTTTCTGTGGCTCTGTTATTTATTCATATAGAATTCCAAGTGTCACGACATTCAAAAACCGCTTTTGCTGATCTTACGGTTTTCAAATCTCACGAATCAAAGAGTCCCTTTATTTGTGTAGGACCTATGACTTGGAAAATAATCGTAACAGTCAATAAATAAAAGATTTTTGCTAGAGTAAGACTCCCTATAGACGAAGATTGTTTTATATGCTTGCCGTCACTCTCCTGTCCTTTGCGTGTACGCTAGCTCGGTCGACTTGGTTCTAAACTTTTGCTCGCACTAAGAGCGTGTGCCCAACTCTGCTCCCAATAAACGTTTTGGGCGCACCGGCAGCAAAAAAAACCCAGCGGCGCGTCCAATAGAAAAATAGTTGCCGGTGCGCCCCAATACTGCGTCCGGCAACCCCGCTTCGCGCCCAGATTCTAGGGACGCAAGCGGGCGTGCCGGCAACCGCGGCAACGCGCGGCTCGTCCAAACCTGACGGGTGGGGGCGACGCGTCAGCGACCCAACCCTTTAATTTTCTCCCGCAGCGTCGGTATGTGGCCTATTTTCATCCCCGTACCTACAGAGTCGCTCCTCCGTACTGAATCGCCGTCGCCGCCTCCCACCCTCCGCCGGCCGGACGCCCGTCTCCCCCCCCCCCCCCCCCCCCCCCCCCCCCCCCCCCGTCACAGTGTCTGTAGTCTCTTCTCCGTCGAGCCGCACTTGATGTCCGGCGCTACACCGTCGCCGCCTCCGAGAACTTCCCGGCAAGCAAAGTGTTCGTCGCATTGCTCAGCTCAATTTTTCTCGTAGACTTCGTTTTTTCCTAAACCTTGTGTTGATATAGATGGATAGCGACGACGAACTTCAGCTGGCGGGCGCATTGCTCACCGCCCATGCTGCCTCCAACGCCGTGGTCGACGAACACTTGGCGATCATCACTTGCGTAGTTGGTTTGCTTGGACAGATGAATGCTGCGCCTCGGATTGGAGGTTCGAAGCCAGGTAGGAGGATGAACAAAGATCGCAGACGGATGCAGGGACATATGACGCTGTGGTAAGACTACTTCGCGGACGATCCCACACACGGGGAAAGGAATTCCGACGGCGGTTTAGGATGAACATGGACCTATTCATGGTCGTTCTGACGGGCGTGCGGGAGTACGATGACTTCTTCAAGCTGAAGAGCGACTGCACCGGACTGGTTGGTTTCTCCTCTATCCAGAAATGCACGGCTGCTCTAAGAGTTCTTGCATATGGAGCTCTGATACGTCCAAAACGTATCCACTTTTCCGAACACTTTTGCTGTTGTTTTACCTCTAATTTGTGTGATTTGAATGCAACTAACACGGACTAACGCTGTTTTCACCAGAATTGTCCTGGTGTCTTGTTTTATGCAGAAAGTCAAAGTTTCGGGAAAATTCCCGAAAAATTACAGAAATTCTATTTTCCCAGAAGACCCACGGAGCCAGAAGACGAAGCGGAGACGGCGCACGGGGGCCCCACACGCACCCTCGGCGCGGCAGAGGTGGGGCCGCGCCGAGGCCTGGTGTGGCCGCCTCGCGTGGCCACCGACGCTCCCCTTTGGACTACTTATTCCTCCTGACCTAAAAACGCGAGGGGGGTCGACGCTTTTTCCAGAAACACTCCAGAGCTCCGCCGCCACCGAAAACCCTAGTTCGGGGATCAGAAACTCTGTTCTGGCACCCTGCCGGGACGGGGAATTGGAGGAGATCATCGCCATCATCATCACCGCCGCCTCTCCATCGACCAACCATGCTTCCCCCATCCATGTGTGAGTAATTCCCCGCTGTAGGCTGAAGGGGATGGTAGGGATTGGATGAGATCGTTCATGTAATAGATGTAAGATTGTTAGGGCATGGTACCTAGTATCCATTATTAGTACTTTATGTCATTGTTGCAACTTGTTATACTTAATGTTTGACACTTAGCGTCCGAGTGCCATGATTTCAGATCTGAACATGTTATTGTATCATTAGAATAATTATTGTTTTGGATCATATCTACAACTTGTATATACACGTCACTGTCCGGAACCCGAGGCCCCAAAGTGACAGAAATTGGGATAACCGGAGGGGATGGCTGCGACTTGAGGATCACTGATACGTCCAAAACGTATCTACTTTCCAAAAACTTTTGCTATTGTTCCACCTCTAATTTGTGTGATTTGAATGTAACTAACACGGACTAACGCTGTTTTCAGCAGAATTACCCTGGTGTCTTATTTTTGTGCAGAAAGTCAACTTTTGAGAAAATCCCTGGAAATAATCGCAAACATCCTATTTTACCAGAAGACCCACGGAGCCAGAAGGGGAGCCGGAGGCGACGCACCAGGCCACCACGCCAGGGCCCGGCGCGGCAGAGGTGGGCCCGCGCCCAGGGTTGGCGTGGCCACCTCGGTCACCCCCCGACGCCGCCCTTTCGACTACTTATTGCCTCTGACCTAAAAACATCGGGGAGTCCGTCGTTCTTTCGCGAAACACATCCACGCTCCGCCGCCACCGAAAACCCTAATACGGGGATCAGAAGTTCCATTCTGGCACCCTGCCGGGACAGGGATTCGGAGGAGATCATCGCCATCGTCATCACCAACGCCTCTCCATCAACCATCCATGATTCCCCCATCCATGTGTGAGTAATTCCCGCTCTAGGCTGAAGGGGGTGATAGGGATTGGATGAGATTGTTCATGTAATAGATGTCAGATTGTTAGGGCATGGTGCCTAGTATCCATTGTTAGTGCTATTTATCGTTGTTGCAACTTGTTGTGCTTAGTGCTTGACACTTAGGGCCCGAGTGCCATGATCTCAGATCTGAACATGTTACTGAATCATGAGTATAATTATGTTTTGGATCATATCTGCAAGTTGTATACACCTATCGTTGTCCGGAACCCGAGGCCCCAAAGTGACAAGAATTGGGATAACCGGAGGGGATGGCTGTGACTTGAGGATCACGTGTGTTCACGGAGTGTTAATGCTTTGCTCTGGTACTTTATTAAAAGGAGTACCTTAATTGCCAGTAGTTTCCCTAGAGGCTCCGCTGCAAACGGGCTGGCAGGACAGAAGATGTTGTGCAAGTTTCTCATTGCGAGCACGTACGACTAAATACGGAACACATGTCTATGTTTGACTAGTACTTGGATGCTTTATTATTATCTACCTGCAAATGCCCTGTGTTATGACTATTACATGAGCTATCTTATCCATGCAACGCCCGTACATCCGTTCCTATGCCTATAGTATTTTAATCCTGCTGTTTACCGAAATCACTACTGCTGTCTCCGTTACACTGTTGCTACTGTTACTTCAACACTGCTGCTGTTATATCACTGTTACTACTGATAAATTGTGTCGAGCAAGTTTACTTTCAGGTGCAGCTGAACTGACAATTCGTCTGTTAAGGCTTATACTTATTCTTTGGCTCCCCTTGTGTCGAATCAATAAATTTGGGTTTTACTTCCCTCGAAGACTGTTGCGATCCCCTATACTTGTGGATCATCAAGACTATTTTCTGGCGCCGTTGCCGGGGAGCATAGCTTTATTTATAAGCTCATCTGAAGGTGATATTATTCGCTGCAATTTATTTATCATGGGGAAGGCTCGTGATCAGAAGGTAGCTATATTGCCATCCACTACAAGGAAAGGTACAACTCTGAACACTGCTGCTGCTCTAGATTCCCCGTCTGTTATAAGTCAACTTATCACACCACCTCATGCACGTATTTCACATGCTGTTACTGCTAAATCTGAAAATATTTCTGATGAATTTGATGATGCTTCTACTGTTCTTGATGAAAGTAGTTCACTAGGTGCTTTTCTGGATGCTACGATTGCTAGGTCTAGACAAATTGAAAATGATGAAATGCCTAATGAAAATCTTATTACACCTGCTGATTCACCTGGGTCGAGGGAATTCATTGATGATGATTGATACGTCTCCAACGTATCCATAATTTCTGCTGTTCCATGCTTATATTATACCATTTGCTACATGTTTTATATACACTTCATATCACTTTTATGCATTTTCTGGGACTAACCTATTAACAAGATGCCACAGTGCCAGTTCCCTGTTTTCTGCTGTTTTTGGTTTCAGAAAGTTACTTCTGGAAATATTCTCGGAATTGCACGAAACAAAAGGCCAAGTCCCTATTTTTCCAGCACGTACACGGAGTCCGAAGGAGAGACGAAGACTCGCCACGAGGTGGCCAAACCATAGGCCGGCGCGGCAGGGGGCCCCACCGCGCCGTCAGGTGGTTTGGGCCCCTCGGGGGTCCGCCGACATCACCCCTTCGCCTATTTATTCCCCGAGACGTGAAAACCCTAAAGGACCGAGCCTTTCATCCAGAACATATTCGCTACCGCCGCCGTCGTCAACCCTAACTCGGGGGGTTCTGAAGCTCTTCCCGGCACCCTGCCGGAGAGGGGAATCATCACCGGAGGGCTCTACATCGCCATGCCCGCCTCCGGAGTGATGCGTGAGTAGTTCATCCTTGGACTATGGGTCCATAGCAGTAGCTAGATGGTTGTCTTCTCCACTTGTGCCATCATGTTTAGATCTTGTGAGCTGCCTATCATGATCAAGATCATCTTATTGTAATGCTACATGTTGTGTTTGCTGGGATCTGACTTATATTGATACCTATGTGGAGCTGAATATTATATTATCATGTCTATGTCATTTGTGATCTTGCATGCTCTCCGTTACTTGTTGAAGCCTTGGCCAAGTGAATACTTGTGACTCCAATAGGGGGTATTTATGCATGATAGTTGGGTTCAACCTCTATTTAACCTGGGATAGTGACAGCAAGTTCTAAGGTTGTAGATGTGTTGTTGCCACTAGGGATAAAACAGCAATGCTTTATTCAAGGATGAATGTATTGTTTACATTACGCACATTACTTAATGCAATTGTCTGTTGCTTGCAACTTAATACTGGAAGGGGTACGGATGTTAACCGGAAAGTGGACTATTTAGGCATAGATGCATGCTGGATAGCGGTCTATGTACCTTGTCGTAATGCCCAAATGAATCTCATAGTAGACACCACAACTCACACATGCATGTTATATGCACTTATCAATTGTCAATTGCCCAGCTGTAATTTGTTTACCCAGCATGTTAGTTATCTTATTGGAGAGACACCACTAGTGAACTGTGGACCCCGGTCCATTCTTTTACATCTGAAATACAATCTACTGCAATCATTGTTCTCTACTGTTTTATGCAAACAAACATCATTTTCCATACGATACGTTTAACCCTTTGTTTTCAGCAAGCCGGTGAGATTGACAACCTCACTGTTAAGTTGGGCAAAGTAATTTGATTGTGTTGTGCAGGTTCCACGTTGGCACTGGAATCCCTGGTATTGCGCCGCACTACACTCCTTCACCAACACCTTCGAAGCAACCTCGTTTTCCTACTGGTTCGATTAAACCTTGGTTTCATACTGAGGGAAAACTTGCTGCTGCACTCATCATACCTTCCTCTTGGGGTTCCCAACTGACGTGTGACGTACAAGCATTGTTTCCGGTGCTGTTGCCGGGGAGATATTCCCTCGTCAACTTAGCGCTAGCAATGATGATCCCGAGGAAGCCTACATAGATCTTGATGATGATTTTATTGATGAATGTATGAATTTTGAATCATCTGCTGATGCTAATGCTATAAGAAATCTTATTCAAAGGCGTGCTGTTAATTATAAATTGTCTCCTGATCCTAAGTTTGCTACGTCTCCTATAAATATAAGAGATAAAGATTATGATTTTTCTGTGGATTTGTCTCTTATATCCATTGCAGAGAAAGAACCTTTTCGAGGTGTCGAAAATGAAAGTGCTGTAGAACACATGAATAAGCTTTCTACTTTAAGTAGCTTATTTTCTGATGATATTAAAAAACGCAGCTACTTCGTTACTAAAATATTTCCTTTCTCATTGAAAGATGATGCTAAAACTTGGTTTAGTAATTTATCTCCTGGTTCTATTAAAAGTCCTCTAGGTTTGATTGATGTTTTCTTCCAGAAATATTATCCTGCTAGTGCTCAGCATGCTGCTTTGCAGAGAATTTTTAACTTTAAGCAATTAAAGGAAGAAAACTTGTCTGAATCTTGGACAAGATTTTGCTATTTAATTAGAATTCGACCGGGACACCAACTAGCTAAAAATGAACTTCTTGATATATTCTATAATGGACTAACTGTTGAATCTAGGACCTACCTGGATAGTTGTGCTGGTTGTGTTTTCAGGAAACGAACTCCAGATGAAGCTGAGGAATTAATGGCTAAGATAAGCCAAAATCATGAAGATTGGACTATACCTGAACCTGCTCCGGTACCTGAACCTGCTCCAGTGCCCACACCGAGGAAAAGAGGTGTTATTGAATTGAATGATGAAGGAATGAGAGAAGCCAAGAAATCTCTTAAGGAGAGAGGAATTAAATCTGAAGATGTGAAGAATCTACCTCCAATAGAAGAATTATGTAAGCCAATTCCTCACCCTTCTACAGTTGAGGTACACTCTCTCCAATATTTTAATTCTGGTGATGTTCCTTATCGTAAGCCTCCTGATCAATGCTTAGATGAGTTGGATAATTTTATTGTTAAACAGGAGCATTTTAATATGAGAGTGCAAAATCATCTGTTAGAAAATTCTCGTATTATTAGTAATTTGCATGATGTTTTGGAAAGAACTGCTAATGATGTTAGAGGCCTTGTTAAACATTTTAATATGGTTCAAACTCAAATGGAGCAAATTACTAAAGTACAAAAAGATCTGCTAGCTAAGAATTCTAACAATGATGGGAAACATGCTTTTGGTATAGAAACTAGGGGTGGTGCTTCTACTCAGGATCCCTTGTATCCTGAAGGACATCCTAAAAGAATTGAACAAGACTCTCAATTAACTGAAAAACCTGGTACTTCTTCTAAGAGAAAGAAGAAGAAACATAAACATGTTGTAGAGTCCTCTGAAACTGCTAGGGATAAAGAACCTGTTAATGATCCTAATAGTATATCTGTGTCTGATGCTGAAACTGAAAGTGGTAATGAACATGCTAATGATAATGATAAGAACAATGCCATTGATAAAGAAGAAATTGAAGAGGAATCTGATGAGGATACTGAAAATAAGAATTATACTAAAGAGGATTTTATTGCCAAGAAACATGGTAAGGAAAGAGAACCTTGGGTGCAAAAACCAATGCCTTTTCCTAATAAGAAACATAAATCCAAGGAAGAAGAACACTACAACAAATTTTGTGAGTGGATGAAACCTTTGTTTTTGCAAATTCCTTTGACTGATGCTATTAAGTTGCCTCCTTATTCGAAATATATGAAAGATATTGTCTCTAACAAAAGGAAGATTCCTAATGAGGAAATTTCTACTATGCTTGCTAATTATTCTTTCAATGGTAAGGTCCCAAAGAAGCTTGGAGATCCAGGTATACCAACTATTCCTTGTTCCATCAAAAATAATTATGTTAGAACTGCACTTTGTGATCTTGGAGCAGGAGTAAGTGTGATGCCTTTCTCCCTTTATAAAAGACTGTATTTGGATAAATTGATACCAACTGATATATCTTTGCAAATGGCTGATAAATCTACTGCTGTCCCCGTTGGTATATGTGAGGATGTTCCTGTTCAAGTTGCTAACAATTGCTTGATTTTAACTGACTTTGTTGTGTTGGAAATGCCTGAAGATGATAATATGTCTATTATTCTTGGAAGACCTTTTCTTAACACTGCAGGAGCTGTTATTGATTGCAATAAAGGGAAGGTTACTTTCAATGTCAATGATAAAGAGCATACTGTTTATTTTCCCAAGAAGCAGGATAAAATATATGGTGTTAATACAATTGCAAATTTTAGTACTGTCAAAGTGGGAAGTATTGATTGTCCTATATATGATCATCATGAAGGATATCAAAATATCATGGTGGGATCTATAGCTATTCAATATAAGGTAAAATGATGGTTTCATGTAGCTTAATTCTTTTATGTCAAATAAAATATATTTGGTGGCAAGACTTGATCAACCTTGTTAACAAATACATTTTAGATGCATAAAATTGTTAAACAACATTCTCTCCCTCTCACCTGATCTACCCACTGTTTTACCTCTGTCATTACAAATTTTTAGTGATGAATAGTTCAGTTATAAAATTGTTTTTGCTGCTATTCATTGTTTTAAATACCTCGAAAATAAAAGTTGTCAAAAATTTCTGGAAAAATTACGAAAATTCCTAGTTTGAAAAATGGAGCGTGGGAGCACCTGGGGATGACCAGGGGGACCCACCAGGCCACCCACCCCTCGGCGCGGCAGAGGCAGGGGCGCGCCCTGCCCTGGCGTGGGCCCCACCTGGCCATCCACATGGTGAGTTTCCTCCCCATCCTTTCTCTCTCGACCAAACTCACCACCATTGCTCAAACTCGTGTTCTTGCTGTTCTTGCTCGAATTTTTCGATCTCCTTGCTCAGCCCATCTTTGTTGCTGAGATTTGGATCATTTGTTCTCCGGTAAGTGACTCCCCCGATTATCCAAGTAGAATTTTGATTGGTTGAGTATATCTGAGTATTTGGCTGCTGTAGATTGCTTGTTAAGTGAGCTTGCATGCTTGTTCTATGCTAGATTAATCAACTTTGATGCATGTGTAGCCCTCTTACAAGTTTCTATAGTAGTTCTCTTGCTTTTAGTTGCTCCAAAATCATTTTTTATGAGAATTGTTAAAAATTTCAGAAAAGGAAGATGGATGGGAATGTGCATGGACATCCAATTCATGCTGGAGATTTAGTTGTGCATGAAGTAATGGGGGTTAATCGTGAAGACTCCGTGTTCCCTGCAATTTATCCATGCCACGAGTTTATGTCTGCTGCAGGAATCCTCCATGATTTCATCACACTAACTTCTAATGCAGAGTTGGGGCAATTTGTTTCTGATGAGCCACATCAGTATGCAAAACTGACTATGTCAGTTGTGCAAGATTTCAGATTTGATTGGGCTTTGCAAGTCCCCATGGTTCATTATAAAATTTATAATGTTCCTGTTGATCTCCCCTTTCATGATTTCTGCACAGCCATCAAGGTACCACAGTGGGGGTCATATGCGAAGATTGAAGGGCAACCTAATCATCTAGTGGAACTTTACTCGGAAATCACCAAAGGTAGAGGTTTTGTAGGTGAGGGTTGTAAGATTCGACATATCCTGCTCCCTGCTATTCGATACTTCGCTTATTTCATTAGTAAGTGTGTTCTAGCCAGGAAAAATGCTAACAAACTATCTGTGTATGACTTGGCATTTCTTTCTGCTGCCTTGAGGAATGATAAGACTTATAATTTGGGTGCTTTGATTGCTTTTCGTCTTTCGACTAACCGTGAAAAAGGGAGTATTTGTGGTGGTCTCATTGCTTCCAGGTTGTTAGCCTATCACCAGTTGGGACCTCATTACGCTGATATTGAGCTTCCTAGAGCTAGACTTGATATCAACTCCATGATAAGTCATCAATTTGTTACCAATTGGTCTACCATTGATAATTTATCCTATGAATTGATTTTTGTTACTGTCTCTAGGCGTAGACCTAAATTTTCTGAGCGAATAGTTTGTTTGCCTGCACCTCTTTTGTTTAACCTTGATGTCAGGCAAGGATGGTCGTTCTCAGAGGAGGACCTCGATGCATACATGGTGGAGCATGGCACCCAGGCCGAACCTGAGGAGGGGCAGCCCGGGCAGGCAAGCTCTTCACACCAATATGATTATGCGAGTGGTACTTTTCCTTCTTTGCAGGATGATTCCTATGATCATGCTAGGAATGATTTACCATCATGGAGCTCTTACCAGCCGTGGGGATGATTGACTCCCACTTAGGCCAAAAGCCTAAGCTTGGGGGGAGGTACGCGTATGCTGACATTTCACTCATTTCCTATATTCATATCATGTCAGTTCTTTGTATATCCATATTTCGCTTTCTTTTATTTGTTCTTCCTTGTGTTTGTTTTATTTTCTCAAAACCCCAAAAGACCAAAAATATTTCTGTTATTTCTCTATCCTTTTACTTCTGTTATTTCGAATTGTAGTTTATTTTGCTTCTTTAATTTTCGGTTCAATATTAAAAACCCAAAAAGATTTCCTTTGTTTATTTGTTTCTTTCCTACTTTGCTTTAAAATCGAAAACCCAAAAATATTTGTTGCTCTTCTTGTGTTTTGTATAGTTTTTCCAGAGTCAACAGCCGTCCGTGACTCCACTTGGGGCTTGGTTTTCATTTCATATCATTCAAGTCATGCAAGTGAAAGGCAATAATGACGATGTTCGACAACTTGGATGTGGTGAGAGGCTGGTATGAACTCTATTTGTTTTCATTTTTGTACATATACTTATCCATATGGACATGCTTAGTCTGTCATGGTGGTGGTTATGTTATTTAATGTTTGCTTGTTAGTTCATGTCTCTTATGATCAATTCCAATTTACTGATTATGGATAACCTGTCATATAGATATTTGCTTGCATTGTTTTATTCGTAAAGCGGTATGGCATTGTGGTATCCTCCTCTGAATGATTTACTTGAATCGACTTGGCACATGCTCACACATGTTTATGACTCAAAGCAAAAGTCAATCAAAGCCTCGATGATTTATTTTGCCTCAGAGTTTTAGTATCACTTTTATGCCACTGTTAATTTTATTCTGTCGCAAGTATGATTATGACGGTTATGCTCTCTTTGTTGTCGCTTCCCAGTCTATTGCTAGCCTTCACTTGTACTGAGCGGGAATGCTGCTCGTGCATCCAAAATCTTTAAAACCAAGTTATTCCAAAGAGTCCACTATAAATTCCTATGCATGGTATTTCACACCATTCCAAGTAAATTTTCATGTGCTACCTTTAAAATCTTCAAAATACTTCTCATTTTGTGACACTGTTTTTAGCTCATGAGGACGTGGTAGTTGGGATTATTATCTTCCATGCTAAATTTAGTTTCTCAGACTAGCAGCTTACATCTGCTTATCTACTTTTATTTTGCACAAGAGCTGGTTAGACCACTATAACATCTGAAAAGTAATGAAAAAAGACACTCCTCCATGGTATGTGATTGTTGGCAGGCACCCGAGGATTCGGTTAGCCATGGTTTGTGAAAGCAAAAGGTTGGGAGGAGTGTCAAACTATATAAAAGTGCATGCTATAAATGCCTAATATCAATATCTCGGAACCGCTCTAAAAACTTGTTTAGCATGGAAGATGATAAGAACTCTATTACTATTCGTTGACAGGAACAACCACCTCTCAAAACAATTTTACTTCTGTTTTATAAATAAAAAGCTCTAGCACATGTTAATCCTGCTTCCCTCTGCGAAGGGCCATCTTTTATTTTAATGTTGAGTCACTATCCTTTCTTTGAGCACTTCTTCGAGAGCACAACTGTCATTCTTAGTGAAATGTACTTGTCCCAGAATACGGTTATTTGTGGTATAACTTTGATGCTTTTATCTCTGATATCTTTTTATCTAGTCCTCATTTAAATTTCAGAGGTGCCCGGGCATTTATGTTTTGCTGTACAAATACAGGCAAGCGAGATACCACTTTACCATATCTTATTACGAACATTGCAATCCTGCACATAGATATATTTCAGGTTGTTTACTCTTAGTATGTTGGAATCTTTTCATGGTTGCATAATTAGCAGGTTTCGTTATTTACATATCTCCTATCATGAACTGCCTAAGTTTTGATCATAGTTCAAGTATGTATACATCATATGAAGCAAATGTGTTCGTAAAAGTTTTCTTTGTCGCGTTCAGTTTGTCAACTGAATTGCTTGAGGACAAGCAATAAGCTAAGCTTGGGGGAGTTGATACGTCCAAAACGTATCTACTTTCCCGAACACTTTTGCTATTGTTCCACCTCTAATTTGTGTGATTTGAATGTAACTAACACGGACTAACGCTGTTTTCAGCAGAATTACCCTGGTGTCTTATTTTTGTGCAGAAAGTCAACTTTCGAGAAAATCCCTGGAAATAATCGCAAACATCCTATTTTACCAGAAGACCCACGGAGCCAGAAGGGGAGTCGGAGGCGACGCACCAGGCCACCACGCCAGGGCCCGGCGCGGCAGAGGTGGGCCCGCGCCCAGGGTTGGCGTGGCCACCTCGGTCGCCCCCCGACGCCGCCCTTTCGACTACTTATTGCCTCTGACCTAAAAACATCGGGGAGTCCGTCGTTCTTTCGCGAAACACATCCACGCTCCGCCGCCACCGAAAACCCTAATACGGGGATCAGAAGTTCCGTTCTGGCACCCTGCCGGGACGGGGATTCGGAGGAGATCATCGCCATCGTCATCACCAACGCCTCTCCATCAACCATCCATGATTCCCCATCCATGTGTGAGTAATTCCCGCTGTAGGCTGAAGGGGATGGTAGGGATTGGATGAGATTGTTCATGTAATAGATGTCAGATTGTTAGGGCATGGTGCCTAGTATCCATTGTTAGTGCTATTTATCGTTGTTGCAACTTGTTGTGCTTAGTGCTTGACACTTAGGGCCCGAGTGCCATGATCTCAGATCTGAACATGTTATTGAATCATGAGTATAATTATGTTTTGGATCATATCTGCAAGTTGTATACACCTGTCGTTGTCCGGAACCCGAGGCCCCAAAGTGACAAGAATTGGGATAACCGGAGGGGATGGCTGTGACTTGAGGATCACGTGTGTTCACGGAGTGTTAATGCTTTGCTCCGGTACTTTATTAAAAGGAGTACCTTAATTGCCAGTAGTTTCCCTAGAGGCCCCGCTGCAAACGGGCTGGCAGGACAGAAGATGTTGTGCAAGTTTCTCATTGCGAGCACGTACGACTAAATACGGAACACATGCCTATGTTTGACTAGTACTTGGATGCTTTATTATTATCTACCTGCAAATGCCCTGTGTTATGACTATTACATGAGCTATCTTATCCATGCAACGACTACATCCGTCCCTATGCCTACAGTATTTTAATCCTGCTGTTTACCGAAATCACTACTGATTTCTCCGTTACACTGTTGCTACTGTTACTTCAACACTGCTGCTGTTATATCACTGTTACTACTGATAAATTGTGTCGAGCAAGTTTACTTTCAGGTGCAGCTGAACTGACAATTCATCTGTTAAGGCTTATACTTATTCTTTGGCTCCCCTTGTGTCGAATCAATCACATGTGTTCACGGAGTGTTAATGCTTTGCTCCGGTGCTTTATTAAAAGGAGCACCTTAATTACCAGTAGATTCACTTGAGGCCCCGCTGCAAACGGGCTGGTAGGACAATAGATGTTGTGCAAGTTTCTCATTGCGAACACGTACGACTAAATACGGAACACATACCTATGATTAATTATTATTTGGATGCTTTATTATTATCTACCTGCAATTGCCCTATGTATGACTATTTCATGAACTATCCCATCTATGCAACGCCCGTTCATCCATCCCTATGCCTACAGTATTTTAATCCTGCTGTCTACTTCAATTACTACTACTGCCTTTATTTCACTGCTGCTATTATTTCACTACTGCTACTATCATAAAACTGTTGCTACTGATAAACTGTGTCGAGCAAGTCTATTTCTAGGTGCAGCTGAACTGACAATTCATCTGTCAAGGTTTATAAATATTCTTTGGCTCCCCTTGTGTCGAATCAATAAATTTGGGTTTTACTTCCCTCGAAGACTGTTGCGATCCCTATACTTGTGGGTCATCAAGCTCCCGCAGATGCAGTTGACGACTACCTCCGCATGGCTGAATCCACATGTATCACGACCATGTATCGGTATTGCAGGGCAGTTGTTGCAGTGTTTGGGCCAAAGTATTTGAGACAACCAAATGAATGTGACACAGCTAGGCTCACGACACAAAACGTAGCTAGAGGATTTCCTGATATGCTTGGAAGCATCGACTGCATGCATTGGGCATGGAAGAATTGCCCATTCGCCTGACAAGGAGTTTACAAGGGTCGTGTTGGAGAGTGCAGTGTCGTGCTAGAGGCAGTGGCTGACAAAGATTTGTGGATTTGGCATGCTTTCTTTGGTATGGCAGGAACTCACAATGACATCAACGTGCTGCAATGTTCAACGGTTTTTAACCGACTAACTGAAAGCGAAGCTCCACCATGCAACTATGAGATCAATGGCCATGGGTATGACAAGGGGTACTATCTAGCAGATGGCATCTACCCGAGATGGTCTACATTTGTGAAGACCATCTCCCAGCCTCAAGGTCAAAGCCAGTCTCATTTTACAGCAGAACAGGAGGGGACCAGGAAGGATGTCGAGCGGGCATTTGGGGTGCTTCAAGCTCGCTTTGCTATTGTCAGGTATCCTGCTCTAACTTGGTCGAAAGAGCAGATGTGGGAGGTAATGATGACTTGTGTGATCTTGCACAACATGATCATCGAGAGTGAACGTGCTGATCCTCCGCAACATGATGACCATCCATACTATCATGTGGGTCCTCTTGCCCAGATTGATCATTAATATGCGGATTTGACTGCGGACTTTGGCACTTACCTCACAATTAACGCTGAAATTAATAATGAAGGAGCACACGAGCAACTACAAAATGATTTAGTTCAACATCTGTGGGCACTCAACCAATTTATTTTAATTTGAATAATTGTATGCCCTACTTGATTTTATGTATTCAGTTTTACATTGGAACATGTGAATTCAGACATTAAACTCATTTTACTATTTAAATTTGTCATCTGGGAGCGTCTATTGGGGGCGACCGGTGGGGCGGCGCGGCGCTCCCAATAGGCGGCAACGGCTGCCAGCGCGTCCAATAGCGCCTGCCCGGCAACTTTGCCGGACGATGTATTGGGCGCGCCAGTGGAGGCGCTCTAACAGGTCGGTGTGTGGCCTTATCCGTGTGATTCACATGGCGTTAAAACTAGCCTGCACATTTTTCCTTGTTAGTAACTTTCCCTATCTCCAATGGCTGGCATGTGTTCAGAATCGCGATCTACTCCGTACTAGTCTTGGCGTACTGTCCTATCAGCCTATCACGGAAGGCCCACGACCGCATGAACGTGCAGATGTTTCGCTCGCGGAATCTGTGTCGACTGTACAAGATCACCACAAGCATACACAGCGCCATGCTCTCTGCAGCGGTCTATTCAGCATTCAGTGACCCGCGACAGGCTGGACGGACGGGACATCTCGCCATTTTTGCAGCCGGAGCGCATGTGAGCACCGTGCCAGCCAAGCTTAATATAGCAGCCAGCGTGAGGGACAGGCAGACGCGCGTGTATCTTTCCCGGGACCGCACGCAGTTTCCAAGTAGCATCACGTCCATCAATCATCGTCCCGTACGTGCTGCGTAGCATGTCGACGGATGCAATCGAATCATCCAGCTATCCAGTTGGTCTGTAGAGATGGAGCAGTGGTACTACGTACCTCTCGTTGTCGTGCCGAAAGCAATAATGGGGAAAGAAAATACGGAAAAGCGAACGCTGCGCCTACTTATATATATATATAGGTTCCGACGGAAAAGCGAACGCTTTTCCGAAAGTGAATATCCCGCTGCAACTTGTTGCACGAGCGAAGAAACATTCTAGAGTATGTGTGGCCTGTGGAGGTGGCATTCGGATCGAATTTTAATTCCGACAAATTGGGGTGTCACTCAACAAGTTTTTTTTTTTGAAAAAGAAGAAGATGTCAAGCAGTCACATTCAGGTAAAACACATCACTAATGATAAAAAGCTCGGTGGCGACGGCCCGAGCCTTTCGCGATCTGCCCAGCTTGAGTGGTTCACCAATCTTCCGGTGACATCACTACAACAAAAAGTGCACGTAGAGACATCAAATTATAGGCTAGAGACGCGAAATTTCATCCCTACGTGGTTTTAAAGACGCTATCATAAAGCGTCATAGGAGCGTCTTCTCCTCCACCGTCTCAAATACCGTAAAGACGCATTGTAAGCATCTCTAGAATAAAATGAGACGATTTCAAAAGCGTGTTTATGCTAATAGACATGCTTTGTAGATGCCCAACACATCGTCTCTACCAACCTTTAGTCGCTTTACGTTCTTGAGTGGACTTTTAAATAAGAATTAATTTATTATTTAAATCTTTGCAATGAATTAGCACCATTGCACATCATCGATCTGACTAGAATCAATTTCAGTTATAAGAAACAAAAGGCATTACAAAATACAGTGCACTGCAGAAAATTTACTATTATATCATTTGGTGGCAAATACTTTACAAGCGAAACTTACATCCTTACAAAAAAATTTACAAGACGAATAATTCATAGAATGTTTGTATGTGATTTCCTAACTACTGGGAATTAATCTGTTAGGTCTTGAAATCATCTGCTATATGTTGGGTTCACTTCTTCGCCAGACTTTCTTGCTCTCTGTAATACTCTTCCTGAAAATCTTCACAAAAGTTTCCTGCAGAGGGACAACTATATCAGCAAAAATCACTCGGTAAACTATTAACAATTTGACCACAACTTAATTAGCTTATGATCTCTGACTAAATACCGTGTGAAGCAGAAAAAATATATCCAGAGTTTCAGTCTGATAAGAGACATATACATATATGTACTAGATGATTCCAGCAAACCCGATCCTTCTTTTAGATAAATAAACACCACCGAGCATCAGTTCCAATACATAATTCAAAGCAAGGTGCAATAAAAAATAATTCGACAGTAATTTACTTTCTACTGGTCGATGCAGTTGTTGCCCTCCCGTGGAAATATCAGCTCGCCTTGGCTCTTTAATTTTCTTCGGTACAAAATATACAACAATATCCATGCCAGCAGGCAAATACAGGACGGACACTAATCTGCACCATACAAAGAAAGGTTTCAGAGATGTTATAGGGGATACGAATAAGGAGGAAAGGGCAAGGAACAATTGATCTAGTCTAGCGGGAAGGAACAGTTGATCGAGTCCAGCACTCCAGCAGCAAGGAATAGTTAATCGAGTTGACAAGGAACTTACTAGGTTCAACGCTGATAAGAGTCCAGCGGCAGCGGGCGGATGGATACTGAGATCGTATGTCGCCGCCTGGGTCTCGACAGAGATAAATAATTAGCGCATCCAAAGACTACCGGAGGGAGAGTTTGCTTCAGAGCACGGCGATCCGATCTGGAGGTGCTGTGGCGGCGGCCCTAGGTTTTACGCGGGCTGGGGAATAGAAAGGTAAACGTGGGTAAGTGGGGGTCTTGCGAGTTATTATTTATTTCTTAGTAATGGGCAGAGTATAAATTTTAGGACGATTTGTGTTGCGTCTCAACAAACGTCTCAACAGGCGGCTCGTCTACGAATGTAGCGACAAAAATAAAAGCGTCCCATGGTTAGCGTCTCTACATGACTCTTTTGTTGTAGTGCATGGACGATAGAAAGAAGATACGGCTTTAACGTGTGACGTCAGGGTCCATCCAGATTTTCTACGCGAGCACGAGTGCAACAGACCGATCAACAGTAGCTAGGAAATACGGTCACCACATTCGAGCGATGCAATGGGTACGCGTTGCTGATCGCAGTCAGTCAAAGATGTAGCACAGGGTCGTCGAAAGTCAGCAAAAACGACATACTCCTTCTGCACACGTTTTTCAGTGAGCTCTTGCGCCCGTAGATGCGATGCTAAGTTGAACCGGATATAAAGCGCGAGTTATCCACACTCTCTAAACTCTCATTATAAATTATAATCTCAGAAGCTTCCTGGTTGGCGAAGAGAGTCCACACTCGTGTTCCATTCCTTTCTGTGCTCCTTTGCTTTCCCCGTACCGTAGGACGGCCAGTCAGGCGAGCAACTTTATCTAGCTGTAGGCAGCTCAGAACAGGCAAACGGCGCACACCGCACCAGTCACGGTCACAGACGAGTGGGGTCGCAGTCTTCTCGGGCCCATGTGCCAGCGAGAGGGAAACAGATGGGGTCAGTTGATGTGACCAGTAGAGGGAGAGAAGCATCGGCGCAGCCCGCAGCCACGGACGCACCTAACCTGCCGGCGCGCGCGCACCTTGCCTCTGGGCGGTCACCCAGTCCGGCGTTTTCCGCGCTGCTCACGGTCACCGGCCGTGCGGGCCCACCCGTCCAACACCCGCTAAAAATCCGCTTGGTCCCACCTACCAGCTGCCTGACCACCTTCGCGTCACCTTCCCCATCCGCAAAAGTCCAAAACGGCGCGAAGCAATTGTATAGACTAGATAAACAGACGGCCTTCTTTCTACTCCCTCCGTTTTTAATACTCCCTCAGATCTGGAAAAAGCGTCGGAGAGAAACACCTAACTAAGTGTAAATGTACAGTACAAGTCACAAACCTTAATTAGGATCGGAGGGAGTATAAGATGTTTTAGCATTTGTCTATATGCACATGTACACAAATGTATGTAGACATGTATTAGTGTGCATGTTCACTCACTTTAGTATGTATCTAGACAACATGTGCAACACCTAAAACATCTTATATTAAAAAACGGAGAGAGTATAAGATATCACTAGGAAATTAAGGATGATTTCCTATTCATTCTTGATCGATGATGTAACGACCCAGCGAAAGCAATAAATGATAGACACCCTGAGTTAAAACTAACTAAACATCCACCTAAAGCGCAGTCCGCTTTAGACCTAGCCTTTCTTGATCGACTGAGCTTCTCCCCTTCCGGCCGCACACCCCCCCCCCCCCCCCCCCCCCCCCCCCCCCCCCCCCCCCCCCCCCCCCCCCCCCGCAATAACCATCATCTAACCGCCATTCGCCCCGCACGTGGCCGGCGCAGCAGCGCGACGTCTCGCCGCCATGCCCTGCCCGAGCTCCTCCTATGCCGGTCCACCGTCACCCCGGCCATCCCTGTAAACCCACCCTTCTTTTTCCGATGCCGGCGACTCCACACCCCCACGATAAGTTCCGTTCCCGCCTCCGCTGCGAGGAACAAGAAAGGCTAGGTTTTATACGAATCTCGACGCGTTGTTTTAATCGTG
Organism: Poa pratensis; assembly: GCA_947311845.1. NCBI lineage: Eukaryota > Viridiplantae > Streptophyta > Magnoliopsida > Poales > Poaceae > Poa > Poa pratensis. The sequence goes on along the minus strand of CAMZMU010000053.1, from coordinate 22,140,490 downwards.
GATGAATCGACTGAGTTAGAAATCTAGCTGAGAATTAGCAAAGCAGCAAACTAAAGACAAACAAACTAATCAGACGGCGTTCTTTATAGTCGCACGGCCATCACGCTGCTGATAAAACCACTGTGGCAGCGTCCAATAATTCGTACGCCTATCTACACCTCCGCGGAAGACGGGGCCGGGCCAATCCAAATCCAAATCCAGAATGGTAGCTGTTGATCCGGCCAGCCAGCCGCTTTCCCCAAACCAAACGTGACCAGCGGGTGGAGAGAAGAAGCCGCCGTGAAGCAGCCTCCGCCTCTTCTCTTCCCGCTGCCGGCTGCTGCTTTCCTTCCCATCTCGCTCGTTAAATCGCTCCTCCCGCACGAACCCCACCCAGTTCCTTCCCTCTCCCCCACGCTCCCGACCTCCCGTGCTCCCTCCCCTCCACCAACCCAACCGCGCGCGGCCCGGAGCCTTGATGCGGCCTCTCCCCGCCGTTTGATGGGCAACGCATGCGGCGGCTCCCTTAGATCCAAGTACCTGCACAGCTTCAAGCACGCCACTTCCAAGCGCCACACCGACGCCGACCCGGACTACGCCGTCGCCGCGGACTCGCCCAGGAAGCCCCCGCCCGCGTCCACTCCACCGCCCTCCACCAACGCCAAGACGGACCCCAACGCGGCCCCCGCGCCGCCGCCCCGCCGCGGCGGGGCGGCAGGCGCGCCGGTCGACCTCGGCTCGGTCCTCGGCCACCCCACGCCCAACCTCCGCGACCTCTACGCGCTCGGCAGGAAGCTCGGGCAAGGCCAGTTCGGCACCACGTACCTGGCCACGGACCTCGCCACGGGCGCCGACTACGCCTGCAAGTCCATCTCCAAGCGCAAGCTCATCACCAGGGAGGACGTCGACGACGTGCGCCGCGAGATCCAGATCATGCACCACCTCTCGGGCCACCCCAACGTCGTCGCCATCAAGGGCGCGTACGAGGACCAGCTCTACGTGCACATCGTCATGGAGCTCTGCGCGGGGGGCGAGCTCTTCGACCGCATCATACAGCGGGGCCACTACAGCGAGCGCAAGGCCGCCGAGCTCACCCGGATCATCGTCGGGGTCGTCGAGGCCTGCCACTCGCTCGGGGTCATGCACCGGGACCTCAAGCCCGAGAACTTCCTGCTCGCCAACAAGGACAACGACCTCTCCCTTAAGGCCATCGATTTTGGGCTCTCCGTCTTCTTCAAGCCTAGTAAGCTCCTGCTCCTGCTCCTGCAGAATCCGATTTCTGACCACATTAAGAATCGGTGATGATTAAGTCAACGATTGCGATGTGCTTGCGTTAATTAATTTCTACTCCTATAGGATTGAAATTAATACCGGCATACATAATTGTGCTTGTGCTTGCGTTAGTTTCCTTTATTTATTCGTGGTCCTAGGATTGGATAGTAGATGTATGGTTACAGGTAGGAAAACGTTTGAGCAGAATCTCCTCTGGAGTCAAGTGACTAGTAGACAACATTCTGCTACTGCAGTTCCACATTACACTTTGGCTAATGCATGCAGTGGCAACATTATATCACAACTTCACTGCCTAGTAAATTGCTAGGTGCTAGGTCTGACACTGATGGAAGCTGCTTCACATTCTGTACTAGCAGTCATCTAGTAATGGTGTATTTTGGGAAAGAGCATTCTATGTCATTCTATTCTCGAGGCTTTTCGCTTCATATGGTTACTGTAGACATTTGTGATGTACTCTGCACTCATGCCATCTCTTTCTCATTCTTATTCTATTCCTTTCAGACCAAGAATTCACGGATGTTGTTGGAAGCCCATATTATGTTGCCCCAGAAGTGCTGTGCAAAAAATATGGACCAGAAGCTGATGTATGGACCGCTGGTGTAATTCTCTACATCCTACTAAGTGGTGTGCCCCCATTTTGGGCAGGTAATTGCTTACTCTCCAGTTTAACTTGGGAGTTTCTCTTCTGACGAATGTAGGCTGATCTTTTAAATGTATATAATGCAGAGACACAACAAGGAATATTTGATGCTGTATTGAAAGGCGTCATTGATTTTGATTCTGAGCCCTGGCCTGTGATTTCTGATAGTGCAAAAGATCTGATAACAAGAATGCTCAATCCTCGCCCTAAGGAACGCTTGTCAGCACATGAAGTTCTATGTTAGTTTCTTTCACTACTTTATACTCCTGGCTTCAATGCATTCATTCACTTAACATATTTGCAACAATTGGGCAAAAAATAACACTTGAGCTTGCATCCAGGCCATCCGTGGATTTGTGATCAGGGAGTTGCTCCTGATCGTCCTCTTGACACAGCTGTCCTGTCTCGCATTAAGCAATTCTCTGCAATGAATAAGTTGAAGAAGATGGCCTTGCGGGTGAGTTTGATTCATTAGGCTAAGTTTTAGTTGCCAGCTTTGGGTCCATGATCTTACGGCAAGCTATTTTCTTGCTCTTCAAGACCTGATTGTCCCCTCTGTCAGAATTGATATACACATGCTTTCACTTCCAGTTGTTGATCTTCTGAATAATCTTTTGTTCATTTTACATAAAAATAGTACACTTTCATTATTCCATTGGTGCTGTTCAGGATATCCAATGATTTTTATTGAGATGTCACATACTCATCAAAGTGCTTATCTGCCCGGATTCTCATTATCTAGTCTTAATAGGAGTGATATGCTTGCTTGATCTTATGCTTTCATTACTCGCTTGTATGAGGCAGGAATTAATAAACTGTATTGAGTTCTGAAATACGTCTTTGTGTGATGAAGCATGCTTGGGGAGTTATGCATTTTTGACATCTGGTGATTATTCTACCAGGTAATAGCTGAGAGCCTGTCAGAGGAGGAAATTGCAGGGTTGAAGCAAATGTTCCAGACTATGGACGCTGATGGCAGTGGTGCAATTACCTATGATGAGCTCAAAGAAGGCTTGAAAAAATACGGCTCCACACTAAAGGATACTGAGATACGCGATCTTATGGAAGCGGTGAGTTTGCTAAAACCTAATGCTGGGTTGGATTTCTTTATCTTAACCGGTCTAGTAGTACCTAAAGTCACCCTAAGCTTAAATCCCTCTGAAGAAAATGCCTGTTGGTTCAGGTCTTATTGAAAGCTTTAGTCTGGTTGCCTCTGTCCATCGTCATAGAGTACAAGATTTCATGGAACATTAGAAACTAGGCCACTTAAAATGCTATTGATCATATTCCAGTTACAATTTTTGCTGGTGGCGTTCTTTAGTGCATATGTGATCAGAAAGCACACAAAAGAATTAAAGAAGTACGGAACTGTACAATTCTAATTTGCAAGGCACATATAATTAGGAATCATGCAATAGATATACATAATAGTACATTTCTGGTATGCATAACTGCATTCTTGAGAGCAGCTATAACAAAATATCTGATTATTTTAAAAGCACCTCTCATTTGATGCCTAATGATGTGGCAGATTCGTATATGTGAAAGTAGAATTTTGATTGATTGGTGTACCAATTCTAAGGAAATTTTACTTTGTTGCATGACAGCTTCAGCTTGCACTTGATGCTGTAGGCTTTGGCAACATTTTATAAGATGATAAATGAAAAAGCTTACATGTTCTTTTTCTACCATTGATTCATTAGGCGGATGTGGACAACAGCGGGACCATTGACTATATAGAGTTCATTGCTGCAACATTGCATCTGAATAAGCTGGAGCGCGAGGAACATCTAGTGGCAGCCTTTTCATATTTTGACAAAGATGGAAGTGGCTACATCACAGTGGATGAACTGCAGCAAGCTTGCCAAGAGCATAACATGCCGGATGCTTTTCTTGATGATGTCATTAAAGAAGTTGACCAGGACAATGTAAGTCTTGTGCTAAACTTAATTCTATATGTTTGAACTCTAAATATGGTACTGCACATATCTTGGTTATCTGTTAGTCTACTATTACTGTCTCCATAGCTGGAATATGTACAATCAGTGCTAGTGGGATGGAATAAAGCTTGTTCAACAGCCAAGACAACATAATAAGCTGTACTAACGCTTCCAGTGTTTGGAGGAGGAACATACTATCTCAGCCATATATGTTTAAACCTCTGGAGATATAATTAAGATAACATACTTTTTGGGACTGGAGATATATGGGCCGAAACACTTGTCTAATAAATTTACCTTGAAGCTATACACTCTATTTAATCAAAGGTTCAGGAATTCATTTTTGGAAATTCCAGTGGACATGATTATGCCCTGTGGTGCTGCTCCAAAAGACAATTTAGCTCAGAGAGGCTGTCTTTATTAACCAACACAGCTCATATGCTGCACTTATTAATGAATGCTTATGGTTCTGTTGGTAACAACAGTAAATTACAACTTGCTTGTCCTGATTTTGCTCTCTTTTGTTAGGATGGCCGCATTGACTATGGAGAATTTGTTGCCATGATGACCAAGGGCAATATGGGGGTTGGGCGAAGAACAATGAGAAACAGCTTGAATATCAGCATGCGGGACGCACCTGGTGCACTCTAGGCTTCCACGATGTACAGCTTGTGGCTTTAGCTTCTTCCTGCCTTCCTGCTCTACGAAGCCTTTCAATTTTTGAATCTTGTCAAAATGTCGGTGTGGATGTGTTTCTGGGGATTCTGATTTAGCTCGTCAATTGATTCGACAAAAATCATACTAAGCTGGGTTGATATGATCTCACACGTTGCTGCTGCTTAATTGCTGCACATGTTCAGTGAATTACCTCGCACTATATCTACCTGGAATCGTTGCTCTTAAAATGCCTTGTCCTAGTGCAATGTGCCCAGTTTGATGATCTGTCCTGGAGTGATGTTACTTTTTTTTTCTCTTAACATTTGCTGTGCTACTGTGTGAACTTCAACTGCGTACAATGATCTAGCCTCCGTTTTCTGTCTATCTCCCTGCCCCTGGTATCCACACTGCATTCTTTGCACTTAGCTTTCACATGAGTTTTTCCTCAGCGCTTTTATGGTCAAGGAAACAAACTGGCGAACCTCAGACAGAGTGGAGAGAAATAGAACACTGAATAACCATATACTCCCTCCGTTCCAAAATAGATGACTTTCCTTTCTCCACATGTAGATGTAGTAGTAGACATTTTACTCCTCTTTTATCAATGAATCTGATGGGCTACAGAGAAACAGAACTACATGGGATCTCCGTGGTCTCACCAATAGTCCCCACAAGAGCAGGAACCACCTTTGAAGTGGTGAAATCGAACAGCATCTCGAATCACAAATTCCCGACCAGTCACCGTTGATATAAACTTGATCACCGTGTGGCAGTCGCCGCAAATGCGAAGGTTCTTCATGATGTGAATAGGCATCCAAGCAGGCAAGTTCATGATACCAAAAGCCACAGCCAGCTTCTCGCTGTGATGAATCTCAGACCGCAGGGACTCGGTCCTAACATATCCGAGTTTTGCGATCTTCTCCATGAGCTCATCCAGCTTTTGCCGGATCGCAATCACGTGAGGGTGGCTCACATCTTCTGCTTTGAAGACGTGAACTTTGTTATTAACTTCCATCCAGCTATAGCCAGGATTTTTCTTTATCCCTTTGTCTCGCATTAGCTTCCTGACTTGTGCAGAATCATCTGATTTCCCAGCGTCAGCATAGATCTTCGCCAGAAGCATGTAGCCTCCAGAATCAGGTGAGTCCAGATCAAACAAGTGCTTAGCTGCCAATTCCGCTAGGTCGTTGTTGCCATGTGTCTTGCAGGCGCTAAGAAGAGCCCCCCACACTTCAGCGGTTGGTTTCATGGGCATCTCGTCGATGAGATTCTTGGCTTCGATCAAATTCCCAGCGCGGGCAAGAAGGTCCACCATGCATGAGAAATGCTCCAGACCTGGAGATAAGTTGTGGTCTTTCTTCAACATATCAAAATATAACTTCCCCTCCTGCACGAGTCCAGAGTGGCTACAGCTTGACAGAACTGCAACGTAGCTTATGTAGTCAGGTTTTGCCCCTTTCTTCAGCATATCATCAAAGATCTCTATAGCTTGCTTGCCCATGCCGTGCTGCGAATAACCGGTGATCATAGCATTCCAAGAAACCAAATCCTTCCCACTTAGGAAGTCAAATATTTTCCGAGCTTCTGATATTCTTCCGCATTTTGAATACATTGTGATAACCGCATTCACGACTGAAGTGTCTAAGATGAGTCCAACCTTTACAGTATGGCCAAGAATCTGATCACCAAGTTTATTTGCTCCGATATCTGCACACCCTCTGAACAATGTAACATAAGTAACCCAGTCAGGTCTGACATCCTTCTCAGCAAGCATAGCACTATACATCTTGAGGCCATCTTCCTCAGCTCCGTGTTGTATATATGCCCCCAATATTGCATTCCATGTAATGACATTCCTTGTGGACATGCCATCAAAGAACTCACGAGCCTTCTCTATGTTCCCCACTTGAGAATATGCAGTAAGCATGCCAGTCCATGATACAATGTCCCTTTCGGCCATGGAACTGAACATAGATTCAGCATTCTGGATATTGCCACACTTTGCATACATAGAGATAAGGGAATTGGAGATGACAACAGCTCGAGTGTGGCCACTTTTCAGACTAAGAGCATGCAGCTGACTCCCAAGACATACATCCATCCTGTTAGAGCAGCCACTTATTATAGTTGCCAGTGCAAACTGATCAACTGTCATCAGCTCAGCTCTCATCTGATTGAACAACTCTACAGATTCACTGAAACAACCATACTGCAAGAATCCCCCAATAAGAACTGTCCACGACACGGTGTTCCGGTCGCGTAACGAACCGAACACTCTCTTTGCTTCGCTAAAACGGCCGCATTTGGCATACAGTTCAACCATAGCACTGGCAACATATGGGTCAATGTGTGGTAGGCTCCGAATCACCTGAGCATGGAGTTGCTTACCCCATCCCAGTGAAGACAATTTACCACATGCAGTCAGAGAACTAGTGTATGTTGTTGAATCAAGACGCACACCTTTACCGTGCATTTCCACAGCCATACGGAGGGCTTCTCTGGCTCGACCACTCTGAGACAATGCGGATACCATCATGTTCCATGAAACAACATCTCGTTCAGGCATGCTGTCGAAAAGATCAAGAGCATGATCAACACCGTATGACTTGGCATACCCAGCTAGCATACTGTTCCGACAGAAAATAGTAGGATTTTTAATCCGACTGAACTGCTTTGAAGCAAAATCCACACCCCCACACCTCACAAACATGTCAACGAGGGCAGTCCCAGCCTCAGGGTCATCCTGGAAATCAAACTTGGTAAACAGTCCAAGCAGCTGCAGTGCCACTTGATGCCACCCGAGAGCGCCACAGGACTTCATGGCGCAGCTGAAAGTGAAGGCGTTCGGCATGGAGCCCCCACATTGGCGCATGGACACGAAGGTATCCAGAGCGTTCAAGAACTGGCCGCTCTGGTGGTAGCCGGACATGAGAGTGTTCCACGAGGCGACATCCCTCCTAGGCATTCTGCCGAACAGCTCCGCCGCGTCGCTCAGGCTGCCCAGCTTCGCGTACCCATTCATCATTATATTGTGGGTGATGACGTTGGGCTCTGCGATATCGTCGCGGAGGAGGCTTCGGGCGTCGGAGAGGGATCCGCAGGAGAGGTAGGCGTGGAGGAGCGTGTTCTGGAGGAAGATGGCGGACGCGAGGCCCACGCTGACGAGGTGGCCGTGCAGCGCGCGCGCGTTGGCCAGCCCGCCGCGGACTCCGCACGACCGGAGCGCGTCCGCGAGCGCCTGCGTGATGGCCATGTGGGAGGCGACGGGCGGAGCCGGAAGAGGCGGCGGCGGCGGTGGCGGTGGCGTCCATGGGACCGCCACCATTCAAACAAAGGCGGGCCGCAGAGGAGGTGTGAAGTGGACGATGACAGGTGGGACCGAAGCGCGAGCTTCTGTGTGTGCGAACCGAAAGGTACTGGTGCAAAAGGTGTTTCCTAGACGGGAAAGCGTAAAGAATTCGTTTCGTTGCCTGCTTACCGCCTTCTGTTCCGTCTTCCTCCTCTCTGACTCTGCCCCTGCTCCCACGGCCAGCGAGGAAGAGCAGCGTTAGGGTACAGGGTTTGGTGCGAGGTAGGGACATGGAAGAGAGCGGAGCCGGATCCCTGGAGGCGCGGCCCGGCGTCCTCCTCGTCGGCGCCCCCGGCGTGGGCAAGCGGACCATCCTCTCCCGTGAGATCTCGCTCCCTCTCGCAGTCCTCCGCCTTACATCTGTGCTACATGTCTTTGACTGGGATACGAGAAATCGGGCCTGTAGACTAGCAGACGTGTTTAGGTTCAAATCCGCCGTTTTCCGATTATACCGTGCTGTTAAAAGAGAAGATTATGTGATCTGTGGGCACTATCGATTTCAATGGGCGCAGTGAATTTGGAGTTGACGGGGAAAGAGGGAATCTGGTGCTGTAGCTGATAAATTAGTACCACCATTTCCAGTTTCATCAATGGCCCGGCAATTTCCTTGTCCTGTGGAGATTTTGGTTTATAAGCTTTGTCACCTCGTGTAAATTTTGTTAGTCTGTGGTCTGTTGGGCACCTCTTGTTTTCTGATCATTTCCATATCATCATGAACCACAGGGTTGCTTGCGCCGAGGTACCGGACACACATGACTTGTCATCAGGTGTGCTGTGTCAGGGGTATGTGACTGAACGCCTGAAGTGCGAATTACCTTGTTGTGTATGAGTGATGTGGAGAGCTTACAGAATTAGTAGGCTAGCTCTCAGTTAAGCTGATACCTAATAGATTCTTTCCTGCTGATGATTGGTATCCAGGTGGAAAATTGACACCAAGTATTACTCTGCCGATCTTTCCATTTGGACAGCGCATCTCGAGAAGGGTTTTCTCTTGGCTCTCTCCCTCATGTGGACCAATTGGCTGCTCTTATTATGGTCTTCGATATGAATGATGTCAGTAGTGTGATCCCATCACACATTCTTTGATTCTTGCTATGATTTCTAGTTCCATTTTAAGTTATAAATTTTATACCTTGTAATTTCTTGTGTTTAATTATTTGAGCCTCGACTCTGCAGTAGGCTAATCATCTTAGCATTTATGCAGGAATCTTCCTTCCTTGCTCTCCAAAACTGGGTTGAGAATATTGATATTCAGAAGTTTGAGGTTCTGCTGTGCATAGGAAACAAAGCAGATCTTGTACCTGGCCATGCTGCACATGTAGAATATAGGAGACGTATGCAAAGGATTGGCGAATCGAGTTCTGATCCACATCCTGAATATTTCGATTTTGGGATAAATGAAAATGAAGGTTGTGGCTTGTTATCAGAAGAAGAACCACGCATAGAGATCAGAAACTCCACGTCTCAATGGTGCATTGAGCACAATATTGAGTATATCGAAGCTTGTGCTTCCAATGCTGAGTTTGACAAATGTAAGTTGGATGCAATTGTTCGACGTAACACCTTATTTTGACCATCATCTCATTCACATCATTTTTATCATCATAGCGTTCTTTTCATCATAGTTTAACATTTTAGGATGCCCTCCACCTACTCTTTATCATACTTTATATTCTGACCATTTTCTATGGTGATTCTGATCCTTCTTGGAGGGCCTAAGTTCTGTTAGTGGCACCATAAGCTGGCCTTCTTAAGCTGTGGACATTGAGCTTCTTAGTACAAAACGAATTAGAAGCTTAAACTTCTCCTGGAAATTGCATCTAGCTGAATCATTTTTGGGAAATTCTAAGCCTATCATCAACCCGACAAGATTGGGCCTTTGTAGATTTTCATTTATTATTCATCATTTTAAGACCCTTTCTTACTTCACTATGTAGTATCGTGGAGGTCAGTAGCACCCAATTAAGTAAAAGTCACATTCTATATGTTAGTATTGGTCTATTTTGTTGGGATGAATATGTTGGTATTGGTCATTTGATCAGATTGAATTTTTTTTTATTTAGTTTATGTGTGAACCTGCAAATTTGAAAAGCAATTCATTTCCTTATCGTTGTATACCGGATTACCGTTGTGTGTTAAATGCCCCGCACGTAAAAGGTTAGCAAGTTAGGTGGTTGATCCATATGCGTGGCATACAGAGCTGTTTTTGTTGTGTGTGTGTTTTTTATGAAATCTTATTCTTATTTATTGATGGAGTCGATGAAAGGGGCCTATAGTTTATCAAAAGTTGAATATTGGGTGTATTTTACTAGATATTGGATGCTCTTTCAATTCATAGCTTATATCTGTTCATAATTACCAACAGGCCTATCAGTGGATGGTGATAGCCAAGGCATAGAGCGACTTTTTGGAGCCATTTCTGCACACATGTGGCCTGGAATGATTCTGAAATCTGGAAACAAAATAACTACTCCATCCTTGATCGAAAAAGAAGGTAAGTTAAATCGGGAAAATAATGTGCTCATAGTATTTACCATAGTGTTGATGAGCCATGCTTGCTCTAACAAACAACTATATGATGACATGCAAAACCAGAGTTAATTTTGTTTATTAAGATATCTTGCCCTCTAAGGGACATGTGTTATGGAATGAATAAACACAAAATATGGTACTTTGCATTACGGAATTTAGAATTCTGTATTTGTTCTTAATTATTCATTTTCTTCGGACAGAATCTACAGATGATGAATTGGATTATGAATTGGAGTACGAGGTCCTATCCCATGCATCTGATGAGCAATGGGAATTTATTGGTGAATCAAGTACATCGAGAAGCTTGGAAGGATTAGATGAAGCTAAAGCTATGCAGGAAAGCACCCAGCAAGTTGTGAATGGCAATGCTAATTCTTCGTCGTCCAACCCTCTTCCAACTGACAGATCTACAGAATCTGCTGAAGAAACTCAGGCCCACACAACTGAGGATAGTAATCATGTGGATAGCACTGGAGCAGATACTTCCGAGGACCAGCGAACTGCCAGCCTTGAGGTTAACAAGCTGCTTGAGGATGATCAATATGGCCTAGATGATCTGGAGCGACTGATGTCAGAGATTGGCAACATGCGCTCCAACCTAAGGCTCGTTCCTGACTTCCAAAGGAGAGAGATGGCTGCCAAACTAGCCATGAAAATGGCAAACATGTTCGGTGATAGTGATGATGAGGGCTTTCATGCTACATAAGTCAGCTGATTTTCTTCACAGCGTTGTAACTTATGGCAAGATCGCCTGTATAGGGAGATCAGTATGATGCCAACCAGGGCATTTTTGAAATCCTGATGCCATTTCCCACCCAGGAAATTTTTGTACCTCTTAGTTCTTCCATATATTTTGTTATTTACCTTCTTTGTAGAGCTATTTATCATTTGTACTGTTATAGAAGTTGTGCTGTATCATTATGATTTTAACTTCTTTTGAATTAACTGGCAAATGTATATGTAACTTCTCAAACATTATGTTCCGGTTGAGTTGTGCACAAATTACAAAATTATTATTTTACGTCTCCAAGCTGCTGAAGATGATAGTGCCCATCTGGGGATCTTCTCATAAAGAAAATATTGACGAGCATCTGGGGATCTTCTCACGAAAAGGAGATGTCAATTTACAACAACACATTGCATAACAATGCTCCATATTGACTTCACCACGTAAGCCTAATGTTCCAAAATTCGTCTATCTACAGCTAAAACCTGAGAACACTACATATCAGAAGGAAATGCCTAAAGGTTTACATAATTCACAAATCTATTGTCCTTCCAAGCTTTTTGATTGTGAACTGTTGTCTGAGCTTTGCTGCTCAGGCTCTAAGATTGACTGGCCATGTAGGTTATCCACCATATCAGATTCAGAATGTTCCAGATTCCCAGATGGCTGGGTTGATAACGATGATCTCTCGTTACGTTGCATATTCCTTGGACCAGAAGAGAATGGTGTTACCTGCAAAACATGATCGAGATCATGGAGGGTTATTCTGGAAAAGCAGGTGGTAAACCAAAATTAGACTGCCGTTAGTTCAGTTATAAGACTGAACTTCGAACTTCTAAAAACAAGCCATTTATCCTGACCACGGAGGGATCCCCAGACAACATATGCCTATACATTTTAAAGTAAAAATGGTAGGCTTTATTCTTTCTTCCTGGATTGTGGCATTGGGCAAGTTAAGAAAATCATGTTTATTGGTTAGCAAGCACTCACATCATTTGAAGCCTCCAGCCTTGTCCGCAAAGCTTCATGTTCGGCTTTAACACGGGATGGGACGCCATCCTTTTGATAAACATTCTTTTTGGCAGTCTCCTCATCTACTTCTACTGAGCCAGCAGCAAATGGGTGGTTTACTGGAATCCATCTGACTGTATATGGATCGATATCTGCTGGTAAAGGATCACCTTCTTTAAGAAACACAGTGGGTCTTTTCCACTGATATGCACGTGATCTCCTTTCCTGATGCATTGCCTGTTGTTCATTTGTAAGCCGGACAGGAGCCAGGCGGTACTCCTTGCCAAACATTTCAGCAGTGGAAGTCCTGTCATCGATCTTGACTAACGGATTATTGAAAGGATCATTGTATACTCGTGGCTTTGCACTGCAGGAGTTACCTTGGTCAAAATTACTGCATAATTTTAAGAGAACCTTGGACCATTGCAATATAAGAGCTAAAAGTAAGCTTGGAAACCAGCATAATGGTTTTTGTTTATCACTAAGGTTTTATTGCAGATTATCATTAGCCGGTTAGAGTAATAATCCAATTTTCATAGCAGTATACAAGAGTTTAGTGTGGATTTACAATGGCGTAGAGCAACTTACTAGACACACAAAACATATGAGAATTGTTCCTGAGAGCATAACTCACCCCCTATAGTAAGACCATTAGAAGGGCCCAAATCATATAGTGGTATCATGGCATCAATGGTCTAATGGTGGTGGGTCAAATGAACAAGTTATATCAGTTCTGAATGTTTTATAAACATGATTCAAACACAACAAAATATTCTAAGAAACAACTAATTCTGAAGCATAACATCAAAAGTGCATCGACTATCAACTTCATTTTACTTAGGCCAATTAAAATGTAGTTAAACCACATATTCCCAGAAAAATAGTTTGCCTGCTGTAGCCAGAAATATGTCCCTAATAACATCCGGAAGAAAGAGCGAAACACCCTGTGCAAATGAAGCACCTCTAAGCCCAAATCAGCTTATGGTGTAACTACAAAAGAGAATCCAAAACTGAATTTAGAAAAGATGGCAAGACATACATCCCACGTGGCCCTGATTTTAGATGCCCGCGCCTCACCAGATCAGCAACAGAGCCACTGTTATCTTGCTGTCGAGTTCTTATGATGAGCTGTCTTGCAATAGCGGCCAAAAATGCAATGACGAAACAGAAACCAGCAACGGAATTTAGTCCAATGTTTTTCCTGATCTGCACAAAAAGATAACATAAGAGGGTATTCCTGGTGCAAAGATGAAACTACACATGACATGAGAATGGGACGGTAAAATATTTGGTACTGGCGAAGCGATACTTTATGCCATATGCCGTAAAGAACGAGAGGCCACATAGAACAGCTCAAGCTGCCCAAAATGCGCAAAATCTCAAAGGCCATGCAACGGCTGGGGGTAAAAAAGAAGGCATACAGTGTTTAACCAGTTCCTTGATGCACTGTTTAGCGTGTCATACCTCTCATTATTTCTTTTCTTAGCATCTCCACAAACCATTAGCTAGATCAATTTGGATAGGGCCTCAGCTCAAGCTAATTCCAGTCTATAACTTGAGTATTTTCATACATAATCACAAGGTCAAGAATATATACTACCATAACTATATGTCCTTTACAATAAGCGCTAAATCTAGCAAGCAGCCAGAACTCACACATGACAACAGCAAACCCCAGAGTCCAAATGCGCAGAAATAACAAGCATAAGAAATGAGCGTCAGTTACCGAAACAACAGCAGGAGGTACCGAAGCGACAAGCGCCCTCAAATCTCCCACCCTCCTCTCGAGAGCCCCGATCCTCCGGTCGTCCCGTCCGCGCCGCCTGTCGTGTCACACGAAGCCCTAATTGGCCGGGACCACCTCGGACTGACGAATCGGCAAGGCCGGGGCGGGATTAAGCGGACGGAGAGGGAGAAGGCGACGGAGGCGGGCGCCATTGCCGGCCTCGCATGGAGGGGTGTTCAGGGAAGGGCTGGCAGGGGATGGGGACGGAGGAAGCAAGCGGAACTCGCCGAGTGTCACCTGTATCGGGCTTGGGCCTGGGCCTGGGCCTGGGCCTGGACGGAGTGGAAATGTATCGTCCCCGTCCAAATATCACCCGACGGCCCAGGGTAATGTGCTGATGCTGGACCAAGTGATACGACCGAGGGAAAAACGTACCACCGTCCTGGATTGGATCGAGCGCGACCCATCCCGTCCCTGAGACAACCGTCCCCCACCCCCCCTACCCGGCAGGCGGCCGCTGTTCGCCGGCCGGTAGGCGACTCGCCGCAGACCCGCGCGTCGGCGGCGACCGGTGGGCTGGTGGCCCGCAAGTTATTTCCCCTCACCGAACGCCCCCCGTCTTCGTCCCCTCCCTCACCTTGGGCGTGGGCATTTGCTCTACAGAAAGGTACGGGGCACCGAATCACACAATTGCAGTGCGTGTGATCGATCCTGACGTCGGGTTTGTGTGGTAATTGTTAGAAGTAGATATGGACGTTTAGATGCATATATTGCAGAGGCGATCGATTATTCAGACCATCTTTTGGTTGTAACTTTAGGTTTTCCCTTTCCTGCCTTTTCCTTTGACCCCAAATGCTGCGTTATGTCGGTCGAGCTTAACGCTTGGAGGTAGAGACATGTAGGCATGTAGCTGCGAGAAATTTTATTGATTTTTAGGTAACGTTCCTGAAGGTTGAACAATCGAAGGCATGTTTTGCTGATTTTTCTTTTTAAATTGGCTAGTCCTAAGTCCCATTTTTCAGTGATGTGCAATTCATTTTGCTGCATGACTTAAAAATTACTGGTGTTTTTTAAAAATTTCTGCATGACAGTCCTATACGAACAATTCAACTTAGTCCAATCGACAGAAATTGGCAATTTGTAGCTAAAATTTTCAAATTCTTTATGTAAAGCTATTCTTGGCTTTTGTCGTACATTTGTCACACGCATTATAGCTGGATACAACGAAGTTTAGAATGAGAAGGATGTCGATTATTGGGGTTAGGGCATTCGTGGGTGCTTGTATGGTGGCCATTTTGCCCTTTCTAGACTACAAAAAAGGAAGAGATCATGTTATACATGATCCAATTGAAGAAAGGGACAAGAACAAAATTGACTGCCTAAATGGCAACATTTAAAAGAGTGATGTAACTTGTTGGAAAATGCCAAGGCTTAAATCGGATTATTTCTTCCAGTGGTGTTAAATCTTTGTGAAAGGCTCATTGCCCTGTGATACTATACATCTATGTGTTGTGGAGCGAATCGCCAAGTTCTTGAACACAGTTGGACACACTGAGAATAATTTGCTGGTACTAACGGCAATAGGGTTGGTGGGTTAGTTGGTCATCACTGCCGTGGGCATTGCATAACTGTTGAGCCATTTTGACATTCTCTTCTGTTCCAAAGACACATGTTTTGATGCGTGTTCAACGGAAAAAAGGTTGGTGAGCTAGGGAACGACATAAGTGGGCTAGCATTGCAGACTGCTACCATCATCGCTAGCAACCCAAGATGGGATTCATACCTCAGGGCATGACATTGAAAAACTATGATGTATAGTTCTAGGTTGGAAATTCCGTTAACTACAAACCTTTTGTTGTGGTCTACATAAAACTGGACTATGTAACATTGGGTTTTTCCTCTAGGGTCTGATAGTTCTTTTGTCCTAGAGAGTAGTTGGACAATATAGGTTCTAACCCCTGTAGGTCGCACATGACCATACCCATGTGCTTGACGTTGGACAAGCCCTTGTCGATAAAATATGGAAACATGTTTCAAACCACTATGGCCATTAATTTATAATGTTGTACACTTGTACTATAATGTTGTCACACTATTGTATAGAATGATGTATCACTTAATTATCAATTTTTATGCTACTGTTAAATTTGAACTTTGCTGATTTTTAGTTTTTACTCACAATATAATTGCTTTAATTTTTTTGATACCAGATTGTTCTTTTATTAATTATATCTGTTGTTACTATGGTAGGGAATGGACTTGGGACAACATGCCGATGACATGTTGGGTGGGAACGGTAGTGGCAAGCAAGCTGTTTGGACAACTGCCATGTCGTCCTTTGTGCTCAAGTTCATGGCTAACCTAGTGGCTGGTGGAACTAAAACGTGCAACAGTTTCAGGCAAGTTCATCATGAAAGCTGTGCGAAGGCTTTGAACGAGCGTTTCAGGGTTCATGTAACTGCCACTCAGGTTTCTAACCACCTTAGAAAGTGGAAAAGAATATGGGTAAAGGTTACCAAGCTGAAGAAGTTAAGTGGTGCTCGCTGGGATGAGCATACATGCACCATTGTGCTTGATCAGGAGCATTACACAGGTCACGTTAAGGTAAGACTGTACCATTTGTTTTTTCCACGTGGTGGTGATATTGTTGTATCTATTTTATCTAATATCTCGTGCATTATTTGGCAGGACCACCATAGTGATGCCGACCTCTTGAACACTCCAATTGAACATTACCATGAGATGGCCACAATCTGTGGCAATGGTATGGTTTCAGGTGTATATGCTAGGAGTCGCAGTGAGTCTCTTGCTACAGATGTGACTGAGAATGAATCTGATAATGAGAAAAACAATGGAGAGAGTGACTCTCTTGCTACAGATGTCTCCGAGAATGAAACTGAAAAATCTAATCGAGTGAGTGACCCTCTTGCTCCAGATGTGACTGAGAATGCAAACAACACTGAAGAGGCTGCAAAATGTTTCACGAACACTGGTGGAGGCAGCTTTGCTGAACCGCTTGACAGTTTACCGCCACCAAAGAAGGCCAAGGTAAAAAATGATAATGGCATGCTCAAATAATAATCGATTGAACTCAGTATATTTTCAGCTATAGTTGGTTAATTTTTAACAGATTGTTCAACAAATTGAGTAGTTGCTAATTGAAATGTGCTAGGTTTTGAACCTTAGCAGTTAGTACCACTCGCTAAACTTGTGGTCTTGGAGTTAGCATCTAAACTAACTTGTGATCTGCCGCTGATCACGAATCCAAATTATGTTTAGAAGTTCTCGTTTGAAAAATGAGAAGACAGTGATGCTAAGAAATGGTGACAAATGGGAAACTTGCAAACATTCAACTTGATCACTTGATGGACACTGACAACAGTTCTTTGTCATACTTGCTTCATCATGGTACATACAGCATAGACCTTTAATTCTCACAAGATTATGCCTGCCTTGATTTCTTGATTTTTCTATGGGAAATTTGAATACTTCGGGCTACTATTTTAAACTTCTATAATGAATATACTGTTTCCACAAATAATCTCATTATTTATCCCAGATGTCTCACATGATTTTATCTCCATAACACGATACTCCAGCTATGCAGCCAGATAAGACTAGATCACATATAAAGTGTTCTGCAAAATTCATTCATGCACAGGGAGTTGCAGCCCACTGTCACAACAGAACAAATAGAATGGAGATGTCTGCAGTCGGCATTTCAATTTTATTTGTTAGAGCTCATGTAAGGGGACACTACCCTTACCTACTTTGAGGTCTTTGCCATTGGCTGTCCACGTTAGTTTTGTGAAATGGATTTTTTTTTTAAGCTTTGGTGAAATGGATATTAACCTCCTATAGCTGCTGATGGCAAAAATTGGAGTGGCAATTCAAAATTCCTGATGATGCAACCTCATTTGTCTCCTTCACTACTCAAGTGGATATACGCCCTAGTTGCATCATACTGGGGTTCTTTCACACTGGAAGGAACAACCGTTTTAGTTTACGGGAAAGTACTTTGGCACCTCACACATGTAGGTCACGGTAATATCTGGTGGAAACCAAGGTACAGTGTCAATTCCATGCCACCTATAATAGTTTTTTTTTTCTCGAAAAATAGATACGTTGGCAGGGTGATGTTGTATACGCACATACAGTTTCAAGTTCAGACTTGAGAGATATGTAAAATACAAATCTAGCATGAACAGTGTGTTTTACTATTTGCAGCTATTCATTGCTGAATTTGTTCCTACCTCCCAATTAAAATTGACTTCAAAGTTGTTCCATGTTTATAGAACATCACCCCCAACATAGTTGACTTCTTCCGCCGGATAGTTCCCTGTATGTCGGGGGAATATTTTCTTTCCATGGAACGTTGCATAATTCATCTCATTCCATATTTGTATTTATCATACCCCGTATGCACCGCTTTCACTTGAGTTTACCGGGACTACTTTACTGAGGTAAAATAACTGGACATCTATCACACGACAAGTACATGATCATAAACACATGCTCAAATTTCGACAATCCCTTGCCGAGAAAATATTGGAAGACTGTCAAAATCACTATGGCATTAATTTATAATGACGATATGTAAATTGTTAGCAAATTATTTTTCGTCACCAGATTTTTGTTTTTTAAATCATATTATGTTGCTATTTTGTAGGGAATGCACTTGGAACAACATGCGGATGACGTTGGGGGTAACAATGGTGGGGTAGTTGTTTGGACAAATGCCATGTCGTCCTTTGTGCTTCAATTCTTGGCTAACCTAGTGGCTGGTGGAACTAGACCCTCTCAAGTTTTCAAGCAAGTTCATCTTAAAAGTTGTGCTCGGGCTTTGAGTGATCATTTCAGGGTTCAAGTGAATGCTGCACAGATTTCTAACCATCTTAGGAAGTGGAAGAAAATATGGGCAAAAGTTAACATACTAAAGAGTTTAAGTGGCGCTCTTTGGGATGAGAATACTTGCACTATTGTCCTTGATCTTGAGCATTACGCAGCTCACGTTAAGGTATGATTGTGGTGAGATTAAAGCTTATGTTTTTTTCCAGGCTGTGGTGAGGTTGTTGCGTATAAACATCTTATATAATTCTTGGCAGGACTACCATCATGATGCTGACTTCTTGAATACTCCAATTAAGCACTATCATGAGATGGCGACAATCTTTGTCAAGGGTATGACTTCATCCACGCCTACTAAGAGTAGCAGTGGGCCTCTTGCTAGATACGTCACTGAGAATGGAATCGAAAATGAAAACATGGATGGAGAGAGTGACCTTATTGCTAAATGTGTTGAAGAGGCCGCGGTATCTTTTAGCAACTCTGATGAAGGGAACGGTGGTGATTCCTCTGGCAGTTTACCACCGCCGCCAAAGAAGACCAAGGTAAAAAATGATGAAAGCATGCTATGTAGGATGACCCGCGTTCTGCACCGCCTTGCAGAAGCTATAGAGAAGTGCAGTGGGAAAGACACCGATGTCCCCCAAGACCTTTGGGGTAACATGAAGGATCTCCCTGGATTTGAACAGGAACATCTCGCCCACTACTATGCTTATATGTGTGAGAATCCTGCAGTTGCTAGAGCATTCTACAACCTTAGCATGTCCCCAAAAATGGTTTGGGTTACTAGGTACATCAAGAACCACCTCTCGCCCTAGTAGTACCTACTACTCTTACTAAGAGTGGGTTGTGGATATACTTCTTTGTGTAGTTTCTGTAAGAACCAAAACATAGAACTGCGGCTGATGCTAGAAAATGTCATGGTCTGTTATGATAGTTTGAGTTGGAGGATGTCACATGCTGAATGCCTTGCTAACTGCTAGATCAGGCTGGCATGGTAGGATGAGCCAGGAAGGTGCAGTAATTTTGGTTTGATGTTTTAACTGTTGGTGTTCTCAGCTCACCTCCACATTGTTGCCATATTATTGGAGTGCTTGCTGGGTAGTATGATCAAGCTCTTACGTGTACTAATGACGACTGATTGGTTGCATGTGATGATGTATTGATGTACATTCTTAAGTCAGCTTTGCACACAGAATTAATAGAGAGCAAATACATGCTCCATATTTTAAGGAAGGAGAGTTTGACCTTGCCAGCACTAAAAAAATATTTACAGCAAATAATGGTAATCAATTTTCAGCAGATGTTTCTAGTGCTGGCCTTATACTTGTTAAGCTTCAGATTCGGCTGGTGTTTTCTTACATTTTTTTTGTATGTGTGTGACAAGCTTGCATAATTATCGAACAACAGAGTACTTCTGCCTTTTAATGATACACGTTGTGGGCTACGAACCTTCGCCGTCAGTACCACTTGTACTACGGAAGACCAACCTGTGGCTGTGTGCAGCGGCTGATCCAGCAATTTATCTCTCAAAAATCAAAATCCGAACCATGTTTAGACCTGAGACCCATCACTTGGAGAAGGGGAAAACAGGCGCCGCGTAGAGATCGTGATGATAAAGCAACCTGCGAATGTTTGACCTGATCACTTGATGGACAACAACGACATGAATTATTTGTTTGTCAGTCTTATATCATCATACATAACACTCCTACATCAGAAAGCTATTCTAAATTTCTGTCCAAATTCTTCTTGCTTAGCAAGAACCAGCAAAACCTAACAAGATAACATAGTTGTCATTAAACCCCGAGTCCTCGCCTGCAATTGAACAGAAGTTCAGTTCTGCACTACATTATTATCACAGGTCAAGGTCTTTTTTGGCGCCTGTTATCGAATCCCCGACGTTCTCTCGTTCACACCGTTGGACAGCACCGTGTACTTACGGCATACATCCTCCCTGATGGCCGGTCAACGGCAGCTGTGTCAATCACATTTCTCCTGCAAATTCTAAACTCCAATCCTTCAAGACACAACCTACATTCTTCTCCACCCCATGGTTGCACAATCAACTCGCAAGCCATGACCGTCCAAACATCATCAGGCGTCCGATCCTGCAGCTAGCTTGTGCCGCTATTGTCATGCTCAGCAGCAGCACCTGCAGCTGCCTGCAGTTCACATACCCCAGCTTCGACACATCCAGCACGGCCGACTTCACCTTCACCCGAGACGCGTCAATCTCGAACGGCTCCCTGCAGATCACCCCCAACGCCGGCAATATGACCCACCGGTCG
The DNA here is from genome assembly GCA_947311845.1 of Poa pratensis. NCBI lineage: Eukaryota > Viridiplantae > Streptophyta > Magnoliopsida > Poales > Poaceae > Poa > Poa pratensis. Next base: position 22,119,500 of record CAMZMU010000053.1, on the reverse strand, counting down.
GGCAGAGTGATCTACGCGAGGGAGACCCTCAAGCTGTGGAACCGCCAGCGGACGGCGCTCACCTCCTTCCGGACGGAGTTCACGATCAACATCCTCCCGCAGCCCAACGGCGCCGGGGAAGGCATGGCCTTCATCCTCACCAACAACCCGGCGCTGCCCAGCGACAGCAGCGGGCAGTGGCTCGGCGTGTCCAACAACGCCACGGACGGCGCGGCGGCGAACCGGATCGTCGCGCTGGAGTTCGACACGCGGCGCAGCTCCGCGGCCGACGTGGACGGCAACCACGTCGGGATGGACTACAACGGCGTCCGGTCCGTCGCGCAGTACCCGCTCAGCAACCTCTCCATCGTCCTCTCCAGCGGCTCCGACGTGCGGGTCACTCTCGACTACGACGGCGCGGTGAAGGTGATTGCCGTGATGGCGTTTCAGGAGGGGGCGGTTTACAGCCAGGGTGGGCCTGTCGATCTCTCGCAGTATCTGCTGGATGACATCTCTCTGGGTTTCGCGGCTTCCACCGGCGAGTTCGCCGAGCTGAACCAGGTCAGGTCTTGGAATTTCAGCACGTACGGGGATGAGATCACCGGCGATAAAGGGAGGCTGCGTTTGTTTGTCGCCGTGTTGGTCCCGCTCGCCGTCGCCGTGCTGATTATGGCGTTGCTCGTGTGGAGAAGGCTGACGCGGCGGACGAGGCTGGCGTACCGTAACCTCGAGAAGATGATCGACGCGCACGGTCCCGTCAGGTTTAAGCTCAGGGAGCTGAGGAACGCGACGGCGGACTTCAACGACGGCCGCAAGCTCGGCCGAGGTGGCTCCGGCACCGTTTACCTCGGGTACCTGAGGAGGATGGGCATGGAGGTGGCCGTGAAGCGGGTGGCGACCAACGTCAACTCGAACAGAGGGGAGAAGGAGTTCGTGGCTGAGGTGAACACGATCAGCAAGCTCTCGCACCGCAACCTCGTGAAGCTCATCGGCTGGTGCCACAAGAAGGGGGAGCTTTGTTGGTGTACGAGTACTTCCCCATGGGCAGCCTCGACAAGCTCCTCTACGCCAGATCTAGGACCACTTTATCATCCTCGATGTCGATGTCGGCATCGACGGACACCCCAGAGCTTACCTGGGAGCGGCGGTACAAGATCATCCGCGGCGTGGCGTCGGCGCTGGACTACCTGCACCACGGGAGCAGCAAGAGGATCCTGCACAGGGACGTCAAGGCCAGCAACGTGATGCTCGACGAGGAGTACAACGCGCGGCTGGGGGACTTCGGCCTTGCCCGCGTCATCCAGCACGACGGGGTCACGCACCACTCCACGCAGGTGGTGGCGGGGACGCGCGCCTACATGGCGTACGAGAGCTTCTTCACCGGCCGCGCCAGCCTCGACACGGACGTGTACGCGTTCGGGGTCTTCGTCATGGAGGTGGTCACCGGGAGGAGCCCCAGCAGCGCCGTGCTGTACCACGACGACGACGACCGCAGCGGCGAGCAGGAGTACTCGAGAGGCGGGCGAGGGCGGCCACGCGCTCTGCCGCCGATGCACATCGTGGACTGGACGTGGCTGCTCTATGGCGAGGGGAAGGCGCTGCACGCCGCCGATCCGTTGCTCGCCGGCCAGTTCGAGCAGGCGCAGGTGGACTGCGCCGTGAGGCTGGCGCTGGCGTGCTGCCACCCGAACCCGAGGGAGAGGCCGTCCATGAGGGTGGCCGTGCAGGTGCTGATCGACGGTGCCCCGGCGCCGGAGCCCCCGTTGCATAAGCCTGCGTTCATTTGGCCTCCGGGCGGCAATCGGCAGGAGATGGAGCTGCCGGACGTCGGGTTGCTGTTCACGGGAGGGGCGGGGCAGCATAGCAGCTACTGTTCCATGAGCTGTTCTATCTCAGGGAGGTGAGAACAGTTTGGTTGGGGCAGCTGTCTTGTTCTGCTGCTGCTGCTGCAGTAGAGTTGAATTTGGAGACACCTGCAGAGTCGATGTGTTTTCTGTAGTTGTTTGATCAGGATCAAATTGTACATTGATGATTCTTTGTATTTATTCCATTTTTTTTGGTTTAGTTGTTAGTTGTTGCTGTTTTTTAAGCAAACTAGCTTGCCTCGTACAAACGATAGGCAAATAAACGATAAAAAGCAGAAGATCAAACCAACGGGGACACGAGATTTAACGTGGAAAACCCTCCAACAATGGGAGAGAAAAAATCACGGGCGCCAGCCAGCAACACTTCACTATATCGGGTGAGGTTACAAACGCCGGGATGTACAATGTGCGACTTATCCCAAACGGCGGCTTACAAGATGTATTTATATGTAGGCAAAACCCTAAGTCGGCTGCAGTCTAACTCGGAAACGATCCGTGCCGTACCCTAAGCCTCCCGGCGACGAGCCTCGCTCCGCTTCGAAGTTAACCTCTATCTTTATATGTATTTGGATCACCATAAAACAACAGTTTTACGGCTTACAAAAGTTTAAACACAACCAAAGGTCTCTCAAAAAAAAGTGTTGAGAACAAATATAAGAGAAAGAAGGTTGCGTCCTGCGCGACCCGATATTCACGAACACTGTTTCAACAACCCTGCACTCATCGCTGTGTCCCATCCTTACCGCATGGCTCACCGCTATTACCGCGTCGAGCATCCATAGTTTTGACCAAGATCTACGGTCGCTAATCCACACCACCTCAGATCCCACTATAACCACCAAGTCCTACCGACCAATGTCGATTTCCACGTATTTGTCCGAACCTTGAGCTCTTGTGTGAACAACGTGTTTCTCGCCTTCCCGCTGAAATAGGCTTCGACTCTCTGTACACTTACGCTGTAGCCCCTCAATCAGCCGAGTGGAATCTTCCGTTAGATTCCAGTTTCACCTTCAATATGACTCCATAGTAAATGATCAGTCTACCCACACCCCGTCGATTTTAAGCTCTTATGTGTACACCTTCATGATCAACTCCACGCCATTGCATGTTGAAGCACGCAACCCTCGGGCATGCGTCACGTGCTTCGACGTCATAAAATTTGGACACCATCAGCATCACGCTCCTACGTCGCCATTGTCGGTTTTCACTGTACTCTTCTGTCCGACCGACCACATGTCGATCCATCAGACTATTCAATCCGACCTAATCCCATGCACCAAGCATTTGTCCCACGACCCCAATGTCCTTGTTCTTTGTCATGTCACTAATCCCATGCACCGAATAACATGTCGTAGATTGCCTCTTTTTTTTCCACCAGCAAATCTCACAGCAAGCCCTTCTCACGAGTGCTGCCAGACTAATGGGCTGCTGGGTATCCCTGCTGCCTCTCCTGGGCCCCTACAGCCCCAATGGGCTGCGCTTCACCTACAACTAGAATGCATCAGCCATGGCCCAGGTCGCTGCTGGCCTTTGCGCCTGGACCGTGAACTCCAGCGCCGGGAGTGCTCGCTTGTCAGTTGTCAGGCGGGGAGCTCCTTTGCGGCGCTCGTTAGCGCCGCATAGGAGAGGCGCCGCCTACGTAATCCAGTTCGTGGGCCGGCCCATCTTTAGCGGTAGTTCGATTCTTTCGTAACTGGGAAAAATAGCGCGAGGGAAAAACTATGTGCTGGAGACGGGGATCGAACCTGGAATCTCAGCAACCCGCAGCCGCACAGAAACTGCTATAGCCAACTTGGCTGAACCATGTTTGTGTACTACCAGTACAAATACGTCTTAAATATTCTCTTCCAGCAACCATATTTTGACTCAAATTTGGAAGGAAAAAAACAGAACAACAGTTTAAGGTTTTGAGCTGAACAAACTTCATAGCAAATTCGGTTCAGAACCATTTTTTCGGTTCGGAACCATTTTCGAAAAATCAAAACCATTTTTTTGGTTCGGAACCATTTTCAAAAAGGAATCATTTTCGAAAAATCGGAACCATTTTTTTCGGTTCGGAACCATTTTTTCGGTTCGGAACCATTTTTAAAAAGGAACAATTTTTTCAGTTCAAAACCATTTTCAAAAAGGAACCATTTTCAGTTCAGAACCATTTTTAAAAAAGGAACCATTTTTCAGTTAGGAAACATTTTAAAAAAGGAACCATTTTTTCGGTTCAGAACCATTTTCGAAAAGGAATCATTTTCTAAAAATCGGAACCATTTTTTCGGTTCGGAACCATTTTCATAGAGGAACCATTTTTTCGGTTCGGACTTTTTTTAAAAAGGAACCATTTTCTAAAAATTGGAACCATTTTTTCATTCGGAACCATTTTTAAAAAGGAACAATTTTTTAGTTCGGAACCATTTTCAAAATTCGGAACCATTTTTTCGGTTCGGAACCATTTTCAAAAAGGAACCATTTTTTTAGTTCAAAACCATTTTCAAAAAGGAACCATTTAAAAAATCAGAAACATTTTTTCAGTTAGGAACCATTTTCAAAAAGGAACCATTTTTTCGGTTCAGAACCATTTTCGAAAAGGAACCATTTTCTAAAAATCGGAACCATTTTCGAAAAATCGGAACCATTTTTTCGGTTCGGAACCATTTTTATAGAGGAACCATTTTTCGGTTCGGATTTTTTTTAAAAAGGAACCATTTTCTAAAAATCGGAACCATTTTTTCATTCGGAACAATTTTGCAGTTCGGAACCATTTTCGAAAAATCAGAACCATTTTTAAAATTCGGAACCATTTTTTCGGTTCGGAACCATTTCAAAAATCAAAACCATTTTTTCGGTTCGGAACCATTTTCATAAAGGAACCATTTTTTCGTTTCGGAACCATTTTCAAAAAAGGAACCATTTTTGAAAATCAGAACCATTTTTTCGGTTCGAACCATTTTCAAAAAACCGGAAAATTCTTTCGGTTCGGAACCATTTTTAAAAGGAAACATTTTCGAAAAACGGAACCATTTTTAAAAAATCGGAACCATTTTTCTCATTCGGAACCATTTTAAAAAAATCGGAACCATTTTTTCGGTTCGGAACCATATTCCAAAAAAGGAACCATTTTAAAAAAGGAACCATTTTCGAAAAAATGAGAACCATTTTGTAAAAATATTTATTTTCCAAAATATGAACCATTTTCAAAATAAGCGAAAATTAAAACATAAAAAGGAAAAAGTGAAACAGAAAAACGGACCGAAAAAGAAAACAGAAAAGAAGACATAAAAACAAAACCGGAAAAGAAACAAAAAAAAGAAAAGGAAAACGGAAAAATAAAAAGGAAACAGAAAAAGAAAAAGAAAACAGAAAAGGAAAACAGAAAAAAGAAAGAATAAAACGGAAAACAAAAAAGAAACAGAAAAAGACACCCGAAAAACCAAAACTGGAAACGAATAAAATGTAGAATAATGATACCTGAACGTAATCACTCGCGTTGCCGACTGGTTATGTCCGCGTACACGCACCAGGAGGTGCCTGGTTCGAATCCCGCCTTAGCGACATATATTGTCCTTTTTAGTGGTTCAGGAGTGCTAATGGGCCGCCCAGTAACAATCGCGTGTGGAACTCTCCAGGCGGCGCTAGAGTTTAGGGGCGCACGCGGGCGGCATATAGGTTTCGCGCGTTACGCCGCCGCCGCACCTAGGCCTCCTGCTGCCTCACGATAACCAGCCGCCACAAGCCCGAGCCGATGCGATCTTCATTGGAAATCGACCTTCCCTGCACGCATGACGCGCGCTGCCTTCCGATCGCTGCTACGTACCTGCCGCTTCCGATCGCTTATCTTTCTCGCCGAGAAACTGCGATCCATGTACGACGCCCAGATTTTTCCTCGACACATCGCCGATAGCATCTTCCGCTTTATTGACTGACGCGGTGGCGTATCGGCGTTCCTCTATCGTCGACGGGTTGTGTCTCCGTGTGGTTTGGCGTCTGGGGTCGTTTCCTGCTGGCCAATATTCTTCTCATGCAAAGCAATGCCGATCAGGTGCATTCTTCAGTAGATATGGATGCTCGGAGGCAGGAAATTCGTCCGTGCAAGCGGCATATCGATTATGCTGCAGGTATGTTTCTTTTTTATATTTCTCTGTTGGAAGCGAAAAATCTCATATGCAAACAAAATCAGCAAAAAATATGATTACATGCAATTTACGGCAGACCTCATGGCTTTGTACGGTTGATTAGCCAAAACAGTCAAACAACGTGAAGTGTGATCAGCCAAAAGTGCATCGGCAAAAAGGAAATGTTTTTCCTAATGATATAATTAATGTCTTTATTATTTGTTTTCTAGGTATTGTCGATTTGGATTGTGTGTTGGAGTCATCGCTAACAATGCTTGGGATTGGTTGTAGTTCTCTATTACACTTTGGCATGTTAATATATGTCCAGGTGCCAATATTGTTGTTCAGGATGGTATTATGGATGCTAGAGATGGAAAGGTATATATGGAGCCAATGGTAGGCCAGAGGGACCTGATTTTGAACTATAAGACTTTGCCGAATTATAGGTGATCATATGATTTTCATGAAATTATGAGTTACCATACATTAATCTAACTGAAGGTTTTGCAGGTTGTGACCGTTTTGATGATACTGTTATCATGTTGTTTCTTTTAAATTCATGTATGTACACAATTCGTAAGTTATTATTCTTAGCTTACTGCTTTCTGCTAATATATATGCCATCATATTTGTTATTGGACAGAAGATGTGTTTCCTCTTCAATTTTTGTATGAAATCACAAGACTGTCAGCGGGACTTCCAAATTTCTTGCCATTTCCAGTGTGGTGATTTAATTGATGAGCCTGCAGCTTCAGCGAAATGCAACGGAGCAAAAAATGATGATAGCCATGCACTGTGTCTTAATATAATTGGTTTACCGAGGTGCCCAACAGTCTTCCTTTGCATTCTAAATACTGCTATTTTATCAGGTGGAATTTGTAACACCCCAAAATTTGGATCTAAGAAAAACTTAGTTGTAAGAGACCCAAAATTCAGAGCCACAAAAACTTTTTGAAATGCTTCTCGAATGTTTGTGTTTTCCTTCTGATTCCTTTGTTTGACCTTGTGTGGTTTGTAGTTTGTGTTAACAAGCACTGAAATATCAACCTATGAACCCAACCTAGATAAATTATCTTTAATCTTGGTGATCATGTCATGACAAGAAAAACAATCCATATGTCTTCTCCAATCTTATTTTGGCCAGACTCTTTTTCAATGATGCTTTGATTTTATCAACTACCCAAATGCCTAGGATTTAAGAAAGTAAAGTATTTCCAAAAATTACATGTTTATAAATATGGAGGTCTATATAATATCTCCTGCCTATTTTCAACTTTGTTATTTCGCAAGTATCAACATCTCTTATTTTAAAACTCCTTTTTTTCAACACCCTTTAGAATTAATAAAAGTGGGAAATATATTACCCCATATGTTTTCTATAGCATAAACCTTTTGAAAAATAGAAATTCATGAGTTGGGCACCTCTTAACAACATCTTGTCATGATTATGTGTGATCACTCCATCCTTATTTATGTTGAAGGTTTTGAAATTTGGTGATTACCTTATGTTTGTGGTTTGACTTGTGTTGACTTGTATGTGTGGCTGCTCTTTTTGTGTATGTGACTTGTTTGTCTTAAATTCATCATCCTTGTGATTGTTGTGTGTTTGTGTGTAGCAAGACAAGAAACTAGCTTGTATCAAGTTTCTATTCTTTAAATTATCTCAAATTCCAATTTTGTCCTATCTTCTTCTCTGTTAAAAGATACCATATCTTGAGCCTCACCAAATCTTTAGCATTGGTCAATTTAGAAATGCACCATCATAGATCTCTTCTACTCCATCTTATATTGCTATCCAAGCTGAATTTTGAATCTTTTGAATTCATTTGCTTATCTTTCCATGTTCACTTTGTGGTCTAATCAAAACAGTGACCATTTGCTCCTGTAATCAATACCATTTTGGCACCTCTGTTTTAACTTGAAAACTTGTCCTTTATGCCAATGCACCACCACCCCATCCATCCTTGGCATAATGTCTCACACCACAAAGTTTTGTTTGAGCCTTTTGTGCTTAAAACATTCTTATTCCATGATGGTTTTGTTACCGCCATAATAACAATTCTTCTGAGCCTGGTATTTTATTCTCTTTTGCCTCTCCTTGCAAAAACATCCAAACCTTCTTGTTCATTCGTGCTTTGGTAACCCTTGTGATCAACATAGATAGTAATTCACCTCTGTACATTTCTTCTTAACCCTTTTGACCATTTGATCACCAAGCGATGATGGTTTTGTGACCATCTCGATATCAATTTCTGAAACCGGTTTTCATCCAAATCTTTTTCAAATCTGATTCTAAACCTACTTATCTCTCGATTAACCATCCCTATCATCCCTAGTCACTTGTTTGTCAAGTGTTTCGCCGTGCTTGTCTCTGTAGCTCGGGGAAGAGATGAGGTGGGTGGTTGGCCGTGGCATCATTGCCTAGCATGGCAAGGGCATGCTCAGCACCTCTTCCCCCTCTCCATCCATTGGCTTGGCGCGTACGCCTGCACCCTATCCCGCCCCCTAGACAGCCCCTCTCCCCCTCGTTATCACCCCAGTGCCGCGGAGACCACCAATCAGCTTTCGGGCTTTTTGTCGAGCAGCTGGCGTGCAGACCTAACCCTGCCCTGACCCTGTCCGAGCCAACGCCTCCGAGCCACTCCCGTGCTTCCAACACCCTCAAGGCGCGTGAGGAGAGGTCGTGCCACCGCCCAGCTCACCCAATCGTTTTTCCGTGCCCGCACGCTCCGGTCCGTGCACGCCGTGCACCATGGACATGCGCTCCCGTGGATTTAAGGCCACATCGCTCCTCCCTTGCGGTTTCTTTGCCCATTCTGTTCATCCACCTCCACTCTCCCACCTCGGGCAAGATCCTTTGCTCTCACGACCTCTGCTGGCCAGGAACACATGAAGTCCATCTTGGCTCCGTCACCTTGCCGAGAAGCTCGCGGGCGACACAGACCATCTTTCTCTGCCATTTTTTCGCCCTCGTGATCCCCTTGCTTAGCTCTACCTCACGCTCCCCTTCTTTTTGTCCAGGAAACGCCGAAGTGGCCGAGACCCTGTCGTGCCCGAGGCGGACGCGCTCGGCGCTGCCGCCAACTGGACCCTCGCCGTCAAGAGCTGTTGCTGCCCCTGCCCTCCCCGAGTCCTTCGCGCGCCCAAGGTGAGCAGCCCGTGCTCGACGCCATGGCCTGGTCTCCGTTCCTATTTCTGTGAGGCGAGAGGAAGAAAATGAGTGGGAGCCGTCGATTTCCTGATCGACGGTCTCCTTTGAAACCAGCGCGATCTAATCAGAGCCGTCGCCGGGGAGATCGACGGTGACTTACCCGTTCATCTCCCGCACGCGCGCGTGGGCCGGCCCAACTCCGCTCGGCACGGATCTGGGCAGATCTGACCCGTTTTGTGTTTTTTTTGGTTGTTTCTTTTTCCATTAGTAAACCTAGTTTAGATCTATTTTAGGTTTTATCCACCATTTAATCCTCGAGCATGCAAATTGGTTGATCTAAACTTTGTAGTGTTCCTGTGTGTTTTCTTAAACATACAGATTTTGTTGTTTGCAAATATGTGCTTTTAAGTGTTGCCTAGATTTAATCCTGTAAAAAGTTCCTTTTTCACTAAATCATTAATATCTAGAGTTTTATATATCCAAATATTGCAAACTAAAATTCTATGGATAGCCTGAGATGTTACCTACCCAGGTGTGGTAGTTTTGAATGCAATTGTTGTGTAGAACAAAAGTTCTATTCTTTTTACTATAAGCACCAGAGAGCAATTTGGCGATTTTTGTGAGAGGATTTTTTGGAGCAAATCCAATTTTCCTAGGTTCCTAGAGTTACACTCTATCATACCCTAGCTTGTAAAAAGGTTTTGACTTACAGAGAATATTTGGTGACTTATTGTTTGTCTGAAGTATTTCCTGCTTTTAGGAAAATGCTTGTTATTTACCCTTAATTAAGGTTGTTTTTGTGATCTATGTTTTTAGCAGTGTATGGGTTATACCTCTGTTAGTATAATGCCCTTATGTTTGTGGCTTGGTAAATTAACTTGTTGGGTAAATTAAGTGTGAGCATGTAGTTAGACTTGTGGTTATTGTTGATTAAGTGTTTGTTTTAGCTTAACTTGTATCTTTTATTTATGTTACTGTAGCCTTATTAAATAAATTGTTCTAAGCGTGTTGTTTAAATAGTTTTTCTGTTAGTATGTTGTGCTTGTGCCTAGTGGCATGTGTTGGTTAACTTTTTGGCTTATCTCTTGACATATAAGAGTTAAGCCCTTGTTTTAATATGTTTAGTGGTTGTTTTAGAGTCAACTTGTGACTTAGCTCCCTTTTGTTGCAGCAAGACTTATTGTTTTGTCATAAGCTTGGTGTTGAGGTAGCACCCCTAAAAGCTTCCTTTTTGTGGCTTTTAGCTTACTACTAGTCATTTTATGTTTTACTAGATGTTAATTTAATTTTTGCTAATAAGACTAGTGTCTTTGTGTGTTTAGAAATGTGTTTAGTGTGTTGCTTGTTTGAAAAGTGCTATGCTTGTGGTATGACTACTTGTTTGCTTATCACTTGTGACTTTGGATTGTTTATTGAATGTTGCTTCGTTTTCATTTTTGCGACGCTAGAGAATAACGCTATCGGAGAAACTATTGGAGAGGGTTTACTGAAGAAGGATGGGAGTTTATTATATTGATCTAAGAGAAGAAGTCCAGGGACATATTACTGAACCAGGCAAGCCATTCTATGAAACATAAACATGTCCTACTACTTTTTATCGTGCATGTTTTACCTTTTTGTCAAATGCATGTTTAATTTTATAAGTGGCTTGTGCCAACCTTTTTGTGTTTTAAAGTTATACTTTATAAAAGTATCCAGTATGGTAGGACTTTTATAGTAGTATCTCTTATGGCACCTATACTGGTGGCGCCATCAAGAAAATAAAAGTGTATTTTAAAATATTAGAGTTTTCTACTTCTTCTCTAAAAACTGTAGGCTGGGAACCCCTCAAGAAGTTGTTTTTTGGAAAAAGGTTTTTGATGGCAAACCTTGGGAAGGTGTGACCCTAACCAAGAGGAAGTTTTCAGATGGAAAATGTTTTGACAAAAGAAAGTGTTGGTGGGAGCAACTGGAGAAAGCAGGTGTTTTGGAAAAACAAAGTACAGCTCTAGCTGCCGCCCGAACAATTACCCCGTGCAACCACATTACATAGGAATGGGACCGGCTTAGCTGGAAGCTTGTTTATTTTAGTATGGGGCATCTCATAACTTCTATAAGGGTTAGAGTCCCTCGAAACCGGGTTGTCGTCTACACGAGGCAATACACTGTAGCGGATCTACAGCCGGACGATTACTATGGGTCTCCTGACTTGGCGGTGTGGAGTCGGGGAGAAATGAATGGATATTATGGTTGGCTCACACGGTGCCGGGGAGAACAAACCCATTGGGAGATCCCTGTACTAGGGTAGACATAGTGAAAGGCTTTGATCGATTATCCGAACCCCGCATACTCTCGTATGACGGTCCGTGGCTGATCACGGCGGAATGATCCTTTGGTGTGGGGAAAGTACACAACCTCTGCAGAGTGTAAATCTATTCGAATAGCCGAGTCCTCGGTCATGGACGGTTGGAAAGGCCACAGATCTAGACGTGCGGGCAGTTTTGTTTTCAAAGTGGTTTTTTGGAAAACCGGAGGAAAAAGGAAGTGTACCTAGGAGGTACGGTGGTTCTTGAGAAAGAGGAGTACCTAGGAGGTACTGTGTTTTGTTAAAAAGGTGGAGTACCTGGGAGGTACAGTTTTTCTTGTGAAAACTGATTGGTCACAGGGTGACAACCTGGAATGAAACTGGGTATCCCCATCCTAGTGATTTTATAAAACAAACCTTTGGTTTACAAATGTTTTTCAACAAGATATAGAGATGTTCTATCTAAAAGAGAAAACTGCTTTCAAAATGATTTGTTTTTCAACAAAGGTATAGAGATGCTTTATCTACCGAAGAAAAACTACTTTTCAAAATGATTTGTTTTTCAACAAAGGTATAGAGATGCTATATCTACAAGAGAAAATTCTTTTCAAAATGTTTTGCTTAAAATAAAAATAAGCCTCAGACTAAGAGCTATCCCTATTTTTAAATCAGCCATAGTTGCATGTAAATGGTAGTTGCTTGTATATGTTTCTGTCGGGTGGTCTTGCGAGTACAATCAAATGTACTCATAATGGTTTCGTCCCTAGCTTTTGGCATGGCCAGATTTTCAAGGAGGAGGAGTTTGCTGATGATGAGGAGTTCGTCGACGTCTTTGCGAACTAGGCCGTCTCCCAGTCAGCTGCCTGTAGGGTTGTGGCAAATGACTCGGGTTCCACGCTTTTTTATGATTCTGCTGCAAGTTCCTGTTGAAGCTTATGACTTCATGCAAGTAAGTATCTTTATTCGGTATTTATGGATGTTCTTTTGATACCAGTTTGATTGTGCTCAGCGACACACTGATCATGGGATCGCTGATGTTGCAGGCACAATGGTATTTCGGACAGCTAGTCCGGGGTCCCCACAGAATTCCTTTATGCATTTTTCTTCTTATTTAATTTGGCTTCTTCGTACTACCCCTCGATCTATTGTTGCTAAGAAGTGTCCTACTACAGCAAGGTAAATCCAGTCCCAATTCATGAGGCACTTATATATTTAATAATAGAGCCATAAATCATTGGACAGAGATGTGAAAAAGGGCTAAAAGCAACATAATTACAATGTAGATCTAGAAAATATTATCAGAAGAGTAGGTTAGATTACAGGTACTCCCTCCGATATGTAAAGATTGTCATGAGGTGTGAAGCAATTTGTACTAACTTAATTTGTTTCCACGGCAATTAATTTGGACCGGAGGTAGTATTGCAAGTGAATTAATTTATAGTTCATTCAGATTTATGAACTTTTGAAGCACCACTAGCCTTTCTATGACTTCGTGAAACACCAAAAAGAGGAAGTATTGTGTGTAGTACCTTCGTTATTGAGATCTAACTAATTACATTTTTGGGTTATATAAGGGGGGTATTTTGCAAGACAAATTAGCATGAGTGCCTATGTTTCTGAAATCTAATGTTTTGGATCTGGTTTTCGATGTGGACGGCTAGCATTGTTATGAGTGATTTGGAATTTATAGTGTGCTTCTTCCCATTGTGCTGAAACTTTTTTTTGTTTTCTCTCGGAGGTGTCAGTTGTACCCGCGCGACAGGTATGTCTTCGGTGCTTATCTGACACACATGACATGACAACATTGCAATCGGCAGAGTTTCAGGTTTTTCCATTATAGCGTCAAACCGTCTGGCAATTCCAAGTGGTATGCGCGGGCACTGTGGCCCTTGGGACGAATTTTAGTATTATTTCCATGGATTTATGTCTTATGTGAATTCATGGTTTGAAAACCTGGACTAAAAAACGTGAATATGAAACATGGGTGTTCCTGAGATAGCAATTCCAAGTTACGAATTCCTATTGCAATACAACCGTTTATCTAATGGCTTACAAGCTAAAATTTGTTGTTTTGTTTCCAGTTTGCCTTGACAAAGAGGGTCTGGTGACGACGAGCAATGGTGGCTCATGGCACAGGTGTCGGAGGACGCAAGATCAGCTGTGTGCTCAATGACTATGAAGAAAGGTAATCAACTCATCGCTTGCGTGTAGCCACGCCATCCTTCCTAGTTATATATTTGGGGGGCTCTCCTGAACTACTACATTCTTCAGGTAATGTCTAACCAATATTACTTGGTGCTTTTTTCTTCCTTTGTCCAATAATAGAGCTATGCTAAGTTGTATAAGTATTGTTTAAGTGCAGTGATCAATGTATTGGATTGAAAGCTCGAGCAGTTGGACAGTCAACTGATTTTTAATTAAGAGGATCTAAAAGACTAGAGTGAAATCTAAAGAAGGTCAATTTTAAAAAGGATTTGTATTTTATTTGCTCTTGTGCCCATTGATTTTGCAGTCTATGAAATGCACACCCTATGATTTATTAACCTCTTTGTTGCGCTTTCCTGAATATTTTGTCATATCGGCAGCTCGTTGGTGGTTCTGTGCAAACCGTTCCTACAAACCTCATACTTTTCCTAGGAGGTGCACGGTATGCATTTGACTTGTAGCATGGCATGCCTGTTCTGATTGACATATATGTTATACTTTTTGTGACCCACATCTTTCTGCAATACAGGAAACCTCACAAAGGAAGTCAGACCAGTTAACACGAGTTTCACTATATGTTTGCACAACGAGCAGTTGTTGAAGGTAATTAAATATCTTCTGCCATTTTCATACTTTTTCTTAGTTATTATATTATATTCCCTTGATTGGAGAGAGAGGTTAGCAGATAAATATTTTGAGTTATAATAGGAAAGGTTCTGAGAGCACATGTGAAAACATGTGAAAACTGATACCTTCAAGTTAGATCTTTGAATGTTTTAATATCTTCTCTGCTTCTAGCTCACCATCTTAATAATCTTTGTCTTATTGAAAATAGAGACTGCAAAACAGAATCCTCCATATGCCTCCCTTTTGGAGCTAGGAAATTAAATTTGACGCGACATTAAACACCCATAATGGCCACACAATCACCTCTATAAAATTAAGAAACTCCCTTTATTGAAATGTTCTCTTTCTGTCCATGTTGACCACAAGAAGAGAATATGCATTCATGACAACCAACGGTACTAGATGCTGTAGTATGGAGACAAAGGTGAATAACTAACATGGGCAAGCAGCGTTGTCGAAAGTGACATTCACTTTCAACTTTAGATTGCGTATGTTGTAGGGAGGAAAGGTCAGGAGCACGGTATCAATCAATGCCGTTGTGCGGTTAACTTGAGACACCGACGAGCGCATTAAGTCTCGTGCTTGAGCTTGAAGTTGTAGGTTGAAAAGATTCCGACATCCAAGATATTGGGTAACCGCGTGCCTCTCAACTGCTCCCACATATAAGCCCCCGAACTGCGAGGTTGAAGCAGTCTGTGTGAACTTGTCCAGCTGCTCAAACTGTCTATTGGATCATTCACAGTCTTATTTCAATCATGTATGGTGTAGAACTTCTTATCCATATCGTGTTGCAATATGAGAATTATAGCAAATTAAACAATGCGTATTTTGAAAACTCTATATATTCCCACTTTTTATTTCTAACCAAAATACTTACTCTAATGCCTCCTGGTTCTTGATTTGCATGATGTAATTGTACATATGTTGGACACCATGTTCAGAATAAATTCTAGCCCTTCCATCGGTGCGGTATGCCGGTAAGAAGAGTGTAAAAATAATTAAACCACCCAATAGTTTCTACCCCATGTGACCAGAATAGTTTCATAATATGTGTACATCGTACAAACAAATGTAATGTTGGCTCAATCATCGGGAAACTTTACACTCCCTTAATGATGGATTTTATTTAATGACTATGATTCAGAAAAACTGAACCGGCTTATGCTCTCGAAATATACATAAATTTGTCATCGTAAGAAAAGCACACGTAGTGAGATTACAATGTACTAAATTTCTAAATTTTGCATTTAGAAAGCAATTAAAACGGTAGAAACGCCATTCAGTCACATATAGAAAAAGGATGCTCGAATTAGCAACAAATTAACACATAACTCTTCATGCGTACACCTAAAATTGAAAGAAAGTTTCAGTGAACGCAAAACAAAACATTGGTTCATGAGATGGGCGAGCTGCCCAACATCGTCTTCACGGGTGGCGTGATGGTCTGGTCCCCGCCTCCCGGGGTAAGCACCAGCAGGTGGGAAGTGGTTTGTCAAGTGGATGATTTGAGGTTCGTGACGGCTACTCATCGTGGTCATTGGTAGGGAGGTGACAAGGTAGGCAAGCTAGGATTTAGGTGTGCTTACTTTCATGGCAGCACATTGAGGCATCCTTTTGCCATGCCCTCAGAAACCAACAACAACAAGAAAGCACACATCACACCGCTCAGCAGCAAGGAAGCATGCCCACCAAACATTGCAAAGCAAGAAGCAGGCAAAAACACATCAAAGGCAGCGCAGCAGATTCCGGGCTTCAGGCATTACCTTGCTAGCTACGGGCGGTGGCGCGGGGGACGGGCGGCGACACAACCAACACTATGTGACAGAGAGGGCGTCACCAGGCAGCAGAGTGATGAATCCAGGTGTCTGGCAAGGGAGTGTTGTAACAGCCCGGAGTTTGAGCAACTAAAAATCTGTGTAAAATTTTCGCTTTTGTGTTCCTTGCATCATGGCATCCTTGCATCAAGGGTAACAATTGGAACCTTCAACTTGTCACTAGGGATTTGTGCTAGGGAAGTGTTGATGTTGCTAGGGAATTGTGGTTGTTGCTAGGGAATTGTGGAGGTGTGACAACATCTAAAAAACCAAATTGCCAAATTTGCTTCAACCAGTGTCAAAACAACAGAGGCACTCAATCTTGCAAAATAAAATTTACTTTGACACCTCCTATTTGTCAAGGAAGTTCCAAGAGCTCCAAAATAATATTTTGCAGTTGCTCCAAATTGTTAAAGGAGCAACATCTTTGAATTTAGCAAAAATGCCCTATCCACCTTTCTAAACAAATGTTGTCCAAAACATTTTATTTGGAGGCGCCAATTTTTGTGGAGCTTCCTCATGGTATAAAAAGGCCACCCAAATTATTTCATAATTTTTGAAAATTGTTTGGTGCCTCAATTAAATCAGAGATGTACTACTGGTTTTAAAAGAAACAGAAAAGGGCTTCTTTGTAATTAGCGGAGGACCTATCGGTGATGAACAACTTTTCTCCAGGGGGTGTTGCGCAAATGTGTCGTCTCTCTCCACGCCACTGGCGCCATGCCGCCGCGCTCCCATGCCGTCGCCGTGGCAGTGCGCCGGGCCCCCTCCTCGCTGCTTCCCCTTGCCAGGAGAAGACCACCCCGACGCTGCACTGCTCCTCCTACCCCGTCCCCACTCGCTCACCTGCCCGTTCCCCTCCTCCTCTTCCTCCCCACCGAGCCGCCATGGCCCCCGAGATGCGCCGACGCCTCGCCGCCGGTTGAGGCCACCACAAGCCCAGCCAGGACCACCACGAGCTCCGCCGCGACGCCTGCTTCGTCTCCGCCGCAGGAATCGACGCGGGGCCGCCGCATTTGTCGTAGCCGTCCACGACTCCGCCGCCGCCGTTCACGGGTCGCCGGGAGCGATTCGCTACCGCCGCCGCTTCCCCAGCCTCACCGCCGACGCCTACGTGCTCAGGGTGAGCACGCACCCCTCCTTTGCCCTCCG